>JARYHS010008074.1:253763681-253794153 GCA_031002005.1 Vandiemenella viatica
TATAGTAAGTCCCTCATCAAATTGAATAATATTATTGTGACTAAACTATAGCCTCTGCCATGAAACCTCAGAACTCAGAAATCGTTATGTTTCAAATCACCATCCCACTACCTAAAACCAGTTTGAGTCCCCGAACCCCCCCCCCCCCAGATTAGATCCTGGGTACGTCTTGGCTTGGGAGATGGTATTTAAGTCCCTTGTGAAGGACTGCTGGTTAGAGCCTCCACCAAATTGCAAAACTAAGGGAGGATGCATTTGGTATGATACAAATGGCAACTGTCACAATCTAGATTGGTTACTGTTGTAGGTTGGTGGATTTGTTGTTGACTGAAGAGGCGAGAGAACCATTGGAGAGGGACAAATCCACGTCCAAGACCCGGAAATGCGCAGAAAGGATGACGAGGTCTGGGTTGGTTGAAAGTTATTTCCTGTCACTGTGATTGGCTGTGCTAAGATTGCCTGTGTTGGACAGGGATTATAGGAAACAAGATGAAGTCAAACTTATGGATGAGAAGACCTAAATAATTTGGAGAGGATGGTTCAGGGAAAGAGATGATCGGTCAAGTGTGGATATTGTGTTTAATTTCTGGAGACCTGACATGAGTTTACTGTCATGAGTGGCAAAGTGGTATCGCCGGTGGGTTATTCGGCGGAATGTAAGAGAATCGCCGATTAGGGCGGCAAGATCAAATATAGAAATATGGGATAAGGTGAGGACTATAGAGAGTACTGAAGTTGGGATTCGAATAGGGCAGAAGAGGACGGTCTCAGAACCCGTAGCTTAGTCTCGGAATTAAGGTTTAAGTGCAACGAACGATATGTGGATACGGTATTAAAGATTGAGTTATGTTGAGGAATTGGGCAATGGATGATGGTCTTGGGGAAATGAGGGAAAGCTGCAGTTTCGGTTGGTAACCGGGAGACTATTAGCACAAGATTGTAATGAGCATCATCTTGAGCTTTTTCAGTACAAGTTGCCATTTATTACACCGTGCTCTAAATAACATCAATATAGCTATTAATTTCTAATAAATTAGTAGAACATCATCATCAAACAATTAACACTGTCACCAAGACATTTTTAAAAGTTAGAGAAATAAGTTGTCCTTTTATACTTCCTTGTGTGACGTCCGATGATCTAGATTACTACAGCGATATAGCGCGAACGATCTGTTAAAAAATCACATATTCGTTCATAAATCTGTTGTGATACTCAATACGCTCGAATCTTCATTGTAAATAACCCGTATTATAAGTAGGAATATTGTAATGCCTAAGAATATTTCCTCAGAACAGAATTAATAATTCGATTATTATTCCCAGTACATCGCTACCTTAACGAACTCTTTAAAGATTTCTTTGCCTTCTCACGTTACTACAATAATTTCCAATGTTACCATTGAACACCAGAAATCGTACACACTAACGCTAATTGCCTTCAGGCTGGAGTAGCTGCTAATCGCTGGTCACGGTCACAGAGGCCATTAGCCTGGTAAAGGGGAACCACTGCACCGCTGACTCAAGCTGGAGGGAGCTCATATTAGAAGATACCTATATCATTGCAGTTTCAATTCTCACCACTGACAACTGTTAGGTAGTAATGGTATAGCCGGTATTTGATCATTACGTTATTATTGTAGCGAGACATTAGAATAACTGAAGCACAAAGGAAATCATTTCTGCGATACCTGTTATAAAGATACATCCAGGCAACAGTGGGGACGTAATGTAAAATAAAGATGGTTAATGTAAGAGAATTTGGCAACTCCGCTTTGTAAGTGATAATCCCCAAGATGGCATGGTATTGTAAAACCGTTCTAGGCCCAAGAAGTTAAGGAACAACCACTAAGCTATTATCAACATGATTTTAAGGGCTTATATAGATAGCACTTTTACTATACTAAAATTGGTATGCATAATGGTAAGGTGACCAGATTTTAACATTGGTAAAGCGGGACATAATTGACGGAAAGAAGGGGAGGGGGGGGGGTGTTCTTGATTAAAAAGTTGGTCTATATGGGGCAACAAAAATGTTTATAGAACGCAAAAATAGTATTGTAATACATTTTTTTAAATTTCAACATAGGTACAATTTACAAATATAATACATTAAAAATTATGTATGGTATAATTTAATTTTTTGGCAAATTTCCCATGTGAGTGAAATTTTTTCAGTAGATTGCTGTCATTGTTTAAAAGCTCATGAAATTTTTCACAAGACTTAAATCATATTTCACACATAATATGACTTTCAAGGCCTCACCACTTAATTGTTACTTTTCTGATGTCCACACTTTATTTAGTTTATTTACCGTACGCGTTCAGTTGCAGCATTGGTTCCTGGTAAGGACAGCGTGTATTCTACAATTTTAGTGCATTATTGTATGGAACATGGTTTGTTTCAAAATGATGAAATATTTCTAACCATTTGTTCTGTATTGTGACTTTTGCGGAAGACGAAAATTTAACCTTTCCTTGTCAATATATTTTTTTAATAATGATACTAATGAAGATAATTTTCGGAAATATTACTACCGTAAAACGGGGTAACTTTGGGACACTTTTTCGAGTTTTTTACACCTCCCATC
The DNA here is from genome assembly GCA_031002005.1 of Vandiemenella viatica. Lineage (NCBI taxonomy): Eukaryota > Metazoa > Arthropoda > Insecta > Orthoptera > Morabidae > Vandiemenella > Vandiemenella viatica. Next base: position 253,766,270 of record JARYHS010008074.1, read on the forward strand.
TATATTTATAAAAGTAATTGACTGAGATTACGATATTATGTAAAACTGACCTTCCACTTTGCAAATAAGGGCATGGTTTTACTCTATACTCAATCACTTTATAGTAATTAGCCTTTGTTTCTGTCCCAATCTTACACCATCAAGTGGGGAAACTTTGGGACAGTACTATTTTTCGCCAGAAATGATTAGAAAAACTTAATTTGTACCAATGTTACAAATCAGTTGTTTATTATGAACATCTCAGACAAGCATTGAACACAAGAGAATATTTTTCACAGTTTTTTTTTTTTTTGTTATAAACTCTGAACATACATACAAATTCTACATAAGCAAAGAAACTTAGGCTAGGTGTGCCGATTCATAAATCCCTTAACCCAATCCTTTCCAGGCCAGTTTTTAAACGCGCACCTCCTTCTTTCCGCAGCGATCCAGGTAGCACTTTACAACCAATTGAAGGTCAACCATACCCACAGGAAATCCATAATTTGATGTGGCAATAATGTGACCCACAAATTGCATCTCCTCTTCTTTCGTAAAAACAGAAGCCCGACCCACAGGTTTTGAATGTTTTTCCTGGCTTTTCAGGTGGAGTGTGTTCTTTGGAATGCCATATTTTGACGCTGCTTGGCGAATAGACAAAGTTTTGTTTTTTATTGCCTGCAGGGCCTCATTTAAACTTTCCTCAGTATAATTTTTGTATGGCCGTGTTCCAAGAGCACGTTTGGGATTTCTTGGCATGGTTATCAGCTTTTATTCTGTGAGCGAAAAAAGAGAAAATTGAATAGCACTTGGGTTGCATTCTGGGGTAACTTTGGGACAGTCCCTAAGTTACCCCACTGAATGCTGACTTTTTGTAGCTTTGAGGTTATTAAGTAACATGTACATTTAAAAATAACTGTTATATACAAAAGTGATTGTCAAAGAATGTACTTTTTAAAATTCATACCTGGCAATGTTGTAATACGCACAGATTTATCAGAGCAAACGAAAGTTTACGGAAAAACACAGAATCTCGAAAATATTGACTACAAAAGAAACACACTTTGTCGAGACGACAATAAAGCAAAAACTTCTAACTGATGTTACAAGGTGACAGCACATATTGGTGCTTCTAATAACGCACATTATGCTCCAATTCAAAATGAATAACATCTTTCGGAGCTTTGAAAGCTGAAAATTTCGCACTGTCCCAAAGTTATACCACTAGTCCCAAAGTTACCCCATTTTACGGTATACGGAAAATTTTGAATAATATCGTCGAATTATTTTTGCAAGTTCTTGTTTCAATGTAACCCAATGAAAATGTTCAATATCATTGTAATTTACCGTCCACTCTTCTAAATAATCTATGCAGTTACTGTAGAACATTTTAACGTGATTCACGATATCTGCAAGACTAATTGCACCTTGTTCTTCTAGCTGGCTTATACTATTACGGATAGTTAACGGAAGAAAGTTATTTTCTAACCGCTCTTGACACAGAAATTTTAAATTATTAACTTCGATTGCCGAAGTTTTGTCACCTTCAGTAAGTTTTATAGCGTTTTGAAAAAGTGCTGCTTCATTGTGTACAAACTGTAGCCAAATTTTTGAAGATTCTTTTTCAAAAAACTCTTATAAAATTCTACGAGATTTATCATGTGATAGAAACTTGGATTTCAAAGGATCTTACAATTTCAAAATTTTTCGACTACTTGCGAAAGAGCTAACCAGCGCGTTTTACGGTATCCAAGTATTTTCTGGTATTCGACTTTCGCAGTTTCTCAAAATTCTTTAAGCATATCAACGCTCACAATGTATATATAGAAATAAGAATATATTTTAATAACAATGTTTTCCCCATCTACTGGCAACAAGTCAACAGCTGTTTGAATGGAGTTCTGTATTATGTGAGCTGCACAATCAACACCAATAATGTTTTGACTAAGGTTTTTGTTTAATTTATAAAAAATATTATTCGTACCTCTTCTCCTTTTTCCTCCAAAATTTGAGTTCGTATTGTCTGAACAATATGCAATCATTTTATGTTTAAATTGTTTTTTTCCCAAAAAAATTAATAATGGAATTGAAAATTATTTCAGAAGTTTCGCCGGGCAAAGAAACGAAATCTAAAAATCTAATTTTTATTCGAGTTTCCGAATAAACTTTATATCCTTATGATATAAAATTAATGTTTTATCGAGATTTTTGTTTAACTCTGAAAATGCATATGGGGAAACCACATTACACACAATTGCCTCTGATTTTGTTCTAGCACATGCAAATTTTTTGTTGAATAACTTTTTGACAACTTGCGATGTAGAGTCCATAGATCTGAAGGAATGATTATGATTAATAGCATGAAAAGTCACAAGTCCTTCTGCTAGTGCTAATTTATTTTCATCGTCTCCACAAGTTGTTTTCCGACAAAAATCCTGTATTTTGGAGGAAGATGCAGCAGTATTTAAATATCTTTTACGTTTCTGTGTATCCAAATGTTTTGAAATTTCATTCTTCCCGCAGTGAGAAATAGAAAGTTTACAATTACATTTCTCATACTTTACAATGTAATCACTTTTTTTTTTTTTTTAATAAAAGGAAATTCACTTTAAAGCTCATCGTTGAATTTCCATCCTCTTTTCGTATTCATTATGTCAAAAAACTAAATAAAAATAATTATATTATGAATTATTATATAGTCTACATGCTGCTTAAAAACACAGTAAGTAGGTACATAATTACATGAACATATTTTATTTTTAGTTTATAAATTAAGTTAATTTGATTGTTATAAGTAACTGTATTTTAAAAATTATGTTAATTTTAATCCTATATTTCTTTCTAAATAATAACCCTATTGTTCCTCTGAATTTGCCGTAATGTAACTCGTAAGTTTTTTTTATGAATGATGGTCACGTAATTGAATTTGTTGTTTTATTTCCCGAACGCGTTTCTCTTCATTCTCTGAAGCATCTTCGCTGGTTCTGTATTTGTCATTGGTCTCATATGCTTGTAATTGTACAGTGTTTGTTTCAACATCAGTTATGTTTGTAGCAGCAGTTTTCATTACAGGTGTTGGTTGCATCTTTATGAATAATGGCGTAGAATTATTCATAAAGATGCAACCAAGTTGCCAGTTTCGAAAAAGTGCCATTATTCATAAAGTCTAAACAATGGTGGTCGAATGCTAACAACTGATCAACAATGCGACCTTTGATAAGCAGTTCTTGGTAATCACTTCTCGATAATCAGTTCTCAAAAATTATTTGTTTTTATTAAAGTTTAACATTATAAAAATAACAAAAATAATATAAAACTCATATCCTGGCGAAATAGCCACATGGCCGCCAAAAGCCGCATATTCCCTTCCCGTTCTCCTGCCGTTCCCTAGCTTCTCATGCATTCTTTCAAAAAATCGGGACTTTTTTAAAACGCAGCGGGACGCGCGACAAATTGTTAAAAATCGGGACTGTCCCTCCAAAATCGGTACTGTCACGCCAAAAGCGGGACGTCTGGTCACCTTATATAATGGCCATGTAATTTTGTCAGCTAGTTCCGTTAGTGGGAGTCAATAGTCAGATTATACAGGGCTTTTCAAAATGATTGCAGCAATTTCACGATTTTTTTTTTTTTTTTTTGGCTGTCCTATTGTAAGTACGATGATGGGGTTTGTTGTTATAAGACAAGTGGCTCTCTAAGTTCCGATTGCACTAAATGCAAGCTTCCGCGACGGCCGCTAGAGCGCTAAAGAACAAGATGGCTGAAAGTGAGAAAGCGTACGTTGTTCTCGAATTTCATTCGACTCTGTGGTAACTGTTCAGCGACACTTTTAGAACAAAGTTCGGCAAGGATACCCCGCATGCTAACACCATTCGGCATTGGTATCAACAGTTTAAAGCCACGGGATGCCTTTGTAAAGGTAAAACAACGGGTCGCCCTCCTGTGTCTGAAGAAACGGTTGAAGGTGTGCGCGCTAGTTACGTTCGTAGCCCACGGAAGTCTGCTCCTCCAGCGAGCAGGGAATTAGGTATTCTACAGAAGACCGTTTGGAGAATACTACGGAAGCGACTGTGTATGAAGCCTTACAGGTTACAGTTGCTACAAGCACTGTCGCACAACGATGAAGTGCGTCATTTTCAATTCTGTGCCCAATGTCTAGAACAAGAGGAAACATTCGCAGAAAAACTTGTGTTTAGTGATGAGGCCATTTTTCATGTGAGTGGAAAAGTGAACAGGCACAATGAGCGCATTTGGGGTACCGAAAACTCCTATGATTATGTGAAACACGTTCGTAACTCTCCCAAAGTGAACGTGTTTTGCGCGATCTCACGAAAGAAACTTTATGGGCATTTTTTCTTTATTGAGGTGACGATCACAGGGAAAATCTATCTGCAAATGTTGCAGAATTGGCTCATGCCACTTCTGGAAGCTGACAGTGAAGATTTCATTTTCCAGCAGAATGGTGCTCCACCCCATTTTTCTCTAGTTTTCCGTAATTTCCTAAACACCAGGATTCCAAACAGATGGATTGGTCATGCTGGGGATGCTGATCATCACCTGATGTCATGGCCTCCTCGTTCCCCTGACCTAACCCCCTTCGACTTGTTTGGGGTTTCGTAAAAGACACAGTGTTCGTGCCACCAGTACCAGTTGATCTGCCAGACCTGCGAGTTCTCATCACCAATGCATTTGCTCTCATTAACAGAGACATGCTGCATCGCGAATGAGAAGAATTCGATTATAGACTTGATGTGTGCAGAGTCACCAAAGGTGTACATATTGAGCGTCTGTAGACACTCAAAAAAACTTTCACAATTTGTTTATATATCTTTGTAATCTTATAAGTATGTATCAAATAATAAATCTGCAATAATTTTCTAAAATCACTGCAATCATTTTGACTAGCCCTATACTACAGTTTTAATTTTTCTTGCTACACTATTACGGTAAGCCATAACAATTGAATATGGTTTTAAAAGTCAGTGGCGAGTTTTTTTTAACTCCAGCATAGAGTTCGTGAGCTCAAAAGGAACACATTTGGCAGTAAATCCATCGTTTTTGTGATCTTGATATACAAGCGGTGTGAGTCTTCTTGATCATCTTCATCATCAAATAACTCTCTTCCTTGGTTTTCTTTCTAGCATTGGTTTCCTTTTGTCTTTTGATTCTTTTTTGTTAGCTTTTGCAGCTTCTATTTCATTTTTACGCGGATTTGATGTCAACATCTACATAGAACCTTTCTTTCAGCCATTGCTTTTGCGTTTTCCAGCAATCGTTGTATGAGGCGCTTTGAGTTAACAGAAAACAAAGTTTCCGGGTGTTGAAATACACACAAATATCACAACACTAACTTTGTAATGGAACAACTTTCTAAAAGAAACAATTTAATTGCTTTTGTTTTATCAATATTAATACACACTTAAGTCAGCTTCAAATGATAACAAAGCAAGCATTCATAGTATTGTATGACGTAAATTCTGATAATCCGAGAGGAACAAACAGATTTGGTGCTCAGTGCGTAAAGTGGCTACCGTCACCAGCAGCTTGGCCACTTTGCCCGGACTGACGCCGTTGCAAAAAGCAAGTTCGAAACAATATGGTCGCCAAACCGGAAATATGTATCAAAAACAGCACTCTTGCAAAAGAATTTCTTTTAGGAATGCTAAGTCACTTGATTTCTTAGTAATAAATACATAAACTGAACACTTACCAACTATCTAGATGACCAAAAACAAAAAGTATTCTAAAAGATTCTAGAGCAATACGCAAACCGGATCGGGCGTCTCAAGGTATCTAAGGACATTGAATGGAACGAGTTAGAATTTTAATCGAGCGATGGCATCACTCCTTGGTCCCCAAAACCCCCGTGGCCGTTTTGCCTGCAATGGCCACTTTGCCCGGCTCTCCTCTATGTTCCATACATTCTGTTACGGCACGGTAGTGTTAACAACATCATTTCTGCGATGGGCTTTGCCAGAATATTTTTTATTTTTGTGTCGTATTATTGTAGTATATTCCAGTCCCACGGTATTAACCAATGCCAGGTGGTGGGGTTTGCATGGTACGCTGAAGAATAAAGACCAGTCTTCACGTAACGTCTTGACGGACATTTTACTTATCAGGTAAAACGTATCGAACAAAAGATTGCATGTAGACAGAAAAACGGACGTTTTATCAGAACTGAATCAAGACGGACAACTTCTAGAAAATGGATCGACGGAGCATATCAGGAAACTGAGGGGAATAGAAGGTATTGAGACAATTATAGATAAGGACTTTACTTAGGCAAAGTTATTAAGTAAATGGTTCAGTGCGACCATTAGGAACAATAATTCAGGGGTTATATCTGAAATCGAGCCTATCCGCACAGTTGGAGGTGAGCAGATTAGAAAATTTGAAATTAAATATGAAGATATGATGAAGGAACTATAGAATCTAAAAAAGCGTAAGGGATCCGGTGTTGATAATATTATAACAGATGTCATGAAGATAGTAGGGCGGGAAATTGTGCCTTACCTTGAAACATTATTTAAAGTGAGTATGGATACTTGTTGTTTAACAGAGGACTGGAAAAGTGTGATAGTAGTACCGGTCCATAAAGGAGGGTTAACAAACAGGTTTGAAAACTATAGGTCAACCAGCTTGACATCAGTGGTAGGTAAATTAATGGAGAGATTAATATGAAACCATATTAGAAGTGTCTGTGAGGAAAGTAAATGGTTTTCAAGTCGGCAACATGGCTTTATACAGGGATATTCTCGTGACTCTCAGTTAGTTGGCTATATGCAAGATATTTCTGATGAAATGGACAGGGGAGATCAAGTTGATAGTGGAACACTAGATCTTTTAAAGGCCTTTGACAGAGTGAGCCATAAAATGGTTCTAAATAAGGTAAAAACTATTGGAGTTGATAAAAAGGTGATTTGCTGGGTAGAAGAATTCCTAAAAGGTAGAAAACAAAGTTATGGTAGGAGATGCAGTATCAAAAACAGTAGGAGTGAACATAGGAGTCCCACAGGGTAGTGTATTGGGACCATTGTTATTCGTTATTCTAATGAATGATTGTGTTAATGGTTTACTGTTAGAAGTTAGATTGTTTGCAGATGGCATAATGTTATACAAAGGATTAAAACAATAGAATGCAAACAACTGCAGGGTGATCTAGACAGGATAACTGGCTGAGTGAGGAAACATGGGATGAAGATAAATGCAAAGAAGAGCCAGCTTATTAGGTACACAGATAAAAAGCTAAAGGTTGATTATGATTATAAAGTGGGGAAGGTGATACTTATTGAAGACTCGAGGGGATGCACTAGAGAAGTAAGGGAATTGGGGTGCAAAACTTTGGTTAGACCACTAGTGGAATATGTTGGTGTAGTTTGGAATCCACATTTAGGGTATCAAATACAGGAGTTGGAGGGGGTGCAGAGGACCGCTGCCAGATTAGTCTTTGGAACTTACCGCAGAACACAATCGGTAACTAATATGATAAAGGAGCTGGAGTGGGATTAATTGGAGAATACGAGGCATGTTTTTTAAGTAAGTACCATTTTGAAATTAAAAAAGACGTGCAAATATATCTCAATAATTATATTTTTACATGAAAGCCTGTACCTTACTCTACTTTTCTACATAATTCCCTTCAATATTGAGGCACTTGTCATAACGTAGTACCAGGTTTGGAAAACCTTCCTCATAGAAGTCTGCCGCCTGACTTGTTAATCACTGCATCACAACTGTTTTGACTTCGTTATCGTCTTCAAGACGCTGACCGCCCAGGTGTTTCTTCAAGTGCAGGAACCAGTGGCGGATCTAGAATTTTTTCGAACCGGGGCAAAAACTTCACGCTTGCGCCCCCCCCCCCCCCAAAAGAAAACACCACACACAGTTGGGTACTATTAAACTAACGTGATAAAAAATACATAATAGGAAATGAGTTATTTTATTGCTTGCATTATATATAATACACACAATCAGAATACATAACGCACAAGCCAGACTGTACTCACAATTGCAGTCCTTAAGCCCTAGTAAAATTTGCACTAAATATTCCTACAACTTCACTCGTCGAGCTTTCATTTCCGCGAAATAGTCTATAACTTCATCAAAATTCGTCTCGTAAGCTGTTCTATTTTCAATTGATAAGATTGCGAGGCTAGAAAGACGTTCCTGGCTCATTGTTGATCGCAGGTAGGTTTTTATGATTTTTAGTTTACTAAAACTCCGCTCGCAGCTTGCGGACGTCGTTGGTATCGTGCAGTAGGCCTTATATTCTCAGAGCTACACAAATATTAGGAAAGGCTTCCTGCAAGTCATTTTTACACATGTGTTGCAACAATTGGAATGCACTAGTTGTCATCGATTCCAACTAAAAATGGAACTTGTTATTTAAACACGGCGAGTTCTTGGCAGAAATCAATTGCGTTTAAGTCCTTGGAGTATCTGCTTGCTAGAACGGCTCCATTTTTTTTTTTTTTTTTGGAGATTTTCTGTGGACATATTTTCTAAGTGTGGCCACCAAGGAAGGCAAAGTTTTAATTTAAGTTTATTACACTTTCTACCCTTATTCCTATTCTGTTAAAATTCTGTCAAATACAACTTGATTCGTCCTCGCGGATTTCGTCGTGTTGCCTCTTTCGTTTATTTTTGAGTATCGGAACGATTCCCATTTTTGTGCTGTGTTGCAACAATTGGAATGGACTAGTTGTTTCATCGATTCCAACTAAAAATGGAACTTGTTATTTAAACACGGCGAGTTCTTGGCAGAAATCAATTGCGTTTAAGTCCTTGGAGTATCTGCTTGCTAGAACGGCTCCATTTTTTTTTTTTTTTTTTGGAGATTTTCTGTGGACATATTTCTAACGTGTGGCCACCAAGGAAGGCAAAGTTTTAATTTAAGTTTATTACACTTTCTACCCTTATTCCTATTTCTGTTAAAATTCTGTCAAATACAACTTGATTCGTCCTCGCGGATTTCGTCATGTTGCCTCTGTCGTTTGGAAATTCGTTTATTTTTGAGTATCGGAACGATTCCCAATTTTTGTGCTATAGGTGTAGCTTCCTTGATCCAATATTCTATCGGCTTTAGTCTCATTTCTTGCAATATCTTAATAAGCCCTTTCATTAGTGACAAAGAACGCGAAAGAATTATGTCCTCCTTTTGTATTTACACGTTTACTCTATTAATTTCTCGAAGAAGGTTAGCCTAAATTGTTAATTTGAGGATAAATTTAAAATCCAATACACCATGTAAGAGATGAGCGGATTCATACTTAGATTCTGCAGCCAGAGAAGATTCTTCAATTTCCTCCAGTGCTTTGACAACATCAGGTAAATTATTCAATAGGGCTGCAACCGCAAGGTGTTTGGCCGACCATCTTGTCTGGCTACTACCTTTTAAGTTGGTTTTTGTACATTTTTTCATTATTTCTCACCGTGTAGTGGATCCATCGAAAAAGCAATAAAGTTTTTGTACAATTACAAATAGACTAAGACTCTAAGCGAGAATAAGCCAGTAATCATCATCATCATCTTGGACAGCTTGCAGCCAGTAATCCAAACTTTCTAAAAACAATTTATATTTCAACTATTGATATTTTCAGGATATGGCTTCTTAACAGCCTATTCCATAAGTACGTTTTCGGAAAGCGACGTTTTATGAGTGCTTTATTGTAGGTATATGTCTTGAAAAACGGCAGTATATGCTAATAACAATTGATAGGTTTGGTTCATAATAAATACATAGGTAAGAAATAAGGCCCATATAAGTTAATGATCAGAATTTTTCCTCGGATTGACAAAGGATGAGAAACGCTGAGATATTTGATAACGATAGATTCTTCCTTACATGTTAATGTTTCGTTTCCAGTATTAAACAATTAAATACGTTCAGCACAAAAGTAGATATTAAAACAAAACTGGGCTAATCACTCGAACGCAGCTGCAAGAATGCGAACATCAGATGGCAAAATTTATAAATCCAAGAATATCGGGAGTTCTCGCTAACAATGACGGAATGAATTCCATTCCATGAATAGAGCTTTGTTTTAAGGTCGCTCTGTCACAGAACAATGAACTTTCCGTCCTTTCAAGTTGCCGCCGCGGTCAGTGTACCAAGGCGCTTTACCCTGGCGCTTATAAAAAGATGCCACCAACACATGATTTTGGCGCCCCCCTGAAGTTGTCGCCCGGGGCAAGAGAGCCGGATTGCCCCTCTCTAGATCCGGCACTGGGAGGAACAGATGGTAGTCACTGGGCGCCAGATCAGGGCTGTACGGAGGATGATCTAGAGTTTCCCATCGAAAAGCTGTGATGAGATCTTTGATCTGATTAGCCACATGTGGACGGGCATTGTCATACAGCAAAACGATGCCCATGTTCAACTTGCCACGTCTTTTGTTCTGGATTGAACGGCGCAGATTGTTCAATGTCTCACAATAAGCTGCTGCATTGATTGTCTCATTACGAGGCAGAAATTCCACAAGCAATACTCCTTTAATGTACCAAAAAACTGTGCACATCATTTTCCGGGCAGAAATCGTTTGCTTGAACTTCACTTTTTTGGGTAAATCTGAATGCCACCATTCCATGGACTGTTGCTTTGATTCAGGTGTGACGTAGGCCACCCATGTCTCATCGCCCGTAACAATTTGGCTTAAGAAAATAATCATCACCATCGTTGTGGTACCGCTCAAGGAAATTCAATGCACTGCCTAAACGTTTGGTTTTGTGCACATCCGTTAACATTTTCGGTACCCAACGTGACCACAATTTTCGGTATTTCAAGTGCTCGGTCACAATGCCATACAAAACACTACGAGGAACATTAGGAAAGCCATCACACAAGGAGGAAATCTTAAAGCGTCTGTTTTCTCTCACCTTATTGTCCACTTTCTTCACCAAACTTTCATTAACGACCGAAGGACGCCCACTCCGTTGTTCATCATGCACATTTGTGCGGCCATCTTTAAAATAATGCTCTCACCCACTTTCTCACCATTCCATCACTCATAATGTTTTGTCGGTAAACTGCACAGATCTCACGATGAATATTGATCGGTTTTAGGCCTTTAGCACAAAGAAATCTTATAACAGCCCATACTTCACAGTCGGCGGGACTCACGATTATCGGAGGCATCTTAAACACTCAGTGAACAACGTAAACAAGGAAGAATTAGATTTAATGACGTCAGTGCGTAGGCAAGAGATGCAGGTACCCAGTACGCATGCGCGGAACGCCGACCGTAGCGCTGCAGCCACAGTGTGACAAAACGGTACTTACTTAAAAAATACGCCTCGTATTATTGCTGCGCATGGTGGATATGTGGAATATATCGTACTTTAGATTTTTCCAGACTGCAGCGCCAACTGTTGTTGAAAATTGTAACTAATTTCGAAAGTTTGTCTGCCTGAAAATTTACTGTTGTCCCAAGCATATTGCAACAAACGGTGTATTTCTATCGCTGCTCGTTTAGTTTTTATTGATTTTTCAAATATACCTGTCATTTTTGAAACACCCTGTACATATATTATGAGAGTACATAAACGAACAACTGGACTCCATAGAGAATGGCTTTAACATTTATAACATGCCAGATTTCTACAAAACCTTTGCAAATCAAATCAGAGGGTACACACCACAAAATCCGTGTTTCAAGGAAAGACAATGGGAAATTGGTACTAACAAACAAAGAAATTCTGCAGAATTAACAAAATATTTTTCAAAATTACTAAACTGGCCACAACCACCAAACAGATTTTTAACAGAAGAAAGAGGGAACAGAACAAAAGAATCAGAAACCCCAACTCAAGAAGAAATTTACAGACACATTCAGAAGCTCAAAAATAACAAAACATCAGGAGAGGATGGGATAGTAGCAGAACTTCTGAATTACGTAGAACCCAAAACGTTAAAAGAGATTACAGAATAATAAAAGAAATTTGGAGAAATGAAAATATACCGGCAGACTGGGAATGTGCACTTATCCATCCACTTTTCAAAAAAGGAACTAGAACTGACGTGAATAACTAGAGAGGGATTTCGCTACTATCAGTCACGTACAAGATATTATCCGCATGTCTACTCAAAAAGAACTCGAGAACAACTGGAAAAAAAAAAAAATTAGTGACCTACTAGCAGGGTTCAGTCGTGGAAAATCGTGCACAGTAGAGATACACGATCTGAAAAGTGTACTGAAATTGATGGCACTGAGAAGTAGACACATAGTGTATATGTCCGTTTACTTTAAAAAAGCATATCACTCCATAGATAGGCAATCCTTATTTACTACCTTAAAAGAAAGGAATTTAGACGAAAAAACCAGAAGATTGATAGAACAAATACTAACCAAAACCACATCCAAAGTTAAATTCATGGGTGAAATATCCGAAGCATTCGAAATTACAACAGGAGTAACACAGGGAGATGGATTGTCACCACTACTCTTCAACATTGTACCAAATAAAGTAATGACAGAATTGGAAAAACAGCTGAAGCATAAAACTTGTGACCACCCATAAAAATCGGGACAAAAGGACTATACATACCGTATCTGGCATTTGCTGACGACCAAGCAATCATCACAGACAATCAAGAAGTGGCCATCAGGCATATAGAAATCCTCAAAGAATGCGCAGAAAAAAACAGGATTACAAATTTCAATTTAAAAAAATAGAATTCGTAGGAAACAAAAGAGAAACGCAAAAACTAAGGACAAAATATGGTGAAATCAACAGGGTAAAACAGTTCAAATATCTAGGCGAAATCATAGAACCAACAGGACTAGAAGGGAAAGCACTGGAAGCAAGAGTACAGAAGATGAAGAAAGCAATGGGGTTCGTATAAAATATTTACAACAAAAAATGTATTTCGGACAACACCAAGATAAGACATCATAACACGGTAATTAAGACATCTGTTACATACGCAAGTGAAACATTGGAAATGACCACTAAACAAACAACAGAACAAATCAAGAAAGGAGAAAAATTATCAGAAAAATCCTGGGACCCAGAGTGATTGAAGATGGGCAATATAGACATCAAATAACAACAACAACAACAACAAAAAAAACAGAGAAAATATCAAACATAGAATCAGACAGTAGGAGGAAGTAGCCGATTCAAGCCAGAAACCGGGAAAACCCGTGACGTCACTAAGTGGTGGGGGGGACCTCCCTTGGCGGGCTTTTTGAATCAGCCAATGGCGGCCAAGGTCGTATGACGTCACACGTTAGTTCCTCGACCTGTCGCACAGATGGCGGTAGCTGCCGGGCTTGCGCATATGTTAGTTCCCCGATCTGCGGATAGATGGCGCTGCACCGTTAGTTCCCCGATCTGCGGATAGATGGCGCTGCACCGCTAGTTCACAGATCTGCGGATAGATGGCGCTGCACCGTTAGTTCCCCGATCTGCGGATAGATGGCGCTGCACCGCTAGTTCACAGATCCGCTGGCAGATGGCGGGCTTGCGCTGCACAGTTAGTTCGCCGATCCGCTGGCAGATGGCAGCCCCCGTTAGTTCTTTGGCATGTATCATTTTGGTCTCCGACAAATATTTGCCACTGCTATCCATCCTGTTCTTGAATGCGGACGTCAGACAAAACTATGGATTCGTCTATCACTTTAGTTCCTAGTGGTCGTCGGGTGTTGCGTATTCCAATTCCACCTTTACCGAGTAACTTAAATATAATTAAAGTCTTATCTTCGAGGAGTTTAAATGGACCCATTGGTTTAAGTAGACAATGGACGATTAGTTCATCCATTAATCGGGAAATCGAGTATGATGGTCTCCATGATGTCACGAATCCACTTCCTCTCAGATGTATACTGTTTGATACAGAAGTGGGTGTTGACGTCACTGCCGGAGTATAAAGGCCATCACACCAGCCAGCTAGCCCTCAGTTCCCGGTCGGCGATCGTCAAGTCCAGTTCACTATGGCTAGTGAGGTTCTCCTGTTTTCAACATGCTACAAGTTAAACAGCAGTGACACCAAGTGTATCACTGTTGGTTTGTCACCTAAACTGGAATTTAATCCAGTAGTTGTACTCGAAAAAGTTGGGTACAATAAAGTCACTCTCACACATGAAGAGTGGGATGTACTGAGACAGATGGTCTATACAATTGGTGGCTTTTTCAACAACACTGAGCATCTGCAAACGAGTGTCTCGCTCGGCAACCACACCATCTCTTCCCGAACAGTGGCTGGAGCGAAAACTATATGGTTTTACAACAATGCTGTGCCTGCCTATGGTGTGTTTCTCGGCGAATCAACATGGGACAACATGGTCGACGCCCTGCCAGCAGTGACCGGCGCCATCAACACCATGAAGCCCTGGAGTTATCAAGTTACCAAGTACTACAACGAGTTTGTGAATACGTTATCAGTGAAAGTGATTCGTGACTTCCCCCGTTGTTCTGTGAATGGCCTGATAGATTTGCATTTTGATAGTGTACATGTCAATGAAGTGTCATACAGCCCCTGTTCAACACTAGTCTATGAACGTTTAAAGTTAGAAATTAAAGCATATAAAAAACTGTTAGTGTATGACTATGTTAAGCGCAAAGTTGAGCAAGATTTCAAAGGAACTGATGTATTTAGCAGAGGCGGTGATGACGTATGCGGTAATAATTAGTGTCCCTCAGTCCGCTGCGATGTGTCGTCCAGTAATGTTCTTCGCGTCTGTGTACCAGCTTAACGCCGGAGACTCCAAGCGGCTGACTTTCGGTTTGTCACCGCGACGTGATTTCGAGCCTGTTGTGGTACTTTGAGAGGGTGGGCTACAACAAATCACCCTTTCATCCGAAGAATGGGACGTCCTCGCCATGGAGTCGGACGCAGTCTCCAAAATGCTCACCGAGCGGATGCTGGTCTGGCCGCTGCCGGTGAGCATTTTGGAGACTGCGTCCGACTCCATGGCGAGGACGTCCCATTCTTCGGATGAAAGGGTGATTTTGTTGTAGCCCACCCTCTCAAGTACCACAACAGGCTCGAAATCACGTTGCGGTGACAAACCGAAAGTCAGCCGCTTGGAGTCTCCGGCGTTAAGCTGGTACACAGACGCGAAGAACATTACTGGACGACACATCGCAGCGGACTGAGGGACACTAATTATTACCGCATACGTCATCACCGCCTCTGCTAAATACATCAGTTCCTTTTAAATCTTGCTCAACTTTGCGTTTAACATAGTCATACACTAACAGTTTTTTATATGCTTTAATTTCTAACTTTAAACGTTCATAGACTAGTGTTGAACAGGGGCTGTATGACACTTCATTGACATGTACACTATCAAAATGCAAATCTATCAGGCCATTCACAGAACAACGGGGGAAGTCACGAATCACTTTCACTGATAACGTATTCACAAACTCGTTGTAGTACTTGGTAACTGATAACTCCAGGGCTTCATGGTGTTGATGGCGCCGGTCACTGCTGGCAGGGCGTCGACCATGTTGTCCCATGTTGATTCGCCGAGAAACACACCATAGGCAGGCACAGCATTGTTGTAAAACCATATAGTTTTCGCTCCAGCCACTGTTCGGGAAGAGATGGTGTGGTTGCCGAGCGAGACACTCGTTTGCAGATGCTCAGTGTTGTTGAAAAAGCCACCAATTGTATAGACCATCTGTCTCAGTACATCCCACTCTTCATGTGTGAGAGTGACTTTATTGTACCCAACTTTTTCGAGTACAACTACTGGATTAAATTCCAGTTTAGGTGACAAACCAACAGTGATACGCTTGGTGTCACTGCTGTTTAACTTGTAGCATGTTGAAAACAGGAGAACCTCACTAGCCATAGTGAACTGGACTTGACGATCGCCGACCGGGAACTGAGGGCTAGCTGGCTGGTGTGATGGCCTTTATACTCCGGCAGTGACGTCAACACCCACTTCTGTATCAAACAGTATACATCTGAGAGGAAGTGGATTCGTGACATCATGGAGACCATCATACTCGATTTCCCGATTAATGGATGAACTAATCGTCCATTGTCTACTTAAACCAATGGGTCCATTTAAACTCCTCGAAGATAAGACTTTAATTATATTTAAGTTACTCGGTAAAGGTGGAATTGGAATACGCAACACCCGACGACCACTAGGAACTAAAGTGATAGACGAATCCATAGTTTTGTCTGACGTCCGCATTCAAGAACAGGATGGATAGCAGTGGCAAATATTTGTCGGAGACCAAAATGATACATGCCAAAGAACTAACGGGGGGCTGCCATCTGCCAGCGGATCGGCGAACTAACTGTGCAGCGCAAGCCCGCCATCTGCCAGCGGATCTGTGAACTAGCGGTGCAGCGCCATCTATCCGCAGATCGGGGAACTAACGGTGCAGCGCCATCTATCCGCAGATCGGGGAACTAGCGGTGCAGCGCCCTATCCGCAGATCGGGGAACTAACGGTGCAGCGCCATCTATCCGCAGATCGGGGAACTAACATATGCGCAAGCCCGGCAGCTACCGCCATCTGTGCGACAGGTCGAGGAACTAACGTGTGACGTCATACGACCTTGGCCGCCATTGGCTGATTCAAAAAGCCCGCCAAGGGAGGTCCCCCCCACCACTTAGTGACGTCACGGGTTTTCCCGGTTTCTGGCTTGAATCGGCTACTTCCTCCTACTGTCTGATTCTAGTTTGATATTTTCTCTGTTTTTTTTTTTTGTTGTTTGTTGTTGTTATTTGATGTCTATATTGCCCATCTTCATTCACTCTGGGTCCCAGGATTTTTCTGATAATTTTTCTCCTTTCTTGATTTGTTCTGTTGTTTGTTTAGTGGTCATTTCCAATGTTTCACTTGCGTAAGTAACAGATGTCTTAATTGCCGTGTTATGATGTCGTATCTTGGTGTTGTCTGAAATACATTTTTTGTTGTAAATATTTTATACTAACCCCATTGCTTTCTTCATCTTCTGTACTCTTGCTTCCAGTGCTTTCCCTTCTAGTACTGTTGGTTCTATGATTTCGCCTAGATATTTAAACTGTTTTACCCTGTTGATTTCACCATATTTTGTCCTTAGTTTTTGCGTTTCTGTTTTGTTGCCTACGAATTCTATTTTTTTAAATTGAAATTTGTAATCCTGTTTTTTTCTGCGCATTCTTTGAGGATTTCTATATGCCTGATGGTCACTTCTAGATTGTCCGTGTTGATTCCTTGGTCGTCAGCAAATGCCAGATACGGTATATATAGTCCTTTTGTCCCGATTTTTATGGGTGGTCACAAGTTTTCTGCTTTCAGCTGTTTTTCCAATTCTGTCATTACTTTATTTAGTACAATGTTGAAGAGTAGTGGTGACAATCCATCTCCCTGTCTTACTCCTGTTGTAATTTCGAATGGTTTGGATATTTCACCCATGAATTTAACTTTGGATGTGGTTTCGGTTAGTGTTTGTTCTATCAATCTTCTGGTTTTGTCGTCTAAATTCCTTTCTTTTAAGGTAGTAAATAAGGATTGCCTATCTATGGAGTGATATGCTTTTTTAAAGTAAACGGACATACACACTATGTGTCTACTTCTAAGTGCCATCAATTTCAGTACACTTTTCAGATCGTGTATCTGTTCTGTGCACGATTTTCCACGACTGAACCCTGCTTGTAGGTCACTAATGTTTTTTGTTTTTTTTCCAGTTGTTCTTGAGTTCTTTTTGAGTAGACATGCGGATAATATATTGTACGTGACTGATAGTAGCGAAATCCCTCTCTAGTTATTCACGTCAGTTCTAGTTCCTTTTTTGAAAAGTGGTTGGATAAGTGCACATTCCCAGTCTGCCGGTATATTTTCATTTCTCCAAATTTCTTTTATTATTTCTGTAATCTCTTTTAACGTTTTGGGTTCTACGTAATTCAGAAGTTCTGCTACTATCCCATCCTCTCCTGATGTTTTGTTATTTTTGAGCTTCTGAATGTGTCTGTAAATTTCTTCTTGAGTTGGGGTTTCTGTTTTTTTGTTCTGTTCCCTCTTTCTTCTGTTAAAAATTTGTTTGGTGGTTGTGGCCAGTTTTAGTAATTTTGAAATATATTTTGCTAATTCTGCAGAATTTACTTTGTTTGTTAGTACCAATTTCCCATTGTCTTTCCTTGAAACACGGATTTTGTGGTGTGTACCCTCTGGTTTGATTTGCAAAGGTTTTGTAGAAATCTGGCATGTTAAAAATGTTAAAGCCATTCTCTATGGAGTCCAGTTGTTCGTTTATGTACTCTCATAATATATATACAGGGTGTTTCAAAAATGACAGGTATATTTGAAAAATCAATAAAAACTAAACGGGCAGCGATAGAAATACACCGTTTGTTGCAATATTCTTGGGACAACAGTAAATTTTCAGCAAACAAACTTTCGAAATTAGTTACAATTTTCAACAACAGTTGGCGCTGCAGTCTGGAAAAATCTAAAGTACGATATTTTCCATATATCCACCATGCGCAGCAATAATACGAGGCGTATTTTTTAAGTAAGTACCGTTTTGTCACACTGTGGCTGCAGCGCTACGTTCGGCGTTCCGCGCATGCGCACTGGGTACCTGCATCTCTTGCCTACACACTGACGTCATTAAGTCTAATTCTTCCTTGTTTACGTTGTTCACTGAGTGTTTAAGATGCCTCCGATAATCGTGAGTCCCGCCGACTGTGAAGTACGGGCTGTTATAAGATTTCTTTGTGCCAAAGGCCTAAAACCGATCGATATTCATCGTGAGATCTGTGCAGTTTACCGACAAAACATTATGAGTGATGGAATGGTGAGAAAATGGGTGAGAACATTTAAAGATGGCCGCACAAATGTGCATGATGAACAACGGAGTGGGCGTCCTTCAGTCGTTAATGAAAGTTTGGTGCAGAAAGTGGACAATAAGGTGAGAGAAAACAGACGCTTTACGATTTCCTCCTTGTGTGATGGCTTTCCTAATGTTTCTCGTAGTGTTTTGTATGGCATTGTGACCGAGCACTTGAATTACCGAAAATTGTGCTCACGTTGGGTACCGAAAATGTTAACGGATGTGCACAAAACCAAACGTTTAGGTAGTGCATTGAATTTCCTTGAGCGGTACCACAACGATGGTGATGATTATTTTCTTAAGCCAAATTGTTACGGGCGATGAGACATGGGTGGCCTACGTCACACCTGAATCAAAGTAACAGTCCATGGAATGGTTGCATTCAGATTTACCCAAAAAAGTGAAGTTCAAGCAAACGATTTCTGCCCGGAAAATGATGTGCACAGTTTTTTGGTACAGAAAAGGAGTATTGCTTGTGGAATTTCTGCCTCGTAATGAGACAATCAATGCAGCAGCTTATTGTGAGACATTGAACAATCTGCGCCGTTCAATCCAGAACAAAAGACGTGGCAAGTTGAGCAAGGGCATCGTTTTGCTGTATGACAATGCCCGTCCACATGTGGCTAATCAGATCAAAGATCTCATCACATCTTTTCGATGGGAAACTCTAGATCATCCTCCGTACAGCCCTGATCTGGCACCCAGTGACTACCATCTGTTCCTGCCAGTGCCGGATCTAGAGAGGGGCAATCCGGGGCTCTTGCCCCGGGCGACAACTTCAGGGGGGCGCCAAAATCATGTGTTGGTGGCATCTTTTTATAAGCGCCAGGGTAAAGCGCCTTGGTACACTGACCGCGGCGGCAACTTTAAAGGACGGAAAATTAATTGTTCTGTGACAGAGCGACCTTAAAACAAAGCTCTATTCATGGAATGGAATTCATTCCGTCATTGTTAGCGAGAACTCCCGATATTCTTGGATTTATAAATTTTGCCATCTGATGTTCGCATTCTTGTAGCTGCGTTCGAGTGATTAGCCCAGTTTTGTTTTAATATCTACTTTTGTGCTGAACGTGTTTAATTATTTAATACTGGAAACCAGTGTCGTAGCTAGGTCAACAAGGGCCCCGGTGCAAAAATTTTATTATGGGCGTCAGGCCAGATGGGCGACCTTTTTATTTTGCTTGGTGTTGCTGGTAAGGGCCCCCTGAGCTGAGGATGGGGCCCTTGAGTTGCGCTTAGGGGCCCCCTGAGGAGTGGTTGGGGCCTCCCTGAGCAGTGAGAGGGCCCTTAGTGAGGGGCTCCCTGCGTCTCGGAGGCCCCCTTAGACGACTGCAGAGCTAAAAAAAAAGTCGCCAGTTTGCCATGAAGGCTCAATGGGCCTCTGAACTGCGCTCTTGGGGCCCAGAGGTATGCTTGGGGGCCCCCAGAGCGTAGGGGCCCCGGTGCACTGCACCGCCTAGCCCCATAGTAGCTACGCCCCTGCTGGAAACGAAACATTAACATGTAAGGAAGAATCTATCGTTATCAAATATCTCAGCGTTTCTCATCCTTTGTCAATCCGAGGAAAAATTCTGATCATTAACTTATTTGGGCCTTATTTCTTACCTATGTATTTATTATGAACCAAACCTATCAATTGTTATTAGCATATACCGCCGTTTTTCAAGACATATACCTACAATAAAGCACTCATAAAACGTCGCTTTCCGAAAACGTACTTATGGAATAGGCTGTTAAGCAGCCATATCCTGAAAATATCAATATTTTGATGGTGGTTGAAATATAAATTGTTTTTAGAAAGTTTGGATTACTGGCTGGAAGCTGTCCTAGATGATGATGATGATTACTCGCTTATTCTCGCTTAGAGTCTTAGTCTATTTGTAATTGTACAAAAACTTTATTGCTTTTTCGATGGATCCACTACACGGTGAGAAATAATGAAAAAATGTAAAAAAAAAACAAATTTAAAAGGTAGTAGCCAGACAAGATGGTCGGCCAAATATCTTGCGGTTGCGGCCCTATTAAATAATTTACCGGATGTTGTCAAAGCACTGGAGGAAATTGAAGAATATTCTCTGGCTGCAGAATCTAACTATGAATCCGCTAATCTCTTACGTGGTGTATTGGATTTTAAATTTATCCTCAAATTAACAATTTAGGCTAACCTTCTTCGAGAAATTAATAGAGTAAACGTGTAAATACAAAAGGAGGACATAATTCTTTCGCGTTCTTTGTCACTAATGAAAGGGCTTATTAAGATATTGCAAGAAATGAGACTAAAGCCGATAGAATATTGGATCAAAGAAGCTACACCTGTAGCACAAAAATTGGGAATCGTTCCGATACTCAAAAATAAACGAATTTCCAAACGAAAGAGGCAACACGACGAAATCCGCGAGGACGAATCAAGTTGTATTTGACAGAATTTTAACAGAATAGGAATAAGGGTAGAAAGTGTAATAAACCTAAATTAAAACTTTGCCTTCCTTGGTGGCCACACGTTAGAAATATGTCCACAATAAATCTCAAAAAAAAAAAAAAAAAAAAATGGAGCCGTTCTAGCAAGCAGATACTCCAAGGACTTAAACGCAATTGATTTCTGCCAAGAACTCGCCGTGTTTAAATAACAAGTTCCATTTTTAATTGGAATCGATGAAACAACTAGTCCATTCCAATTGTTGCAACACATGTGTAAAAATGACTTGCAGGAAGCCTTTCCTAATATTTGTGTAGCTCTGAGAATATAAAGGTACTGCACGATACCAACGACGTCCGCAAACTGCGAGCGGAGTTTTAGTAAACTAAAAATCATAAAAACCTACCTGCGATCAACAATGAGCCAGGAAAGTCTTTCTAGCCTCGCAATCTTATCAATTGAAAATAGAACAGATTACGAGAGAATTTTGATGAAGTTATAGACTATTTCGCGGAAATGAAAGCTCGACAAGTTGTAGGAACATTTAGTGCAAATTTTACTAGGGCCTAAGGACTGCAATTGTGAGTACAGTCTGGCTCGTGCGTTATGTATTCTGATTGTGTGTATTATATATAATGAAAGCAATAAAATAACTCATTTCCTATTATGTATTTTTTATCACGTTAGTTTAATAGTAGCCAACTGAGTGTGGTGTTTTCTTTGGGGGGGGGGGCGCAAGCGTGAAGTTTTTGCCCCGGTTCGGAAAAATTCTAGATCCGCCACTGGTTCCTGCACTTGAAGAAACACCTGGGCGGTCAGCGTCTTGAAGACGATAACGAAGTCAAAACAGTTGTGATGCAGTGATTAACAAGTCAGGCGGCAGACTTCTATGAGGAAGGTTTTCAAAACCTGGTACTACGTTATGACAAGTCCCTCAATATTGAAGGGAATTATGTAGAAAAGTAGAGTAAGGTACAGGCTTTCATGTAAAAATAAAATTATTGAGATATATTTGCACGTCTTTTTTAATTTCAAAACGGTACTTACTTAAAAAACATGCCTCGTATTCTCCAATTAATCCCACTCCAGCTCCTTTATCATATTAGTTACCGATTGTGTTCTGCGGTAAGTTCCAAAGACAAATCTGGCAGCGGTCCTCTGCACCCCCTCCAACTCCTGTATTTGATACCCTAAATGTGGATTCCAAACTACACCAACATATTCGACTAGTGGTCTAATCAAAGTTTTGCACCCCAATTCCCTTACTTCTCTAGTGCATCACCTCGAGTCTTCAATAAGTATCTCCTTCCCCACTTTATAATCACAATCAACCTTTAGCTTTTTATCTGTGTACCTAATAAGCTGGCTCTTCTTTGCATTTATCTTCATCCCATGTTTCCTCACTCAGCCAGTTATCCTGTCTAGATCACCCTGCAGTTGTTTGCATTCTATTGTTTTAATCCTTTGTATAACATTATGCCATCTGCAAACAATCTAACTTCTAACAGTAAACCATTAACACAATCATTCATTAGAATAACGAATAACAATGATCCCAATACACTACCCTGTGGGACTCCCATGCTCACTCCTACTGTTTTTGATACTGCATCTCCTACCATAACTTTGTTTTCTACCTTTTAGGAATTCTTCTACCCAGCAAATCACCTTTTTATCAACTCCAATAGTTTTTACCTTATTTAGCACCATTTTATGGCTCACTCTGTCAAAGGCTTTTAAAAGATCTAGTGTTCCACTATCAACTTGATCTCCCCTGTCCATTTCATCAGAAATATCTTGCATATAGCCAACTAACTGAGAGTCGCGAGAATATCCCTGTATAAAGCCATGTTGCCGACTTGAAAACCATTTACTTTCCTCACAGACACTTCTAATATGGTTTCATATTAATCTCTCCATTAATTTACCTACCACTGATGTCAAGCTGATTGACCTATAATTTTAAAACCTGTTTGTTAACCCTCCTTTATGGACCGGTACTACTATCCCACTTTTCCAGTCCTCTGTTAAACAACAAGTATCCAGACTCACTTTAAATAATGTTTCAAGGTAAGGCACAATTTCCCGCCCTACTATCTTCATGACATCTGTTGTAATATTATCAACACCGGATCCTTTACGCTTTTTTAGATTGTATAGTTCCTTCATGATATCTTCATATTTAATTTCAAATTTTCTAATCTGCTCACCTCCAACTGTGCGGATAGGCTCGATTTCAGATATAACCCCTGAATTATTGTCCCTAATGGTCGCACTGAACCATTTACTTAATAACTCTGCGTATGTAAAGTCCTTATCTATAATTGTCTCAATACCCTCTCTTCCCCTCAGTTTCCTGATATGCTCCGTCGATCCATTTTCTAGAAGTTGTCCGTCTTAATTCAGTTCTGAAAAACGTCCGTTTTTCTGTCTACATGCAATGTTTTGTTCGATACGTTTTACCTGATAAGTAAAATGTCCGTCAAGACGTTACGTGAAGACCGGTCTTTATTCTTCAGCGTACCATGCAAACCCCACCACTTGGCATTGGTTAATACCGTGGGACTGGAATATACTACAATAATACGACACAAAAATAAAAAATATTCTGGCAAAGCCCATCGCAGAAATGATGTTGTTAACATGTGGCTACGACACTACCGTGCCGGAACAGATTGTATGGAACATAGAGGAGAGCCGGGCAAAGTGGCCATTGCAGGCAAAACGGCCACGGGGGTTTTGGGGTCCAAGGAGTGATGCCATCGCTCGATTAAAATTCTAACTCGTTCCATTCAATGTCCTTAGATACCTTGAGACCCCCGATCCGGTTTGCGTATTGTCTCTAGAATCTTTTAGAATACTTTTTGGTTTTGGTCATCTAGATAGTTGGTAAGTGTTCAGTTTATGTATTTATTACTAAGAAATCAAGTGACTTAGCCTTCCTAAAAGAAATTCTTTTGCAAGAGTGCTGTTTTTGATACATATTTCCGGTTTGGCGACCATATTGTTTCGAACTTGCTTTTTGCAACGGCATCAGTCCGGGCAAAGTGGCCAAGCTGCTGGTGACGGTAGCCATTTTACGCACTGAGCACCAAATCTGTTTGTTCCTCTTGGATTATCAGAATTTACGTCATACAACACTATGAATGCTTGCTTTATTATCATTTGAAGCTGACTTAAGTATATATTAATAATGATAAAACAAAATCAATTAAATTGTTTCTTTGAGAAAGTTGTTCCATTACAAAGTTAGTGTTGTGGTATTTGTGTGTATTTCAACACCCGGAAACTTTGTTTTCTGTTAACTCAAAGCGCCTCATACAACGATTGCCGGAAAACGCAAAAGCAATGGCCGAAAGAAAGGTTCTATGTAGATGTTGACATCAAATCCGCGTAAAAATGAAATAGAAGCTGCAAAAGCTAACAAAAAAGAATCAAAAGACAAAAGGAAACCAATGCTAGAAAGAAAACCAAGGAAGAGAGTTATTTGATGATGAAGATGATCAAGAAGACTCACACCGCTTGTATATCAAGATCACAAAAACGATGGATTTACTGCCAAATGTGTTCCTTTTGAGCTCACGAACTCTATGCTGAAGTTAAAAAAAAAAATCTCGCCACTGACTTTTAAAACCATATTCAATTGTTATGGCTTACCGTAATAGTGTAGCAAGAAAAATTAAAACTGTAGTAAAGGGCTAGTCAAAATGATTGCAGTGATTTTAGAAAATTATTGCAGATTTATTATTTGATATATACTTATAAGATTACACAGATATATAAACAAATTGAGAAAGTTTTTTTGAGTGTCTACAGACGCTCAATATGTACACCTTTGGTGAACTGCACACATCAAGTCTATAATCGAATTCTTCTCATACGCGATGCAGCATGTCTCTGTTAATGAGAGCAAATGCATTGGTGATGAGAACCCGCAGGTCTGGCAGATCGACTGATACTGGTGG
Source organism: Vandiemenella viatica (assembly GCA_031002005.1). NCBI lineage: Eukaryota > Metazoa > Arthropoda > Insecta > Orthoptera > Morabidae > Vandiemenella > Vandiemenella viatica. Next base: position 253,791,413 of record JARYHS010008074.1, read on the forward strand.
CACGAACACTGTGTCTTTTACGAAACCCCAAACAAGTCGAAGGGGGTTAGGTCAGGGGGACGAGGAGGCCATGACATCAGGTGATGATCAGCATCCCCAGCATGACCAATCCATCTGTTTGGAATCTTGGTGTTTAGGAAATTACGGACAACTGGAGAAAAATGGGGTGGAGCACCATCCTGCTGGAAAATGAAATCTTCACTGTCAGCTTCGAGAATTGGCATGAGCCAATTCTGCAACATTTGCAGATAGATTTTCCCTGTGATCGTCACCTCAATAAAGAAAAAATGCCCATAAAGTTTCTTTCGTGAGATCACGCAAAACACGTTCACATTGGGAGAGTTACGAACGTGTTTCACATAATCATGGGGGTTTTCGGTCCCCCAAATGCGCTCATTGTGCCTGTTCACTTTTCCACTCACGTGAAAAATGGCCTCATCACTAAACACAAGTTTTTCTGCGAATGTTTCGTCTTGTTCTAGACATTGGGCACAGAATTGAAAATGACGCACTTCATAGTTGTGCGACAGTGCTTGTAGCAACTGTAACCTGTAAGGCTTCGTACACATTCACTTCCGTAGTATTCTCCAAACGGTCTTCTGAAGAATACCTAATTCCCTGCTCGCTCGAGGAGCAGAACGTAACAAGCGCGCACACCATCAACCGTTTCTTCAGACACAGGAAGGTGACCCGTTGTTTTACCTTTACAAAGGCATCCCGTGGCTTTAAACTGTTGATACCAATGCCGAATGGTGTTAGCATGCGGGGTATCCTTGCCGAACTTTGTTCTAAAGTGTCGCTGAACAGTTACCACAGATTGTCTTATAACAGCAAACCCCATCATCGTACCTACAATAGGACAGCCAAAAAAAAATAAAAAAAAAAAAAAAAAAAAAAAAAAAAAAAATCGTGAAATCGCTGCAATCATTTTGAATAGCTCTGTATAATCTGATTATTGACTCCCACTAACGTAACTAGCTGACAAAATTACATGGCCATTATATAAGGTGACCACACGTCCCGCTTTTGGCATGACAGTACCGATTTTGGAGGGACAGTCCCGATTTTTAACAATTTGTCGCGCGTCCCGCTGCGTTTTAAAAAAGTCCCGATTTTTTTAAAGAATGCATGAGAAGCTAGGGAACGGCAGGAGAACGGGAAGGGAACATGCGGCTTTTGGCGGCCATGTGGCTATTTCGCCAGGATATGAGTTTTATATTATTTTTGTTATTTTTATAATGTTAAACTTTAATAAAAACAAATAATTTTTGAGAACTGACAATCGAGAAGTGATTACCAAGAACTGCTTATCAAAGGTCGCATTGTTGATCAGTTGTTAGCATTCGACCACCATTGTTTAGACTTTATGAACAATGGCACTTTTTCGAAACTGGCAACTTGGTTGCATCTTTATGAATAATTCTACGCAATTATTCATAAAGATGCAACCAACACCTGTAATGAAAACTGCTGCTACAAACATAACTGATGTTGAAACAAACACTGTACAATTACAAGCATATGTGACCAATGACAAATACAGAACCAGCGAAGTTGCTTCAGAGAATGAAGAGAAACGCGTTCAGGAAATAAAACAACAAATTCAATTACGTGACCATTATTCATAAGAAAAACTTACGACTTATATTACGGCAAATTCAGAGGAACAATAATGTTATTATTTAGAAAGAAATATAGGATTAAAATTAACATAATTTTTAAAATACAGTTACTTATAACAATCAAATTAACTTAATTTATAAACTAAAAATAAAATATGTTCATGTAATTATGTACCTACTTACTGTGTTTTTAAGCAGCATGTAGACTATATAATAATTCATAATATAATTATTTTTATTTAGTTTTTTGACATAATGAATAAGAAAAGAGGATGGGAATTCAACGATGAGGTTTAAAGTGAATTTCCTTTTATTAAAAAAAAAACCAAAAGTGATTATATTGTAAAGTGTGAGAAATGTAATTGTAAACTTTCTATTTCTCACTGCGGGAAGAATAAAATTTCAAAACATTTGGATACACAGAAACGTAAAAGATATTTAAATACTGCTGCATCTTCCTCCAAAATACAGGATTTTTGTCGGAAAACAACTTGTGGAGACAATGAAAATAAATTAGCATTAGCCGAAGGACTTGTGACTTTTCATGCTATAATCATAATCATTCCTTCAGATCTATGGACTCTACATCGCAAGTTGCCAAAAAGTTATTCAACAAAAAATTTGTATGTGCTAGAACGAAATCAGAGGCAATTGTGTGTAATGTGGTTTCCCCATATGCATTTTCAGAGTTAAACAAAAATCTATAAAACTTAATTTTATATCTATATTTTCTGACACATTTAATCATAAGGATATAAAGTTTATTCGGAAACTCGAATAAAAATTAGAATTTTAGATTTCGTTTCTTTGCCCGGCGAAACTTCTGAAATAATTTTCAATTCCATTATTAATTTTTTGGGAAAAAAACAATTTAAACATAAAATGATTGCATATTGTTCAGACAATACGAACTCAAATTTTGGAGAAAAAGGAGAAGAGGTACGAATAATATTTTTTATAAATTAAACAAAAACTTTAGTCAAAACATTATTGGTGTTGATTGTGCGGCTCACATAATACAGAACTCCATTCAAACAGCTGTTGACTTGTTGCCAGTAGATGGGGAAAAATATTGTTATTAAAATATATTCTTATTTCTATATATACACTGTGAGCGTT
>JARYHS010008074.1:253795153-253897129 GCA_031002005.1 Vandiemenella viatica
CGATAACCAAATATACGGCATACCACGGTTTATTTGTTTATATTTCCAGAAACAAATCTAGCAGCCCTTTTTGGCACCCTCTCCTACTCCTGTATTTGATACGTAAAATGAGGGTCCCATACTATACTACCATATTCGAGCAATGGTCTGACCAAAGTTTTGTAACCCAATTCCTTTACTTCACTCGTACATCCCCTCATCACTCCCTCCACCAAGTGAATAACTTTGAAACCTTTTCCTACCACCTGTCTAATGTGTCCTGCCCAGTTAAGCTTGATATCAAAAGTAATGCCAAGATTGCAATCAGTGACGGATATGATAAAGGAGCTGGAATGGGATTTATTGCAAGACAGGAGGAGGATGAGGAGGGTCATGGGAGTGTACAGGGCATATACTGGCGATGAGGCATGGAAAGATATTGCAATAGGTATTAAAAGTAGTGCATGGAAGGGAAAAGATGACCATGACCACAAGCTGGCACTCGAATTCAGGCACAAGGGTATGGGAAGATTCTCTTTTTTAGGTAAGGATGTCAGGGATTGGACTGAGTTACCAAGAGAAATGATGAATAATTTACCGAAAACATTGAAGAATTTAAAGATAAAATTTGTAGAGCGCAAATTTAGGTGGGTGCAGATAGGGGGAAAATTAAAAAAATTATTTGTATATATTCATAATTCTAGATATAAAACCATTTGAATATAGCTCTTCATACAAAGTAATTATTACCCTCCTTCTCATATCACTCAAATTTCTAGATGTGGCTGGTGTAGTGATTGACACTGAAGCATACTAATGTTTGAATATAAATCGCACATTCGATGAGGAAGTCTTCTGGCAGGAAACGATGCATATTTGCTTGTATTGTGACTTCGGAATCATCTGCCATCGAGATAAAACTACATTTTCCTTCATTAGAGTCTAGACAAAGAAGTATCAAAATAAAATTTTGTAATTGTAAAAGTTTGACAAGAATACTGCTGGATTAGATTCGTTTACAAAATGATAACTGCAAAGAATTATCTCGTTTCGATGTGTGAATAACTTTTAAATACTAGGCGCTGTGACGTGCTGCAGAAAAATTAAACAAGAATCATTTACTACCCCTAATCCCGCCTAAGAAAAGATAATATTTTTAAAAATATCCGAAATAAGTTTTCAGATATTGCTGTGATAATTATATGCGTCAAATACCTGTCAATACAGAAAAACATATATATAACTTGTGTATATTTGAAATTTCTATTTTACAGTATTTTGGAATTAAAATTTCACGTCTGAAAACTGCACATCAGTTCTTCTTTTTACTGTCGAGATAAATAAGTATAGGAGAGAACTGTGAACAAAGAACATTAAACGAGTTGATCAATGCCTTCCAGAGGAATCATCCTGGCATTAATCTGCAAAGGTTTTGAGAAAACATGGAAAAAACGAAAATTTGTTAGCCGACAGGAATTTGAACCGGCGCAATAATACTTCTCACTTTGGGAGTCACCATGGCATTTTCTACAAGCAAGAATGGTCTTGGAAAAAAGACTGCTGTCAGTCTTACAGTTAATGACGTTGGCTAATTCCATATGCAGTGGAACTTTTAAAATTCTTATGTCTGCATTTTGAAGGAAAAGGATGATTGCTTTTCAAATTGGAATACGCTGGATATGTAAAAGTAAAATGATGTTATATGAAAGATAAGTCTTTCCCGGCGTATTATTGATGTTATCTTCGAAAAACTAATTGAAACGTTACATATATTGTTATAAAAGGATGTATTACGGTTGTTTCCGGGTTCGTGAGAAACGATGTGATTAAGATCTGGCATCTTTAGTTGATCTAATATTTTTTTCGTCTACTACTAGGCTGCAAAAATAGATATATTAAAATGATTCATGGCCGAGTCAGTCTATAATATTGTTCCTATATATCTATATGTTTTAGTCAATTAAAAAATCTGAGCGTAGTGGATGAGCGATAATGTTCTGGCCTGGCATTCGAGAGGATGCGGGTCCAAACCGCTTCTGGCCATCCAGATTTGGATTTTCTACAGTTATTTCCAAATCACTGTAAGCGAATGTTGGTTTAGTTCACCAAAAAGTCCATATTCCCGTCTCCCATGACCTCAAAGTCGAGATGTCAAGCTGGAAACAAATTTAAAAAAGTTCAGAAAGCCCTGGTTCCTCGAGAATATACGGTTCTAAACCTGTATAATTCTTTCGTCTGTTATCTGTGTGAGCCTCAGGTAGCAATATAAGCAAGTTAGTTGAACGAGGATGAGGAAAATGCCATGCCTGAAATTTCTGATAATTTCCTTGTACTGTGGGCCTACGGAATTGTCTTCCGTGTTGGCAAACCACGACCGCAGACACATTCCACAAATTCCTTCGCAAGAGTCCCGACCAAGATACTTAAGCAGGTGCTAGCAGTGTAGGGGCTAGAACACTGTCATCGAATTGTAAAGGCCTCCTGCCATATCCCGTATATCCCTTACAAACCATTACTCTTTCGGATAGGAGCAATACACCCTCCACCACACACTTTTAGTGAATCGCGGAGTAATAATAATAAAGTAATATCGTAATCTTTCACGGCGTTGTATGTTAATAAATTTCTCTCGGGCTTCCAGCCGTGTTAAGATGTTACATTTTTGGGACGTTTCGAAGGCGCCCAACTCTGCCTTAATGATTGATATTTGGTTGAGAATGAAGGCAGAGTTGGACGCCTTCGAAACGTCCCACAAATGTAACATCTTAACACGGCTGGAAGCCCGAGAGAAATTTATTAATAATAATAAAGGTCACTGATTCGAGTTCTTCTGCGCATATGGTTGCTTTTGAATGAGTGTAGTGTTCGTCTTGTGTTGACTTCACAATAGAGTTCGACATTACCTCAACAAAGGCTGACACAATAGTCAGCAGGTTAAATGGTCAAAGGCACGGAAGGTCATAAAATATTTACATCAGCAGATGGAGGCATGTCAATTTTCAATAACGTGCACACGTGCACTTCCAGTTTCTTTTTTTTTTTTTTTTTTTCCTTCTTCTTCTTTTAAATAGCTCCATTATCACGGAATATTGATTAATTAATTTTGTAATCAAATAGTGCAAGTAGAACATTACAAGATGCAATGAGGGTATGCTGAAGTTAAAATCCTCGAGAAGTAATTTTCAGAAATTTTTAATGACCTATACATATTAGTTCAATGTTATTTTTCAACATTTTCATCGGTCTTCTAATAATGATGAAGTAACTTTAAAATGTTATATGAAGTTGTTTCTGTTACTTTCGGCAAATGACTGTCACTGTATTTGTAAGTGCTCGTAATTCGAAAATGGGCATATTTCGTGTACGGATGGTCATATTCACAAATTTTATTGGAGCTAATTCTACTGAACAAGTGTTCTTCACTTCCTCAGAGCCACTGGTAAATAAACACTTCCTCGAAACGTTTGTCGGACGGTTAATTCCTCCTTGCGTCTGAACTGAGCCAGGAGGAAGATCTTCTTCTTACGAAATAACCACGCATAATGTTAAAGAGAAACTCAACTGAAATTAAATACCCCTCCCGTGTGCACTAAAGAGATTCACTATAGTACGCCTACTTTCCAATTTTTTTATCCTAATACGTGTTTAGAACTCAGCCATGTTACTAGTTGGCACCAAACAAGGAATATTTTATTGTGAGATGAGGTGGACCAGCGAGATATTTTTGAAGGAGGTCAATTGCCTTTTGGTTCAATAAAAATGTCTTTAAATTTTTAATGGCATTCCTCCCGATAGCCATTCATCCAGCTAAACCGTTTTGTGTGTTTATCCTGTGTACTGATGTATTTCCAAATGCTTTTTGCTCATACAATTGAAAGACGATACAAGACATACCACAATACCTACTTCAACACCTATGCCTCTGGCCGGAATCGCACCAGTGACCGAGAGTCCCTGTAACGCCCAAGCCATCCCATCCGGAAGGGCAGGGGTTGAAATCTTCGTGTATCCATCCGTATTTCGGTATTGCATGATTAATCGAAATCACTCCGTGAGTGCTGGGATGATTCTCTGTTATGGCCAAGGCTGAATTCCTTCCCGAAACATGCCCCAAGTCCTTTTCTCTCTATAATGATTTCCACGTCGACCAGCCCTAAAACAACACCGAACTAGACACTCTCCACATGTGGAAATAGCACTCTAGTCCCTTCGCTACCATGTTCGGCAGTTGAATAAGATAAATCCAACAAGGAAAGGTCTAAAAACACACCACAGAGATGTAATTATTTTTATTTGAGCAATTATGTTTTGCTTCTAGCTTTACATCTAATCGAGGTCATTAGAGGCAGGAAAGGACTGGGGACAAGTAATGGGGAGGAATTCGTCCATGGCCTTTTGAAGGAACAATCGCGGCATTCGCCTGGAGTGATTTGGGGAAACCATCTAAAACGTTTACCTGGATGGCTAGATGGGTATTCGAACCCACGACCTCCCGAAAGCCGGATACCACATACCCACCATGTTATGTTTTTTATTTTTTTTTTGTCTTCGTCATATCTTCGGCTGTAATGTGATATTAATCCTGATAGTATTTTTAAACTAGGATCGGGTAAAAATTTCAGCCACCGCTTTTTGAAGGAACTTTTCTGGAGTTCAGCTGGAGGGATTTACGAAAATCATGGAATACTGAAACTGGATCCCCGACGGGGTTTGAATTCGCGGCCTCCCGAATGCCAGGTAACAGTGTTACCTATAACCCATCGGGCTTGGACGGCAGGAAATAAAGCTTGACAGAAAATTTTATAGAAGTATCAGTGTTAATTAGAAACAAAGAGAGAGATGATAGTTTTACTACTTCCATCTTCCAGATTTAAAATGTGGAACCGCTAATTCACATTACAGACGGATTTTTTTTTTATTTATTTACTGTTCTTAATGATTATTATTACAACTAAAACTGTTGCTACTGCGTTCAAGTTTAGCTTACCTTCTAAATATGGTATGATGAAATCAAAATTAAGGTGTTACTACGCCGCACCATTTAATTTTCTGGGAATAATTTATTTATATTTCGTGACTTAGTTTACCATTAGAGTTCTTTCGTGAATGCTCTTTCTACTTACCCTTAACCTTTGTGTGTATTCGTCACACGCACAGTTCTATAACGCTGCTGCGTTAGAAAGTGTAACTAAGTCCATTCAAACTCTCTGTTTTTTTTCCGTGCTTAATTTAGCGATTCTTTTCTGTATTCGCCATATAATTGCGTTTGCTAGCGAATTGTTAACTGATTATTCGAGGGGAAAAAATATACGCAACGGTTATCAAAATTACGAAAAAAAGTGTTACCATCTCTCTATAATTAATCAATTTGGTTATTTAAATAATTATTATGACTAAAATGGTGATATTCGTGATTATTTTTACTGCGGAACTACGAACTTTCCCTCTGAGCGTCTGCGAGTTTCTTGCTGCGCGGGCTCATTTTTTTAGTCTTGGGTAAAGTGCTGGGTATGAGAGGTCTATTTTATCATGAATTTAGTGTACCACCTACCAGTTATGCTGTCCCATACGGTATTCGTGTCTAGAACGAAGCATAATCGAAAGGCGAGGGGTCTCTCGAATTCTGTCCCCGACTGTACATTCCAATCCCAAATGGCATGAGATAAGAAAGAATTCATATAAACATCAGTAAGGCGCCTGATTTCTCTAATCTCATTTGTCCTGTCATCGCGACCCAGGTAGGTTGATGGGCAAAGTATTTCATCGCACTTGTAAATGAAAGCGGATGTTCACCAGTAAGTCCAAAGGAAACATGTCTTCTATCTGCCAGAGAATCGCAACCCCATCTGTGACGATTTTGTAAATGACTGTAACAAGCAGTCAGGAATCGAGTGGATCTCCTTTGTTCTTTCTCTTATCTTTCTTTCAATCAATCCCCTGCAAAATGATTCCCAAATGGCACAATAATCCTGCAAATGTGGAGGTACGATATTTTTTTACGCTATCTCGTATGTTTAAGGATTACAAATTTCCAAAATCGACCTATGAATCGCAGCTCTACATACGACCAAATTAACGTGCAGATCCCATTTCATGTTGGTTTGTACTGTTACCCCCAAATACTTCAGGGAATCTATCATGTCAATAAGCGGACTGTGCCCCTTATTATCCCCGACAAACTGATTCATTTTATCAGTTATGATATTGCCTTGCACTTTTTACAATTTAGAGCAAGTTGCTAATCGTCACACCAAGCTGCGAACAAGCTGAATTTCTAAACAATCTGCTGAATTCCTTCTTATCTGTATATGACTCCATCATCAGTGAATAATTTCAAAACTGCTATTTACATTGTCTCCGAGATACAGGTAGTTTACAAAAATTAAGAAATGATGCGGTCGTATAACACTTGCTTGAAGGTCTAACTCGGGGGTCCCCAAAGTGGTCGATATCGATCCCAAGGGGTCGATTATTGCACTGGGGTCGAAAGGGGGTCGATTAATATTAAAGAAGATTAATTAAACTGTTTAGGAAAAATGGGAATATTTCAATAAAAATTAGGTCAATAAATAAAAATAATGCTCATCCTCTGAATTCCCGACTTTTTGCGAAGTTATGTGAAGAAAATGATTGACCTTTCAACCAATTACTTTTGCATACTTAGGTAAGGTGGTTGTCAAGAGGTGATAGTTTGCACAGGCGTGTTGACTTGTATGACTCATCTGAAGAGTTACTTAGGCATGTGGATCCATTACTGTGTAACGAGTTAAAACAGTGCAAGAACCATCCGTTCTATTTGGCAGACCTTTACTCGAAATTTATTCCATCTATCCATAATTTTCTTACCACTTTTTAAGATTGTAATAACAATGTAAAATATTTCCTTTTTCAGTAGATTTTATAAGAAATAGGAACTATATGGGTTTTTATGCATGTCTCATTATTGCTTAGCATTAGAAATTCCAAAAATGATTTAATGTTTTAATTAATACTTAATCTGGGTGTCGATAAGCAGGCAAATATTCTATGAAGGGGTCGACGGAATAAAAAGTTTGGTGACCCCTGGTCTAACTATTTGACGTTTACACTAGAAGAGATCTCTCTCCGTTATTAATCTCTCTGCTGGTTGGATGCAGTACCACTTCCGCCTCATTCTAACATACACGTTATGAGATATCTGCTTATTTCTGCTGGTTTTGGTACTTCTCTAGATTTATTTTCTTTGAGTGTTTTCGCCATTAACAAATTAACGAGTCTCATATCTCTTCAAACATGACCTGGTATTGTCTTTTATTTCTGTGAGGCTCTTTCACTAGCTTTCCTCACTAATTATTTGTTTATTAAAAAAAACTTGTTTGCCCACTTCATTTCTGACGTTTTGGAAACAAGTTGAACGCTATGTTTGTAAACTTATCACAGTGGTACTTTGTGGTATTGTGGCCGCAGGAAGGCGACGCGCCAGGTGGTGGACGCGTGGCTGGTGGCGCACGCGACGCCGACGCCGAGCAGCGCGGAGACGCTGGCGTCTCCCTCGCACGGCGCCGCGTCCCGCGCCGGCTCGGGCGCCACGACGCCCGTGCGCAAGATCTCCGCGCACGAGTTCGAGCGCGGCGGCCTGCTCAAGCCCATCGTCAACACCATCGACGGCACGCCCACCTTCCTCACCGAGGAGGCCACCAGCGGCACCACCGCCGCCACTGGGGTCCCCGCCGGCTGCGTCGGCAGCACCGGCGGCCGCACCCATCGCCGCTCCAGGCACGAGCTCAGGCACCTCGACGAGAAGGAGCTCATCTTCGAGCTGGTCAGTGCCACAATTTAACACCTCCAGTTCTAGCTTAAAGGCGTAAGAGAGGAAGTAACATAGCGTAATAATAACACCGTCTAGTGTGGCTCAATGGGGAGGTACATGAATCCCTTACTTGCCGTCCTGATCGCTGTTTTTAGGTATTTTCCCCCAATCATCTAGGCGAATGCTGGGACGGTCTTCAATCTCCGCCTCATAAGCTACGTATTTCACGAACAAGAAATACACAAATCGTATAGAACACACAAAGTTAGTTACACGTTATCCGAGATTTACCCGGCGTGCAAATGCAGTATAGACTTCACGTATTTGTAGCCGGATTGTGTCGTAAAAAGAAACGTTTCGACAAAATTCTGTATTGTCTTCATCAGGTATCTTGCTTTAGAGACTCGAGAACTAAAGCAGAATTATCGATTCTTGAAAGCAAGATACCTGATGAAGACAACAGAGAATGTTGTCGAAACGTCATATTTTTACGACACAATCCGGCTGCAAACCCATGAAGGCTATTTTGCAAAGATGTGTTTCGCAGACACATCGCAACACAAAGCTAACAGGCCCGGTTAGATATCTGGCAGTAAGTAATTCTTCCCCCTCACCCTTCTCCTGGTTTTTGTGTAGATATGGCTAGACGGTACCAATGCCTAAAGTTAATTATTGCAGAGGTATCAAGTTCCGTGGTCGATCCATTCCTCACCAACTAGCCCTCTGCAAAGAGCTCTGTCTTTCCACTCATCCTCTGGAATTCCTGCGTTGCTAGTATCTTCCTTGATTACATCAAGCCACAGGACTCTTGGTATTCAGCGTGGTATCCTTCCTCCGAAGAATCCTTCTATCAAATTTTTGATAAGATCCCCGTTTCTTCTCATTGTGTAATAGTACCACCTTAGTGTTTGTCCTAATATATCAGGCAGTTGGTACAAGTCCTTTAGCTCTATTTTTTTCTTATTCTCCATTCATCTCATCTTAATCTGGACCAAAAACTTGTTTTAGATAATCATTTTCAAATTTCGTTAATAGAAGGTTAAACTTATCTTAATTTTATAACTTTCCATACAGTCGTCACGTTAATGGAAATTGAAACAAAGTACCCAAGCTCCGTGGTGAGAGGTAACATTTGGGCCTGGCATTCCGATTTTGATTTTCGACATTTCCCAAAATAAGTCCATGCGAATGTTGGAATACTTGCTTCGAAATACCAATATCTTACCTATCCCTTGCCAACAATATTCTCCAGCCTCTTCTACTGATCACGTCGCTGACGAGCAATAAAATCCAAATGGAAATAGAGAAATAATTACGGTTCCTTAAAATAGTAAAAATAACACCACCTATAAAAGTGCAAATACTTAAGGTATTTGGAATTTCTATGTTCCTAGATTTTAGTGAAACAAACAGGATTATTTAAACAGAAGATTTCCAACTCTTCAGAATTCTTGCTTCATAAACTATAACACAGTTAACAAATAGTTTACACATTATCAAGACTTACACATATAGCAGGCATACTCTCTCGACCAAGCAGCCTGATTCTGACCCTCTAACTATAATATTCGGTGAAACAGTTCATACTGACCTGCATAGTAATAGAAGAATTTATCACCACATGGCTTCATGGGCCCAATATTACAAAATTGAATTTAAATGTAATTACTTTGGAAGAAGAGGGTGCTTCTTAGAGCAACAATTACGACTAATAGTAAGAACATCATTTTGTTTAGCAGAAGTTGAAACGGTATAAAAGCAAATACACCACTTTAAGTGTTTTGGAAAAAAGCCAACTTCAGTAAGAGGAATGGTTTCAAAGCTACACGACTGCACTTACATTTAATAATGGGAATTGCCTAATATCCTTAATTAGTGTTCAAGAAATATAAATAAGATCAAGACAGCAGAAATAATAAGTCCGAATATTATATGAAAACAGCTGTCTGAACTGTGGATGAAATGAGAAGGCATCGCATGGAATCTGCCAATACCATAATATGAAACACGAACATGTGAGGTGTAAGGACTTCTACAACGTTCGGTCTCACCGTAATAGTACCTTGTTCTGCGATTGTTCAACTTCCCGTTACGCAGATATATATCTTAATTAGTACGAAAATGTAGTTTGTACACACATGAATCAGATATCTTGTGCAGTATTAAGGTTGGAACAAAGTAGCACTCAAACATACGCGAATCAGTATCAGTTTAAGAACTTTTACATTACTAGCATATATTACTCTAATTTTATTTTATGAACTATCAGTAAATATGGCATCTATTATAGGGGACCCAGATGTTCATCCTTCATTCCCATTGCATTTCTGGGTACGTTTTTCATTTTTTTAAACTTATTTTAATGTGATCTGTAGGTGTCTTCAAAGAAATCAGATTAAATTTTTTAATGTAAACCCGACCGGAATTGCAGAACGTGATTTTTCCTTTGCCAAAGAAACGAGAAGTCTCCTCCAAAAATTGTCCCATTGGATGCAACACAATTTCTCATGAAGTTCCTGCAAAACCGTACTAGGTCATCCACCAACTTGTCGTTATTAGATAATGGGACGGCGGCTGTTGGGTGATAGGTAATCGTTGAGCTTGATTTTATGGAGGACGCAGGCTAGAGACAGATCCAGATTTCGGCTTTCCATGGTTTCTAAAAATCGAAGTTTACAGAGAACGTTGAAAAGGTTCTTTTAAAAGGCAATTGCAGAATTCCTTCCACCTCTATTAACCTAGACGGCAACGAGGCGTAAAGCCATAAGTCGCCAAAAGAGCCGAATTCCTTCCCGTTCCTTCAGCACAATTCTCTTTAGGCTCTACTGGCCTAACAGTCGGTAATTCGGAAAGCTGTCACGAAAAAAAGATGATTTGGGAGCCATCCTAACAGTAAATTCTGAATGTTTAATCTTTTCAAAGGAGTCATTCTTAACTGGTGATGCAATTGAAAGGTTAAACCGAAGTTTGTTATGATGCTTTGCGTAGATGCGATACTGCTTAATTCAATGTGTTGATTGCACATAGAAAAATTGAAACAAAACGTTAGATACAACTTGAACTTTTACCCTCCCATGTGAGTAGAACATCTACTGTGTCGATACATCTGGGAGCAATATCCCAATAAATTTAGCTCCCATGCCACATTTAAATTACTTAAAGAAACTTCGTTTCGTTGGGTTGATATCAGTTCTTTACGGCTTACCGTATGACTCTAACGTTAAATACAAAACGTCGATAGAGCACTTTGAAATACCAGTCCGGCCAACTATACATATGACGTATTCAGGATACTAACGAGCATGGTGGATGAGCGGTAACGCTCTGTCCTCGCATTCGGGAGGATGCGGGTTCGAATCCCCGTTTGGCCCTCAAGATTTGGTTTTTCCATTGTTTACCCAAGTCACTACTTTAGACGAATGCTGGGATGGTTCCTTCAAAAGGCCATGGCCGAATTCCTTCCAGTTCCTACATCAAACTAACTTGAAGAGAGCATTATGGTTTAAGTCATAGGTTTCAAACCTTTACTGCTTACCCCCCCCCTTTTTCGAAAAAAATACTCAAAACCATTTTCTGAAGGGGAACAAAATAATCATCGCTGCTTTTCAGGAAAAGAAGACACACAAACTCCATTCCTTGTCATAGAAAAACAAGGACAGATTTATAGAATTATTCATTTAAAAGATGTTAACAGTATTGTGTTTTTGATCGTTTGACTAACAAATACGTATTACAAAAAAATATTAGTGGGCTGAGTTCGGAGTAATGACACTAATGTTTCGATATTTGGTGCGTTATTTATCATCGGAGATTTTTAACTGCCGCATTCGGCTATTGCCAATGTTTTTTTCTTAGCTAATAAATTGCTGACTAATCTAATTCTTCTTTTGACTAGGTATGATCATGGTAATGCAATTAAAAATTCCTTTGAAGTATCCCCTAAAGCCGGATATAATACTGGAAAGCAGGGAGCGGCGGTTGGTCCTGAACACCCCCTAAATTTACCTTGGACCAGAAACGCCCCACCGAGCATAGTAACGCTCTGGCCTCGCATTCGGGAGGACGCGGTTTCGAATCCCCATCCGGGCATTCAAATTGGATTTTCAATCGTTTCTCCAAATCACTCTAGGCGAATGCCGGGAAACTTCCTTCAATAGGCCATGGCCTAATTCCTTCCTGTTTTGTCCGCATACTTTTCCATCTCTAATCACCTCGACATCGACGAGTTGTAAACCATAAGGGAATAAAAACTTCCCCTATGATATCTTCAACGCCCGCCGCGCCGGTGAGCCGTACCGTCTCCTTTGGGAACCACTGGTTTAATTTAATGGTAATATCATCTGCTGTGAACTCGCAGTGAATATATATTCCTTTTGAGCTCAGAATTAAACTTTATTCCGTGTAAGGTCAATATTAAACTGATTTGATTCAGTTGTGTGTTCGGTTTACTGTATCGTGGGTTTTACAAGTTGTTAAAAGATAGTAGATTGAGAACGGACATTAAGATAGTTACGTGCTAGCACTGAACGAACTAAATTTAACAGCAGATGGATCAATAACTTTGTGAATGTAAAAAAAATCGAAAAAAAAATCATTATGCTATGAAACAACACAGGTGGGAGAATATATTACGTATGTTTTCCGCAGACAGTAGTTCCGATTTTGGTGTTCGTCCTTGGCGAGTGTTATCGGCTGGCTACCTGTGTGGTGCGGTGGTGCGACAGCTGGATGAAAGGCTCCATCATTACTCACTCAGCGGCAATTTGTGTCGGCCTCGTGACGACCAGCGCGGCGGCACCGTGTCGCGCCATACCACGCACTTCACTGCCCCCTCACAGATACGGCGGTGCACGGAAACTGTTACAGTCGTGCGTGATTTCAACTTTCGTGATGTCAATAGATCAGCCCTTAGGGGGCAGCCACATGTTTATCGGTAAGGGAGCGTCCATAAACTACGCGGTTCGGTCTAAAAGGGGAGGGGAGGTGTTGGTTGGAAAGCTACGCTGGGCTACGGGGGAGGGGGGGGGGATTCAGAGCCAGGCCACGTAGCTTTTCATTCATATTATTTGTCACAGTTTAAATGAAGTACAGAACACTCAAAAGCATGTGAATATTTATTTCCGTCGCTTAATTATTTCTGTATATAATTTACGATAGTCAGATAAGAGAAAACAGTACAAAATGTCTTCTTTAATCAATAGGAAACAAAGCTACATGCTACGTGGAAGGGAAAAGGTGGGTGGCTAGAGGGAAAAGTCACGTCGGGCTACGTGGAGAGGAGGGGGGGGGGGGAGGTTCACAGAAGGCCAAAATGGACTCTCCCTAACTCAAATACCTATGAGAAATGAAATTTTCATCAAACTTCGACACTGAAACTGTCTTCCAACCCCGCGTAAGTCTACTCCTACATCAACTTCTGTACTATGCAATTCACAAACTTGTGGGTGGCAGAGGGTGCTTTGCACCGGATTTAACCAATCCAATCGCGAATAGCGCGAGAGGAAAAAAGTTGATTTATTTAATATCACCGAATTAGGTTGGTGGAAGAAGTAAATGAAGGATGTTGATCTCAAGTTTACCAATAAATTCAATCTATACCAACGACGTCTGTTTGCCAGACAATCTCAGCCCAATCTACATATCAATCCTCTAATGCTTTCTTAAGGGCTGTGGCAAGCGGCCAGGAAACTCTGTATCTGTACTATCACTCAATCCTTTGCGATACGGATCCCAAAAAAAGGGTACAACAAAGATCCAAATATGGGCGCACGAAGGTTTTGTATAATATCTTTATATAAGCGTTGAAATTCTTCAGAATTCTATCTATGAATCGCAGCCTAGAATTAGCCCTACCTACGACCGAGGTTATGTTCATCTCCCATTTCATGTTGCTTTATGCTGTAGCGCCTAAATTGTTCAGAGAGCCAACCATGTAAATAACTCAAATGTTTACTTTTTACTCCTGAACAAACGGATTTTGTTTTGTTAGCAATGCGCGTTGCTTTACACTTCCTGAAATTTAGTGGAATTTGTCATCGATCGCAACACGCCAAAATAACATCCAGATTGAGTTGAATATAGCTAATGCAACATCTAGGAAAGAAGTTTCGTAACCACTGGGAAGGTAATACTCAGGAGCTTGTTTATTATCTGCCACTAGTGCCGAGGTCGAGGCTTAAACTTCAACAATCACACTGTTTTGTGGACCCAGGAGAGTGACAAAATTTAACTTTTGTTGATAACTGCAAGATGTTTAACCCTTGTTTCATATACGCTTGCTATCTTAACACTTTCATTTATAAGTACCTTTCGGATTTTCATTTCTAAAAAATTCTCATGACATTCTTTGGCAACGGAGGTTAACTACGAAAATAGATCTGAGGATTTTTTTTCCCCCCTCTTATTGTCTGTATTTGGGATATAATAAACCGGAATGAAATGAGAAAATATAAGCTTGGAATGAATACAGAAGTAAGCAGTGCCGTAACGCAAACTTTATTAGACAAAAACATGGTTAACGAAATTTATTCTCGTATGATACTTGTTTAAAATTCAGTTCATATCCATTAAACCACTAATGGGTTCAAAATAACAACTGTGCAAAAATGTTACCGCTATTATATTATTGAAAATATCACAAATAAGATTATGATGAAGCTAAGGTTTAAAGTACAATGATATGAGCTAATTCAAGGTGAGATAGTTTTCTGTTGCTGTAGATTTCACCTTCTCTCTACTTAACCTGCAGACTTGCGTGCAAGATAGATGTAAATAGCATTATATCATGAAAGAGCTGATAGCAAACACGCGCAGTCACGGCTCTGCCCGAGAGATTAAGAAAAACTTCAAGGTACACCCCCATTGTTTACCGTAAGCAGTGACGTGTTCTAGTATTACAAACTACTTCGACTGATTCTATAAAAACATAGCATGTGATTATTTAGGAAAGGAATATGAATAATGGATGCTAAGACCACTGTATGTTAGTGAACAGACCATAATACCAATTCGAGGAGTTCTGTATGTTAACGACAGGCCAATAGCCACGAAACTACTAAGGGAACATTAACATAGAATTTAGTCATTTTCTAAAATTGCTTTTTGTAAAAAAAAAAAAAAAAAAAAAAAAAAAAAAAAAAAAAACACACACACACACTCCGGTAAAGCGCGAACCAAATTTAAGTTATTTCGGTTTGAAGAGGTGAATTGCTAGAAAAGAACTTAACACGTTCTCACAATCTATATTTGCTGTAAAACAGATACGCGAAATGCATGATTATAACTTTAAATGAAAGATTCAGTATATTTAACAGGAATTACTGTAAAGCTGGGATCGGCGTATTTAGCAGAAAATAAATGATCCTGTCCTTGTCGGGCCGTAGTACTTAGCTCTTCTGTAGCAGAATTCTGCAATACTGTGATATCAATTTTTCTCGTGGACAAGATGTTCAAATCAACACCCAAATCACGCGAATTTTGAGCTCCAAAGTCCGCTCTGAATTTGATTTCCACCTGCTGTTAGTTTCATTCCAAACCTTCCTAGACGTAAATGTCGGAAGAGATCTAATATACTGGGAAAAAATAAACAAATTAACCATGATAACGAATCTTAAGACACCGTTCAGCGAGGTTATTAACTTCTGTTGAATGCATTATATAGTGTTGAGTTGAAAATTTAATGGCATTTTGAAATTACATCATTACTGACCCATCTGAAGGACCAATTCTTAATTACGGTAGTATTTACGTCAGTTTTCGCTCCTGCAATCTCTTTAATTTATTGATTTATATAACAAAAAAATATTAATAAGCAGTATGTTAGATCCTTCTCCGTTTTATTGACCGTCTCATTACGTCCTGTATACCTAAAAAATGAAAAAGTGATCGATAGTAACATTTCCAATAAATGTGCTCTCATGGGTATTATGCTCTCGTTTTCACAGAAATTTATAAAGACAAAATATGTCTCTATTCTTTCAGTTTCTTCTGGTAATATTCTTTCACGCGTGTTCCAGACTTTGTTGAACACTCAGTGATACGGCCCAGCATGTGAAAGCGCGACCATACCGAACACGCTGATCTATAACTAGATTCAAATCTAGATCATTCTGATTACGGTTTTTCACAACTACTTAAACGAATGTTGAACTAGTTTTCTCAGAATTACACTATCCACAAACAGAATAAAACACACGCTAACACGCTCTCTTATGTTAAATGTCAACAATATTTAATAAATAAGAAACTGCATTATTCCAGCAGCGGGTTTTCTAAATTTGTGCAGCCAGTTTGGAAAAAGTTCGAGATATATCACATATCACCCTCTAACAATTGCTTTAGGTGCTACTGGTATTGTTCCTAGAACTGGAACTCAAGTATTTAATACTTTTAATGACTTTACATCAAGTATTCTGCGTTCGTGAATCCTTTCTTTAGTCGATTCTCATCAGTTTAAAGATTTACTTAAATCAAACCTGCTATACTAGCTGGCTACAAACCGAGCGTGGTGGTGAGAGTAAGGCTGTGGCCTCGTTTCTGGGAGAACGCGGGCTCGAATCCTCGTCTAGTCATTCAGAGTTCGGTTTTCCATGGTTTTGCAACATCGGTCCAAGGGAATACAGGGATAGTTCCTTCAAAAAGACCAAGGCTGAATTCCATCCCATTTCTTGTTCCAATTTTTTTTTTTTTTTTTTTTTTTTTTTGCAGCCTGTAATGACATTTATTTCAATTGCGATTCGCAGGTAAAAACAGTTGGTTACAAATTCGTCACTAAGATTTGTAAGTATTTAGAAGCGTAGTGGGCCTATACATCGCTACCGTGGCTCATAAGATTCGAGGACAACTTCATTTTCTAACAGGAAAATCACTATTATATTTGTGGTTCTGATTTTCCTTGGAAACATGACTTAAAAGTTTAGTAAGTTATCATTTACCGATTACCTTATCCTAAATAGCCTGCAGTCACCTGTCGCTCTGATGTGTTCCTTGCTGTGCAGGTGAAAGACATCTGCAACGAGCTGGACGTGCGCTCGCTGTGCCACAAGATCCTGCAGAATGTCAGCATGCTGCTGCACGCGGACAGGGGCTCCCTGTTCCTGGTGCAGGGCTCCGACAACAACCGCTACCTCGTCTCCAAGCTGTTCGACGTCTGCTCGCGATCCACTCTGCAGGAGATGGAGAAGAAGGAAGAGATCCGCATCCCCTGGGGCACGGGCATCGTCGGCTTCGTCGCGGAGAGTGGAGAGCCCGTCAACATACCCGACGCCTACAAGGTACGACTTCCTCTCTCAGCCTTCACATCATGCTACTAGGAACAGACAAAGATAGCAGGATAGAATATGACGCTATTTCGGAATAATTATCAAAAGACGTGTTGTGCTTTAAGTCAGCTCTTTAGACTTTCGGAGGAGTTGTTTTACAAGACGAGGTAAAGTAACAGGCCATTCTACCTTTAGTGTTTATGAATATGTATAAATGACTTATGCCAGTGCGTGTCTGGCCTGTCTTTCATGTTGTAAATGAAGATTGAGGGAGATTGTGGAAAATAAATGACAAAACCAGGTACCAGCAGCAAAAAATACTCTAGTATAATACGCAAAAGAACCGTCAGGCTTAACGTACCCATCCTGTGAACAAAGTCTCACCTGACACGCTCAACGAAGAGTTACGGGATTTACCCTTGACCTTTCGTAAATATTCAGTGTGCGCCACCACTCTTCCTGCCTTGGTGGGGAACTAGTAAATGAAACCAGCTGCCGACTTGTACCGGCCAACCTCGTTCCTCGTACCAAGCACACCGCTGCTGCATCTTTCTTCTCAGACTATGTGGTAAATTCTTACGGAGTGAACAATAATTGGCGAAAGAAGGTATAAACGTAAAAATGTAATTGGTTCGTTAATTGCATAATACAATATTGACGGGTAACCCTGCCAGAAATTGGCAGAAGACACTCTGATTCAGCTCTCATAATACTATAGTACTTATACAGAAGTTATGCTTTGAGCAAGTTTTATGTCGCTTCATCCAGCTGGGCAATTGTTGGATAAAGTTTAATTTACATAGATAAGATTTTTGAAAGCGGTAGCAGATACTGCAGTTGCTATGGTAAAAACCGCCAACGAAACACTTTTCTTGAAGTACTCTGGATAAAATGCTGCAAAGTGTCTTCAGACATCTTTATAAAGTGACGTTCAGAACAATTAAAAACATTCACACAAGCGCACGAATACTTTTGTGAGATTTTTGTACCAATGTTCCATTCACAAACACAACGTAGAGAGAACCCTACATCAAAGACGTTTATACCTCCTTCGAGATTTAAACCCAAGATACGTTGTGTTAATAGCTAGATCATCATTGCGCGAGAGAACTAGCTTCACGAATCTTAAGTAACTGCATTAAAGAAGCGTTACCTAAATTTTGTACAATTTTTCAGTTGGCTATCATTAAATAACCCGAAAACTCATTCTATTTTTCTAATTCGATGCCTACAGTTTTCGTTTGCAATTTGATAAAATGTTACTACTTGAATATAATTTGTACGTCGAAAACGTGATACAAACGTTTGTTTCGTTGAAGGGAAAATTTGAGGGCGTAAGGTTTTTAGTAAGGTTTTCAATCACGAAATTGCTAAGAAATTGGTAGAAATTCTGTTACACCGAAAAGGTTTGCTTGCAAAGTACATTTTGTTTGAGAAAGAGATATGTTGCTTTCATAATACATTTAATAAGGTAAACAAGAGAATATCACAGGATATCAAATTACTTTCACTTGATTTCTCTGATTTCGCATATATTAGCTGATTATTTTTGGAATGAAAATTCATTACCATGGAACGTTGGAGCTATTTTCCTAGTGACATTAACGCCATTCTGACGTCAAATATCGGGTTATATTTCTGCGAGAGATGATCTTCGAATAGCAGCGTTGCAGGCGCAGATTTAAGAGACATGGAAAATAGTGGTGAAAAAATAATTATGGAAACGTGTAGATAAACTTCGGTCCGAATGAAATGACAGCCATCGAAAAATTGTGCCGCCAATACAGAGGACGACATTACTAATGTAGGTGTAATTCAACTAAAGTCGTTACAGATACACTTGGTATTTTTTTAAATAACAGTCCACGAATAATGAAATAGATTATAGTAATGCGTATGGCGCGACCGCGTGGCTCATTACGGCCTGGGCGATAGATGTTGGATCTCCGACGAAGCCGAGAAATTTTGTTCAAAGCTAAACGTCAGCTAAACTCAGTCTGCTGTCCAATACGCACCGTGGATTGAACTCCGCGGGAAGGTAAAGAATGGCCGGAGCGTGGCGCTGACACAGTCGCATCCTTCTCGTGCCAATGGCTGTGAAGGGGAGTGCGGAGCTATTCCTCTGCGAATTAGCTGCAGAAGTACCTTTGCGTATCTACCTAATGCGTTAGGCATTATTGGTCGGGACACCCTGAAGGGTTGTTTGGCCACCAGAGTTTTACGTAGTAACCGATCCATAGAGTGTATTCACATAAGCAAAGCTAAGCTACGTCAGAGGTGAAGGCCAGTAAGACCCGTAAAACTTCCATCCGAGTCCCTGATTCGAACGATGGACCTTCCGTTCCCCAATTACGTGCCTCAAATGATCCTCCAGGCCGCTTGGCCGCAAATAATATAGTTCTTCCTAACAAAGGAGCGTCTGTGAGGTTACGCTCGTCGACGTCAAGGTCGTTAGAGGTGGGAAAGGACAGGGGGCATGGAACGGGAAGGAATTCGGCCGTGGTCTTTTGAAGGAACCATGCCAGCTTTCGCCTGAAGTGATTTGGGAAAACCATGGAAACCCAAATCTGGATGGATGGGTGGGGATTCGAACCGGCGTCCTCACTTTTTTTTTTACAATTTCATTCCTGCTGGAGAGTCAAGAAGACTCTTTTCAGCCTATCTAATCTACGGGGAGGGAAGGGGGATGGAAGGTCGACCGTGGCCTTGTTGGGAACCATCCCAGCATTCGCCTTGAGTGACTGGGGAAAACCACGGAAAACCCCCGTCAGGATGGCCGAACTGGGTTTGACTCCGGTCCTCCCGAATGATATGTAGTACGGCGAATCCGCCGTCCTCATAGCGTCCTCACGAATGCAAAGCCAGAGCGTTACCGCTCACCCACCACGCTCGGTGAAGTGGCGGAACATACTTCAAGTATTTTGCCAGATTTACGTCTTAATAACAGTGAACGAATGCATAGCAAAACTGGCAAACGACCAAAAAGCGATCACGTTTAATTACTGAAAAAGGAATTGCAGGAATAAATATTCAAAGTAAGGATGTAGAGTGCACAAAATTTATAACTTATGCACTCAAATAGAAGTAAGAGTACCAACGCACCGGTATCATGTAACATATAAATCCAGCCTTAAAAAAAAAAAAAAAAAAATCGTTATGATTGAGAAATAACCCGGCAAATGATTATTAATAATCGATTTTAATTATCTTCTGTGTAAATGTCTAATTCTAGGCTAATTTATCCATCGTGAAAAGAGCCATATTATTTTTGAATAATAGATTACTTGTATTAAATAAAACGTACTGAACAAAAAATTTAGAAGAATGTGGTTTCTAGACTCTTGCTGCGCTGGTTGGGACATTCGGTCAGGGAAGTTAATTCTGAAACCACAGCAACTATACTTCCTGGAGTATTTTAGACTGTAGATGAAGGCAACCGATAAAAGTAAAACAATTCAAGAATATTAATATTTAAATTTTACTTCTAAAACAAGATATAGCAGTTATTTTGTTCTGTGTCGAATAAACATGACTGACTGATTTTCTTCCACACCTCATGAAAATTGGTAGTGGTTTGGTGAGAGGGAGAATCAGTAAAGTGTTCAAGACTTTATTTTCCTCATAACACGCTAGGAAACGTTTTAATGCACTTATAGTATTCAGTGTCATTTCTATCGCTCCCAGCCACATTACCCACTAATTTATTTTGATAACTTATTACAGTATATCTTAAACGTATTCTTTTAAACACAACAGTAATATTTATATCAACTGCAATATTGATGTTGGCTCCTTGCAGTAGTTGGACAGAACCAAACAGATTTCCTCCCGAAAAAATCTATACAAACTGCTGTGCAGCATATTCTGAAAGAGACTGCACAGATGTGACACAGAAGACAGACATCGGAAAGCATTATTTATTGCTAGCATCTGTGTTTCTGCCAAAAATTTCTTTTGTTAGGGCAGAGACCCCTTTCAGTTTTAAATCTTCGCCGCCATCCGAACCGTGGACAGCAATTTGGCAAAGTCAAATTCTGTTGTCGGCGAGACATCGGACATCGTAATTCTTGTGTACTGCCGGTTAGAAACTGTGCCAGCGAAGTGCCTGTTGTTACTTGATGGCGAAAGATTCTGTATTTCACACAATTAGATGTCTTATTGAGAGTGAAAATAATCGTTAAAAACTGTTCTCACCTGTAAGCTACGAAGTAAGTACTATGCTTTTATACTGTCGCGGAAAGAAAAGTTTTTAGTAATTGGAACGGCCCTGAAGAATCTACATAAACCAGTCAAAAACTGTGCTGTGCTTTAACTGTAGGACAAACGTTTTATTAGCGCATTACTTGCTTCTTATATTGTAAGAATATCTAATATATTTCCCCATGAAACAAAAAACGGCCATCGTGTTTGAAAAACAAACTCTGACTTTTTCATTTGGTCTTTTTTTACATTAAATTTCCCAAAATTCACTCGTTTCGCTCGTTCATTGCGTTGTATAAAAAGTTTTTTTTTTTTTTTTTTTTTTTTTTTTTTTTTTTTTTTTTTTTTTTTTTTTTTTTAAAAAAAAAGAAACTAAATTCTCGATCGCCCACTGAACTCTGACAGTTTTGGACAGTTCCGACAATCTTTTTAATTACATGAGGCCAAAATCACAGCTGGGAGAGAATGGTGGACGTAGCCTTTACACCAAAATTTTTTTTTTAATATTTCATCATAAGGTGATACTTATGGATATATCTTAAAATCCTTATAACGTTTTATCACTTATGTAATTGACATAATTGTTCTGTTACGTATAGCGTCTTAAGAAATATTAGTGAATCTTTGCTATTAGTAGGTTTAGGAAAATAACTACTGGATTTCATTAACAATATTTTATCAGCTTATTAATAACTGCGCATATCAACCATGGAGGAAATTCCTTCCTCCATGATATCAACAATATTTTAAATCCACGTCTTAATTGTTGATTATCTTCATCTATTTCCTTGTTTAGGACTGTTTTGAATTTCACTGGCCAAGATCAAAGCACTTTTCCCCCGTTTTTGCAAAAAGGGGGGGGGGGGAGGAGGGAAGTTTCAAAACTTCCATTTAGTAATCTTCTTCTCTCAGTATTTAACTTCTATTGAACCAAAACAAATCTTTGATAGATTTAAATGGACATAATTTAGACCTACACTTTATATCAAACAAATATTAGAAATATTAGACAATATAATTCTGTTTAACGGTTGCTACCATAACCTCAAATCGGCAAACATTCTGTGTTTTGTACGATTAGTAGGTTTAGGAAAGTAACTACTGGATTTCATTAACAATATTTTATCAGCTTATTAATAACTGCGCATATCAACCATGGAGGAAATTCCTTCCTCCATGATATCAACAATATTTTAAATCCACGTCTTAATTGTTGATTATCTTCATCTATTTCCTTGTTTAGGACTGTTTTGAATTTCACTGGCCAAGATCAAAGCACTTTTCCCCCGTTTTTGCAAAAAGGGGGGGGGGGGAGAGGAGGGAAGTTTCAAAACTTCCATTTAGTAATCTTCTTCTCTCAGTATTTAACTTCTATTGAACCAAAACAAATCTTTGATAGATTTAAATGGACATAATTTAGACCTACACTTTATATCAAACAAATATTAGAAATATTAGACAATATAATTCTGTTTAACGGTTGCTACCATAACCTCAAATCGGCAAACATTCTGTGTTTTGTACGATTAGTAGGTTTAGGAAAGTAACTACTGGATTTCATTAACAATATTTTATCAGCTTATTAATAACTGCGCATATCAACCATGGAGGAAATTCCTTCCTCCATGATATCAACAATATTTTAAATCCACGTCTTAATTGTTGATTATCTTCATCTATTTCCTTGTTTAGGACTGTTTTGAATTTCACTGGCCAAGATCAAAGCACTTTTCCCCCGTTTTTGCAAAAAGGGGGGGGGGGGGAGGAGGGAAGATTCAAAACTTCCATTTAGTAATCTTCTTCTCTCAGTATTTGACTTCTATTGAACCAAAACAAATCTTTGATAGATTTAAATGGACATAATTTAGACCTACACTTTATATCAAACAAATATTAGACAATATAATTCTGTTTAACGGTTGCTACCATAACCTCAAATCGGCAAACATTCTGTGTTTTGTACGTTAGAAACATAACATTTCCTTTGATTTTATTTGATCAAAATGGTGGATGCTCCAAAACTTCATTGCTTTCTTTTAATCCTCCTATTCAAGATTGCAAATGCTCATATTCACGATGTAAAAGTATTTACAAATGATAGTGATTCCAAAACTGTTACTACCAATTTTTTAGCACTCTACGATTAACAAGTTAAGTCAAAAATTTCTGCATTATAGATGTTACACAGTTCATACAACTGACACCTATTTAGTATATATATAAGGTGGCTTCTGACGAGGCTGAATGTTCAATACAATAATGAACCGTATTTATGCTGTAAATATATTTTTTGATGCCTTCTGCCAATGAACCTGTTTACGGTTGCTACATCGTCAGGACAAGGGATGTTTCCACAAGTGACACTGAAACTTTTAAGTGGCCCACCTAAATACCGGCAACAAAAAAAAAGAAAAAAAAACTTCTATTATTTCTGATTACTAAATTGCCAGAATTATGGGTCTGTGCCAATCTTTCTTGCATTGTAATACAAAATAAAAAACAATGACTTTATCTGGATAGTGCCTGCAACAGCCATAAATTCACCGATGATTGCTCCCGTACTTGAGCACTAACGTGTATTTGCCGTGCCACTCAAATGGCCCATGTAGTATGCTGCTAACGCTGGTCGTCACTTCATCTGGCAAATGAGATTGGAAACAAGCGTTGGCACCAGACATTATTTGGCAAATGAACAATTAATGTACTTGT
This sequence comes from Vandiemenella viatica, assembly GCA_031002005.1. Classification (NCBI taxonomy): domain Eukaryota; kingdom Metazoa; phylum Arthropoda; class Insecta; order Orthoptera; family Morabidae; genus Vandiemenella; species Vandiemenella viatica. Next base: position 253,819,091 of record JARYHS010008074.1, read on the forward strand.
TCCCGCTGGGCCAGAAGGGAACTGTCACCAGGCGGTCGAAAACAGACTGCGTTCGAGCGTTGACCACTGCATAACTTCATTACGAGAGCTGACCATTTTGTCAGTTTAGTGAGATTTAGTGTGAACATCACACAGTCGGCTGTGCCAGCCGCTTTCTGTCACAAAAACAAGTTATTACTATTATTATATACTATTATTATACACTATTATTATTATGTCTTGAAAACAGTCCCGTATAAAACTTAGTAGGTACTTCTGATACAAGAAGAGAGTATTTCCGATTTATTTTTAAAGTGAAAACTAAGTTAAAATTATTCAATCAATACATTAAATACTAGTCGTAATATGAAGATTTTTGTTTGGTTGATCATTCAGTCTTCGGAAGATCTGTTTGATTTATTTTTGAGTCACAGAAGTTGCAAGAACAACGCCTGGGTATTTGTACATGCAAATCTCACAGGAGCAAACGTGTAATTTTGGCTTTTATACGAGATATACGGACTGGGTGGAAATGTCTACTTCAAGAAGTCCAGCGTTACTGCAACCAGTAGTTTTAATGTATATTTGGTTTGTGAATTTTTAGATTATGTGAAACTTCAGGGTACAGAACAGATGGTTACAAACTTTTGATGGTTTCAACCTAGAGGATAATACTTATTCCGTAGCTGACTGAGATCATTAAACAGACAATTTCTTTTGATCTTGTGCATAGCACTGAAGAAATAAGATTTCCGCTGTTCACAGGATATTGTATTTATAAGCACTGAGGTTAGTTAATTATTCAGCTGCCAAATCAAGATTAGGTGGCCAATTTGGAAAGCAGAAGCTCAACACACTTCTCTTAGCCACCAGTCTCGATAAATATATAAACTTACAGATATGAAAGCATATTTTCTGTCAGAGAGAAATGTTCTATAAAAAAATTATTTTTAATATTGAAGTAGTTAGAAGATTTTATTAGATTTTCCAGCTTTCTAAATGGTGTTAGCTCAAAGAGTACATCTAAATTAAATACACCTCTTACAATGTTATCTGTAGTTACATGGAGGTACAATACTGTAAGACTGAAGACTTTGCTGGTGTACCATTGGAATGAAGTGTTCACGGGTGTATCACTGGATTGTTTTTTGAAAACACAATGTTTCGGCGACAGGCTCCACCACTCTTCCTCAGGTATGGAGACATCTGTTCAGGCTGGCTTAGCGACAGATACTATCAGTGTACTGTACACCTGAGGAAGACAGCAGAGCTAGTCGTCGAAATATCGTGTTTTATAACACAATCCGGTGCTACACCTGTGAAGACTTCATTGCAGAGGTACAATACTATTAATGAAAGGTAAAGCAAAAGAAGTTCCTTTGCAAAATATTAATAAAACTGATAAGCAACTCTAACAGTAAATTGTAATAAAACTGTTTCAATAAATTTATGTTCAGCTGTAAACAAGAACACTACCATCCCAACTGCATTGAATTATCAAAATTTAACAAATAATTTGGAATCAAAATTTTTAGTTTTATGGGTCGACATGATCTTAAATGGAACAGGCATATCCTAATTTTGAAATGTAAATTAAGTAAAGTCTGCTTAGTATTACATTTATAATTTACTCACAGGTAAAAAACGAATATGCATAGTTTACCTATTTTTATTTACAAATAAGCTACAGGATTATATTTGGATTACATCAGTAACAAGTTGAGAGCAATGAGACCTTTATTTAAAAATAAAGGATAGGGAAAACAACCTGTCACCACAGAAGAAGACAGGAGTTCCACACAAACATAAATACATGAACAGAGTTTACAGTATTTCAGTTTTAAACCTTATTTAACCTTAGGCAAACTGGGATACTTGCCCAGGCATCAACTACAGGAGGGTTGGGGGGAGGAAGGGGTTGCAAATTCATGCTGAAGATTATTTTGCCTTCATCTGAGGTAATTGACGGATTATTTTCCCTATCCTTGCTTATTTTCATTGTCTAAAGGCACTTTCATTGTCACCATTATCCAATGGAGAACTTTAGTTAATTATATGAAATGTCTCCCATTGCCATGTATTTATGTCTTTGATACTCTTTCCCAATTTTTTTTGTAATAATATCGTGCTATTATGGGTAAAAATGAAGCATGAGGCACATTATCATAACACACGAAAAAATATTTGCTTAATGTGAATATTTAAAACTATCAAAAAGAAACATTTCACCTTTTCATTAAATATATTAAGAATATAAAGAATAAAAAAATAACTTCAAAAAGTGAATTTTTTTAGAAATGATTGAAATGTGCAGATTATTTGATGTAATATTTATCTTAGTTTATCTATATACATGACACATCCAGTATATATGTATTGATCAGAACAATAAATAAAATATCTATTCATTTATCTAACCAAATCTTTGACCAGGAAAGCATCAAGTTATGCATGAATCTATTTTTCTTAACTAATGGTTCTAAGAAACCATTTTTTTAAAAATGAAACCTCAAGTTTTTATTTTATTTTATCTAGGATTGTATCCTTGAACTATTATTTTTTATTATTATTATTAAAATGTTTTTATTAACTCGCTTTGGGCTTCATCTGTCCGGGTCGAATTTAGTAACTGATTTTAAACTAACCTCTCGATAAGCTAGAGACTTGAAATTTTGAACATAGCTCAGAACTGGATGAAATGTGAAAAAAATGGGAAAAATCAGGAAAATTTGGGAAACAAAGTACTATTTTCTATGGACCAATTTGGCTAATTCTTTTTAAAACGTTCATAATAGTTCGAATAAGGTTTTTAGTTAATGAAAAATTGGAAAAGTTGCCCGGAAAATTGGAAAATTCGGAGGAAATTGAGTCTTTTTTTTCTGTTTACCAATTTGGCTAAATTTTTTAAATGTTTGTAATAGTCTGAATAATGATTTAAGATAGTGAAAAATTGGAAAATGGAGAAAAACTGAAGGTCTTTTTTCTGTGTACCGATTTGGCAAAATTTAAAAAAAAAATATTGATAATAGCCTGAATAACGTTTTTTAAAAAAAGAACAATTTGGAAAAGTTGCCTGGAAAGTTCAGGAAAACCTGAAAGTACTTTTTTCTATGGACCAATTTAGCTATTTAAATGTCTTTAATAGTATGAATAAGATTTTCAGAGAAAGAAAAATGGAAAAGTTGCCCGAAAAATAGAAAAATTCGGTAACAGCTGAAAGTACATTTTCTGGGACTGATTAGGCTATTTTTTTAAATGTTTGCAGTAGTCTGAATAATGTTTTTAGGGAAAGAAAAATTGGAAATGATGTCTGAAGATTTCTGGCGGAACTAAAAGTGCTTTTTTCTATTGGATTTTTGTTCGAATTCCGGACCATAACTTATGATTCAAAAGATGGATATGCATAATTTTTTGTTTTGTTTTGTTCCTTATTTCCCCAGGATGGAAGTAACTCAATTAAATGTTTTCTATTTAAAAAAAAACTGTAATTTGTAGCATGTCTCAGTGATTGTGTCATCAAAGTATTTAAAATCAGTTACAAATTTTCATTCACATAACTCCAAAAACCAGAAAATAATAATAAAATAAAAACTTTTTAATGTACCATGTTTTTATAAGGGACTAAAGAGTATAAAATAATTACTCTGATCCTTATGAAGGATAAAACCACATACAGATTTCTAACTTCTAAATTGTCCTGAAAATTTATACTTGGAAATTTTTGATAGCTATTAAAATACTTGTAAGATTGGTGATGAAAAACATTGGGCATACGGAATACATAACAAAAAGAAGTGTAGGGAGTAGTTATCAATGAAAGAACTTACTTATCAGTTCGCATTATTTGCAGTGCAATAAAATTGTTGATAGAGCTATTAATGTATCAATTATCTGTTGGATGCACCCAATGTTTTTCGTCACCAATCTTACAAGTATTTTAATAGCTATCAAAAATTTCAAAGTATAAATTTTCAGGACATTTAAGAAGAAGTTGGATTATTATTATTATTATTATTATTTTTCGTTCATTAGAAGAAACATCAACTGGTTTTTTATTATCAGAATTATACATTGCTGCTGCTGCTGATAATATTTCATATTCCTTATTATTAATGATAAATTAATTTAGGAATATTCCATTTAAACCCACCATCAGAATATTAACATTATAAATTATTTTGAAATCCTCTTAAAAATGTTAGCTCATTATTCATAATATGGCTGCAATATCATCAACACGATGTAATTAAGATGCTTATCTCGCATTTGAAACTATACACTGCTAATATATCAAGTTCATAATTAAATATATTATTCATTGTTAATATTTTAGGCATGTGTAAACAAGTTGTTTAATGTTCATAAATTTGTTTCAGGATGATAGATTCAATCATGACATTGATGTCTTGACGGGGTACAAAACTCGGACGTTACTTTGTATGCCAATAAAAGACTTCAGCGGTGATGTTCTTGGTGTGGCACAGGTAAGAAATTATGTATTTTAAAATTATGAATATCTAAGTTAGGTTTCTGGCGCCATTTTAAAGGCATTTTAACTTGAAAGGTTAAGTCTCCAGAAACTCCTTGGATATTTCTTGATTCACCAGAAAAACTAAAAGTAGTGTCAAGTTTCATGAATTTATCTAATCCAGCAGAAAATATCTGCCTAAATGTGTGAATTCATATCAATAAAATAATAGAACAAGAAAAATCCAGGTATGCATTATGAATCCAAATTGGGATACTGAAAGCAAGCCCAAAGCAAATTTTAAGGCAGGATGCCTGATGGTACAAAACAAAAGGCAACCATAAATATGAGGCGGCATATAAGAACTTACAGACTTGAGTTATAAAATCTGTAATACATACTTTTATGAGTTTATCCTCTGTCACTTTCAGAGTAATTCTGGTGTTCAAATTCACTGGTAAACCAATTTTTTTACACTGCCACCTCCAATATGCCAACAATTTACATTATGTACCCTTTTCCATCTCAAAACTGCAACCCTTTAATCTTCTCATCATATGGGCAACAGCATAGTCATATGGTGCCCCAAAACCCTGATTATTTTGTATGGATATCCTGTCATGTTGACTCCCCAGAGCCTATTGTATTGCAGGCTGTGTCAGGCTAAATTGTGCAGATTAGTATGTACCACAGGGTTACCCAACCTGCTCTCTGGTGGCTGCGAGCAGGAGACATGAGGTTTTGTCTAGTGTGTTTTCAACAATGTTACCAACTTGTGCCAGATCAGCTGCACCAACACAGGCCACTCTGTGCAGCCTAGGACCAATTCACACTCTGCCCCTGCAGTACAATGTTGATTAAACTATTCCCCTCACTTTGAAGAGAAAAAAAATAATAATAAGAAGAAAAAAAAAACAATGGCATAAACTTCACATTATTCTTAACCCAATGGTTGTTTTGGGGCTTGGGAAACTTGTTCCTCTTCTAGGATGATTGTTGCTTTGTTTCCTACTTGTAATAGTAGATCCAGTTTTTATCACTGGTGATGATTCTTGACAATAAGGTTTCATTATTGTAAGAAAGTTCATTTAGTTCAGTACAAACATCAACCCACCATCTCCATTGATCTCTTGTCCACAGGAGTGGAACATACTTTGGTATGATTAGATACATGTACAAAATGTCCATTAAAATTAGGTTGCATGTTCCATAACCTGCACAAAGCTTTTCAGTACTGCTGCAAATTGTTAAAAAACAGATTCAGTGAATCATTCCTAGAATTTTGGCAGTTGTCTCTAGCGTGGATGGGGGTGAATGTCTTGCGGAAACCTCCACGCTCACTTCAGTTCAGCCAGTCTTAAATTGTGGAAACCACTTGAGATTGCATGCAGCTTAAGACTTAGTCTCCAAATGCTTCCCTAATATTTTCATACATTTCACAATAACTTATTCTGAGATTAAACTAAATTTCACATCATGCGCTGCTGTTTTTTTCATGTTTGTCATAAGTCACAGATACACTGGTGTTAAAGTCAACTTGCATATAGAACAAATCAAATGAGCTTTCTAGATGAAAGTCGTCATGCAGTGTTGTTAGAGATGTACCTACCTACACATATCAGTGCAAGTCGATACTGTTTCACATTCTAGTTATATATCACCAGTCCAGAAATTTTTAGACACCTCCTCCTACACAACATTCCTTATTCATGTACTTCCCTTGATATTACCACTGTCTCACTGAACCTTGGATACGTATTACGAAGTGCTCGTCTGAAATACTATGTTGGTCACCTCACATTTCTGGCAAATCATGTGTTAATCTCCCCTCTTTGTTTGAATTTGCTTAAAATGATTTTATAACATTTTTTTTCAAGTCATGTATACATTTATTTTGGAAACTTTACAACATGTTACTGAATACTGATGATGGTTGTATGAAAACTGATTGATTCCTATTTCAATACAGTTACCTGGAATTGTTCAGGATCACATTCTTTAATTTTTATTTTGTATAAAAAATTTTAGAGACTAAACCTATTGTAGATTTTAAGATTTATATCATTTAAAAGTTGTGATAAATATTGAGCCAATTTGACTTAAAATTTTTTTACAGGTTATAAATAAACATGCAGATAACTGTTTCACACAAAATGATGAAAAAGTTTTCTCAAGTTACCTGCAGTTCTGTGGCATTGGACTTCGAAATGCGCAATTGTATGAGAAGAGTCAGCTGGAAGTTAAAAGAAATCAGGTATTGCCATCTAACATCTTAGATCAGTCTTATAATATACCTATTAGAATCTGAGTTCACATATATATTATAAACACATAAAAAATGACAACTTGCACAGTGAAGAGAAAACAGTTTATTTTTATATGCGTTTGTTTTAGTTGGAGTTGGTGTGGATACATTATACAATTTTTCTTCCAGGTGCTTTTAGATCTGGCAAGAATGATATTTGAGGAGCAGAGCACAATTGAACACATGGTGTTTCGTATTCTAACACATACGCAGTCTCTTATACAATGCCAAAGGGTACAGGTTAGTTAAACTATTTCTTTATCAAATTTCAGTATCATGAAGATGGTGTGTGTAAATGTTATTTTGCCAGGCTCAAATTAAGGCCCTTTGAAATGTATGATTAATTTACACAAAGAACTTGAGCTACCATGTTTTCCTTTCTATGTCTCTCTCATAGCTAAAGAAAGAGCCTGTTTGAGCAATATGTTGTAAACAATTTTTTTCCCTGCCATTATAAATACTCTTGTTACTCTCTCTCATACACTGAAGGACTTTAGGGAACTGGTACACAATGTTCTCGAAGTATCTTGCCCAACTAAGGATATCAGGTGATTTGGAAAGACATTTGCATTTCACACTTTATGCCAAAAATTCCTCTTCTGTCATATACAAGGGCCGTTCAGAAAGTAACCTCCGATCGGTCACAGTGCGGGTGGTGGGGGTAGTCGCGACGCCATCTGTGCATTCACGCACTCAGCAGGTCAGTCGGCATCAAGCCGTGGTCGAGTGAACGTCGTACCTGCGCTAGTTTAGTTTTTGTGGCAGTTTGAAATGTGTGCTGCAATAGAAAACCCCACCAAATGTGAAGTGCGTGCTGTCATAAGGTTTTTTACAGCCAAAGGATATTCTGCAGCAGCTATTCATCGTGAGCTTCGTGCCGTGTACGGACCAAGAGTTATGAGTGAAGGAGTTGTCCGTGAATGGGTATGTTTATTTAAAAGTGGATGAGAAAACGTTCATGATGAAGAGAGGAGTGGTAGACCATCATTGGTGACTGACGAACTCGTTCAGACAGTTGATGCAAACGTTCGTAAAAATCGACGTTTCACAATGTCGGAGTTGTCTACTGTTTTTCCGCAGATTTCTAAGACTCTCTTGTACGAGATAGTGACAGCAAGATTGGGTTACCGTAAGTTCTGTGCATGATGGGTGCCCAAAATTCTTACCGACCACCACAAAACTCAAAGAATGGCCTCTGCATTAGACTTTCTGTCACGTTATGAGGACGAAGGAGAACCATTGTTAAACAGAATCGTGACCGGTGACGAAACCTGGATTAAGTACGTGAACCCTCAGACAAAAGAACAATCAAAGATGTGGGCACATTCAAATTCGCCTACCAAACCAAGAAAAGCCTTGCAAGATTTTTCTGCCAGAAAACTGATGGCAACGGTGTTTTGGGATGCCAAAGGGGTGTTGTTGGTTGAATTCATGGAACGTGGGACGACCATTAATCAAGACGTGTACTGTGAAATACTAAAAAACTTACGATGGGCTATACAGAACAAACGCCGTGGTATGCTGACTTCCGGTATCGTTTTTTTTTGCACGATAATGCCCGTCCTCACTCTGCTCGCAGAACAACGGCCCTTCTTGAGTCCTTCAAGTGGGACGTTATCAACCATCCACCTTACTACAGCCCAGATCTGGCGCCAAGCGATTATCACCTCTTCATGCATATGAAGAAATGGCTCGGGTCCCAGCGGTTTGATGACGACGAAGAGCTCAAAGATGCGGTCACAGGCTGGCTCCAGGCACAAGCGGGTGATTTTTATGCAGAAGGAATTTCAAAGCTTGTGAAGAGATACGATAAGTGCTATGGAGACTATGTAGAAAAATAGTGCAAAGATGTAGTTGTAAGATGTATATATTAAAATATTTTTATTTAACTTGGTGTATTTTTTTAAATCAACCGGAGGTTACTTTCTGAACGGCCCTCGTAATAACAAAATCTTTTCTTTCTATATACCTAACAGACACTTTTCAATTTTATCTTCATTCCAAGCTTACAGAAGCAACTAGACATATTTGTGATATAACCCTCTAGCTGATTTTAATCATCACTCACATTACATAATCTCAAAACTATTTAACATTTGGCCTCTTGACTGTTAGTGAAATGCGATGTTATCATATAAAAAATTTAAAAAAAAACAAACACATTTTGGCCATTATACTGTGGCCTCCTTCCTGCACAGCCAAGCATTGATCCCAGTCATAGAAGCCTACAATTATATTATCTTTCGAATGTAACCAAACTGTAAACTCATTATATTATTGGACAGCAATGCTCTCAGTAATTACCATATTTATTGCTTTCCCAGAAACCATTGATTTTACCAGTAATAATTTTTCTACTGACCAACTCACATAATAACTTGACCAAACATTTTTAAACTTATTCACCACAATTTTGTGGCTCTGCAAAATGCACTGGAGGGATCCAATGTTGCACTATCAATTTGACCTCTCTTGTTTGTTTCATTATGAAACATCTTTCATATGGATCACCAACTGAGATTTACTTGAATAACATCAAAACATATTTCGTTCATTACTAGTAGATAGTTTTCTTCATGTCCAGCTACATGAATACTGGATATCTGGTTAACTATAAAAAATGTGCCTGTCACTGGCGTTAGAGTAATTGGTCAGTAGTTCTCAGCCCTATTTATCTGAAATCGGCATGATCATATCTGGACATATCCCCTTTACTCTTCCAATCCAGCATATTTTCAGTTTAGGCTAGCTGTCCAGTGGATGCTTATTCGCTTGAAAAATGCTCATCTGAATACACCTATATTCAGGCAAACTGGGTTGACGTGAAGATGCTCCACCCACTGAAAGCAGATTCGTGCCAACCTGTCGCCTGTTCTCCATTGTATCCCACAAGCCATTCCATTTCTTCTTGACTTCAGTGAATATAACAAAAGAAAATAGAACAATAATTACTTAATAGGGCTACAGTTTTACTTACTTTTTTTATTGAGAAATAATGAACATAAATCTAGGTGTAGGACCTGGATTGGCAAATTTTCCAGCCTCACATCATGTCATTGGTGATACAGTTTACTTAGAAAAAAACCAGTGAAAAATCAAAACATGAAAGAAATTAAAGAATGTAAACAATAGAAATTTTAATTAGGTTGAGGGAAATATATGTACATTAATAAGACACATGTTATCGAAAGTTGATATTTTTATTATTATTAATTGAAAACAGACATTATGTGTCCCTAATTTTTCCACATTTTATATAAATATATATATAAACAAGGGGTTGAAGGATGCTGGTTAAAGGATTTACACCAGAGGAAATGTCTTTTTAATTCATTTTAATCTTATAAAGTGTTTGCCATTTAACTTTACTGTGAAACTATACTAGTACACTTAAAAATAATTTCATCTTAAAAGAAAAATAATTGCTTGAAAATGAGACACAAAAAATTAATTCAAAATTGTGGTAAAAACAATGGTCTCAAATCTAAAATAGAAAAAGAAAAGTATTCCAGTAAAATTTGAGTAAACTAGTGGCCTGATATAAACTATGCCATAAATAATTGTTATAAATTAATGGTGTTTTGTTTCAAATATTATACAATATGTTGAGTAGTTTTGTAATTTTATAAGAAACATTATCAAACATAAAATTAATATGTACTACTGTTACATACCAAAGATTAATCACAACTAATTTCAAGGGAAGTGAAGAAATTTGTTTAATTATTCTTTGAATGTGTTGTATTTTGATGGATTAAAATGGTTTAAATGAACTGAATTAATGTTATGAGTGGATTAAAAGCAGTAGAATGCATGGAATATTAGAAGACTTCAATTAAGAATATTATGCGAGTCATAATGTTTTGAGTGAGATTTTTAATTTTTGAAATTGTTTCATTTTGTAAATATGCTGTTGTGTGCTTGTACATATATTCTATTACCATTTAAAAAGTTCCCTAATGAATTCAATTAATTTTGTGCAAGTTTTAATTATTTTTGCACAATTAGTATTGATTCTATAATTGTTGGTTTTTGAAAGAGGTCTGTCAGTGTCTTTACATATCTCTGGAAAATTCTGTGATGCCTATGTAAGCTTCCGTTATATGTTCTGTATAAAAGTAATTGATAATTAATTTTTTATATGGAAAAGACAGGTAAAATACACCCAACACTCACCAAAGTTGAAGAGAGGAGGCCGGCAGCAGCAACACAAAACAACACACAAACAAAGAAAATACAATATTTCGGGTCAAAACCCCTTTTTCAAGTTAACAGAGATAGGTGGCTGGGCTTGCGCAAGACTTGCGTTCAATGCAGCCACTCATAATTAATTTTACATTTCCTTAAAATAAATGAATAAATAATATAATTAATTATATGGTAGATTCATTTCAACTCCAAGTTCTTCTCACATCTTCATTTGAACATTCTTCTAGTTGTATTAGTATAATTTTTGATCACATGAAGAGGGTCTTTTTTCAACAAGAACAACCAATTTCTCAATATCCATCGCATGAAGCACATGTACGGGTGACCAAATCATCTATTTTGGATCTTATCACCTTCGCGTATTTTCGCGCAACTCAAGCACTCACATTGGATGGAATCTCATCACATTCCCTATGTTTGGATAGGGGCATGTGTGGGGAGGTTGCCACCGGAACGTGTGCTCCATTGCAAATAAATTAGATTAAATCTTTTCACGCGTATACGGGCGAGAATTTTTCATGCGAATATATGTCCAATAGATGGCCATCCTTAATGAGATTGGTAAGTGACTGGTTAATGTTATTGTCCAGCACTCAGGAGTACATCATTTTAAATCCTTGTCTATTCATCCCAATTTCAGTTTTATACAAAATCAGGTTATATGTTGGGATGGTTCCTGAATTCCTTCCCATTGTTTTGCCTGATATCAATGATCAATAATCAAAAATAATAAAAAATAAAAAAAATATAACAGAAAATGTACACATGCAGCTGTCAAACATAAACAGTTCATAAAAAACAGAAACTGACTACCTTAATAAAACAAAGGAAAGTTAATATCATTGCCCCTTTGCTAATACAATTCTATATGTTTAATGATCACTGAGGCAAGAAACTTCAATTGCCAAATACTGTGATGGCAGCATTTTGCAACACATTGAACAAAGTTTCTGACACTAATCAGATTCTGTAACACTGGAGCACCAGTAATAATACAGATATAATAAAGAATAGATATCTGTAAATATTGTGGATGCTATTTCCCTTGAAAATGTGCATACTGATTATTCTTAAGTCACATCTGAATAACCAAGTCATAGCTTTGAAGACTTGGTGGTTAAGGTTTCGTAAGAACGAAAGGACCCCGGTTCGAGGCAGAATCTTGGCTGGGATTTTCAAAAGTCCTTAACCCAACCTTCACCTTTGGCACAGCTTCATATGCTATACTGAATGTAATTTGGATTCTATATCAAAATGTGAGTTACCACTAGAGGTGCATTGTGCAGCGAATCAAAAACTTTGTCAGTTGGTGTCCAAACCTTCAGACTCTCCTGCCCTACAATACAATACAATGATTTTTTTTAAAAAAAGACCCATATCAATGTGTAAAATAATTTTGTATGGCTTTCCTCTGTACATTTCTAGTAATATTGTAGCAATATGAACATTGTATTTTTATTTTGTATTTCAGGTGCTTTTAGTTCATAGAGCTTCAAAGGGTAGTTTCTCAAGGGTGTTTGATTTTGAAGCTAATGATTTAAATGGGGAAGATAATGACTCTCGAACAAGGTAAGTACATTTAGCTGCCAGTACTATTCATACTTTCAATTTAACCATTAACTTTCAGATTTTAACAAAACACAAGGTTTTAACCCTTTCTTCAGTAATCATAAATCAATTATGATTTATTAAACCAACAATTTATGTAATTAATGTTTATACATCTCTTCTTGTCCATTATGTGATGAAATTATCTAAATAGTAGTTTCATGTTTTTTGCTATACAATGCTTAAAATTTAAAAGTAGATGCCAACTATCTCTATGTGCTAAGGGATGTTTGAGGGAGGGAAAAAAACTGTTGCAATATTGATACAATACAGCAGGGAAATTTTGAAATTATAACAATGTTTGGTATTAAGCCTACAATTTTGGAGTAAAAGTCGCACATTAGAGTAATGGCTAATTTTTATATATCAGTAGGCAGGAGAATTCTAAATGAATATGTAAAATAAAGTGTTAAAATATTTATATGTGGGCATACAAGTAATCATTGTAACACTTTTATGGTGATAACTAAAATTTGCCTGCAGTTTTGCCCATGTGGTCCTAGGTGCACAAAAAAAAAAAAAAAAAAAAAAAAAAAAAAAAAAAAAAAAAAAAAAAAACCACACATGATCAACACTTAATACTGATGTAGAGGAACTTAGGATTGCGTAAAATATCATAATTGCATAATATAACATATTTTTGTTTGCTGGTTCCCACTATGTGAAATGTTACAATTGCCAGAGGCAGGTAAATATTATTGCACAAACTAGAGGAGCTTATTTTCAGTCATTATGAAACATGCGAGTGATGAAAATTCTATAGAAATTACTTAAAATATAAATACGTGAATTACTGTTGCAAATTCTTAATTGTAATGGAAAATCAGTTTTGTGACACAAAAAATAATTTTCATTATTTTGCTGTGGATTTGTAGGGGAATTGTATGTCTTTTATGTTGTGTGCAATCTCTGGCCAAAATTGTGTTGTTTGTATTGTTTAGAATCTTACTGCACATCTGTTTACATTAAGGACAGATAACCATTTTTTGCACCATTCACCATCCATGTAGTGTGTCATAAGGCATACTACAATTGAGTCATGATATTTAAAAATTGTGAAAATAGTTCCTTCTGTATCATGATATTTCAGACAGACAGAGGCAGCCGGCTACAGATATATGTATGTAGAGGTAATGAGATGGAAAGTACATTTAGGCAATATGAACAATAAATAAGAAAAGAAACCAATAACTACGCAAAGATGATTGTAGAAGTGCAAGTGGCAGGACTCAATGTGTTCATGTCTGACATTTCCCCTTCCTCCTCTTTCCCCTTCCTCCATACATGATTCGTCTCTTTCTATGATGTTTTTAATGGCGTTTATCTATTTTATGTTCATCATAGTTCTCCTATATACAACTCTTGTAATTGTTCGGTTTGATTTCCATAGCTTCCCATGTTTTCTAATATTTTTAGTGCATACAATGAAATTTCTCCAGAACATGTGATAACATCCTAGAAGCAGACAACAGAAAATATAATAAATTCAGACTTTAGTTTTAAAACTTATGGAATAGCTGTGAAAGAAGTTGTAGAATAGATATAATCCAAATATAGTATTCCTTATTGTGTTAAAGTTTAAATGTTTTCTTGTATTTTATTTTGTTATTGCAGCTGATAATTTAAAAATTAAACACATGCTAACAGATTTTTATGTCTTTTCAGTCCATTTGAGAGCCGATTTCCCATCAACATTGGTATCACTGGTTATGTTGCCACTACAGGTGAGGTATGTGGCCTTCTGCTGCTGCTGGATGTTCAGTGTTATACACTGTATGTCTTCATAGTTTTCATCATTATAATTATCAGTACTTTATAAATTGTTTCTTTTTAACACATAGATATGTAATTTCACTAATTATTTACCTGCTTCAATGGTTTTTATTATGTAGCAAAGTCTTTGAAATGTTTTGGGGGAGTTAATTCAATTTAATTGCAATGGAGTGCTTGCTCTGATGGAAATTTGCCTACACTCCCATCTTCCCCCTTTGCTGCACCTACCTACATTTGCCCTCTACAAATTTCAACTTCAAATTCTTTCAGTATTTTTGGTAAATTATTCATCATTTATCTTCATAACTTATTCCAATCCCTGACACCCTTACCTAAAAAAGAGAATCTTCCTACACCCTTGTGCCTGAAATCGAGTACCAGCTTGCGGTTATAGTTGTTTTGATATTTTTTTTACTACACAAAAAATGAAATCCTATTAAAAATGATCAATGCTATAAAATAATTTGCCAAATTCAGACGGAAGGCCTATGCATTATAGTATTGGTAAAAAAATATCAGTAAAACTATATGAATTGTATTTTTTAAATAATTAATAACCTGGTTATTGCTTTGTAAATCTGTAAAACAGTTGTTACTAAGCAGTGTTAGATTTAAAGCCAAATAATAAAAATAGGATTTTTCATTTTCCTAGACAAAATCTTCATTCCTTGTAATCTATAGTACTTTAAGACACTTATGTTACATTACTTCAGACTATCATCTAATTGCAATAATAATAATAATAAATCATTGTTGCATTACAAGACTTGAAGAAACAAGGAAATTAATTTTTAATGTTAGATCCAAGAAAGCACCTAATGAAAATGAAGTCAATTTTTGGAGTTTCTGCAGCAAATATCTGTGTTTCGTGTTGCATAAAATTTAACATGAAATTAGAATGTTGCAGTATAGCTTGCTTAGAGAAACCATGAAATTATTAAAATGTGTTCGAAACCAGGAACAGTCTTCTCAATACGTTGCTCTCTGCTAAAATAGACCAAAAATAATTTTAAAGAAAAAAAATTTCAAAATCTATAAATAAAGTTACTAAGTTACTAAGGACTGTTACTGAAAACCAAAGTCACATTATTAAAACTGTAGTCAAAATTAAATGAAAAATTATTAATAAATTTTGTTTTTTTTCTCCCTATGGCTCTGTTCATCATATTATTTCAGTGGTTTCATGTAATATTAATGTACGTAAATTTATTTGCAAAACTGGGATAACTATTACTATTTCAATTAGAAAGATGCTGATTTCCATTATTAATAATGATGTAGAAAAGTAGCAAAATCTTCTTAATATTTAGACTTTTTATGTAATGTGTGGTTTACAATAAATTCAAAAAATGATTTGCTTTTTGTGTGTTCAGTCCAAAATTTGTCCCCCAGTTCATTGGTAGACTATAGGCTGTGAATCATCTTTATATTAGTAGCTTCCATTTCAGATTTGATTTCTAGTAGCCAATATATTTTTAGATAAATTCATCGTTAAGAAATGCATATTAGTAACATATTGGATGGCTCTTCTAAGAAACAATGTAATAACTAAAAATGCAAGATATAAATCAATAGACAAAATGCTAAAAGTTTGGAAATGCCAGTTTTGGTTGGCACAAAAACTTTTTTCTGGTTAAAATTGCATTAATGCCTTGTTTGTACCTTTTGTATGTCGAACATTAAAGATAACATGTTACCTGTTTTACTCCTTATTAATATCACAGAATGTGGTTAGTGAACGGTAATGTTCTAGCCTCACATTTGGGAGGATGCAGGTTCAAATTTTGTCATGCCATTTTTGAAGGAATCATCCTGGCATTTGCATGGAGTGATTTGGGGAAACCATAGGAAACGCAAATTCCTTTCATTCCATACCCCGAAGTTCTTTCCTGCCACTAATAGTCCAGTAAAATTGTGTTTTTACCTGGAAAGTTTATGTAGTTTTGATTTCTTCTATTCTGTATGTTTTTTGGGGTGCTGAATCCTTATCTGTGGTTTGCTAACAAAATTTCGTGATGGAACATTGGGAAAAAAGAAATAAATGAAAAAAGGGCCAAAAATCTAATTTTTGGCGGTTTTTCACTTATAATTGTAAATCAATCAACTTTTCGTAAATAACCTTAATATTTAAAATCAAAGTACATGAAATTTCTTACAAATTTACCCATTAAAGTTTTTTTCTTTGAAGAAACATTTGGGCTCAAACGCTATTTGAAAATTGGTGTATTTTGCTTATCTCTGCAAAAATTCACTTATTCCACTCCAGAACTCAAATTTATCATAAAAAAAGGCTGTCAATACTAGAGAATTTCCCTCAGTTCTCTGTAAATATCTTACTTAGATTATGTATTATGTAACATAATGTTGAAATTTTTTAAGGGAGTCCAAAATTGTTCAGATTCAAATAATAAGAATTTTTAAATTCCAACAAAATTCTTTAAAAATTGTCATATGTTTTAATAATTAATTATATTACATACTATGATGAACATTATATAAACCTTTGCCATTCAGAAGGTACAGTCTGAGATTCTTTGACGGCAGATGGTATTGGCATAGGTTCCGGTATTTGTTTTGACAACGTCGTGGCTTGTTCATCTAGAAAACATTAACTTGTGACCATATCTCATGAGAGATGAACAATTATGAATTAGACTGTGTGATTAGACATATCTCCCGCATCGTGTAAGTGTCCTTCAGTCTGTTCTTGGTTTCTTTCTTCGGTCTCATCTTCGTCCATGTCAATACTGACATCCGGAGGGTCGACATTTTCACAAATACCTTCACATGAAGTGCAGATCGGGAAACAATATAGGCCTGCCTTCCTGTTCCACAATTTAATTGGTAACCTGTTTTACATTTGTCACAAATTTATTGGAGTATTTAGTCTGGTGCAGGGTCTGAAGTGGAAAGAGACCACTCTGGGTTTTTTTTCCCACCCCATACGTTTGAGGGGTCTATGTTACTCATCGAGTGTGGTTCGACCGGATAACCACTGCTGCACCTGAAATAAAACTCGCAGTGAATGTTGTCTTGCAGCAGGTTCAGTGGGGGGGATTAATGATACATATTGCCTGTATCTTAAATTGTTCAGGCTAGTTTCTGATCCTTTCCCATACAGATCAATCAGAAACATGTTTCCTGCTTAGGCAATGTTGTCCTGATGTGCATGAGGGTCTTTGAAAGCATCAATAACTGGTAGCAAGTCACTTTTCTTCTGCAGGACTTTTAGAAATTTCAGTTTACTCTGAATGAACGAAGCAGAAGTGGTGTCACAACCACTCATCGCGTGCAAGAACAAAATAGGGTCTGATATGGCTTTGTCAGTAAGATCAGGATTGTAAATGGTCTGAGACACCTTACCTTTTCCTGGTTTCATAAATAACATATTCTTTATGTTATGGCTACACATGCCAATCAAAATCACAAAAAGATTGATATCTTCCCAAACCACTGTCACAGATTCATTTGAAGAGGCCAACTTTAGAGCTATTGTGATAATCAGGATATCAGCATCCTTCACTGCTTGTTGTTAAACAATTTTTAACCCCTCAAATTTTTCCATTATCATATTTATCAACCAGCTCTTGTTTTTGGAGTTTGCATGGAAACTCTACTGTGAGACAGTGGGGACCATTGATTCACTAAATGATATCGCAGGACTTTGTTTTATTTGCGCTCTTCTCAATCTTTCTATGCGTTTGGTACTTTCACGAGCTTTGTCAGCGTAGCCGTCGAAAATGACAGTGGCATTTGGTTTATAGTGTGATTTAATATATGAGACATAAGTGCTGCAAATTTCTGCGAATGTTTGGCTGCTGTGCCATTCAACCAAATGAAAAAAAAAAAAAAAAAAAAAAAACCTCTGTCAATAACATATTTTGTTTTACTGAAGTCCGCTTGTTCAGTTGGCACAAAAGCTCTGTATAAGCTCGATTTTGTTCCTTTTCTCAATCCATGCTCATCAAAAAGAGAGAGAGGGTAGGGGCCAAATTCATAATGCAGAAACACACTCGGCTCTTCATTTGAATGTTTCACAATGGTCATTTGTTGAAAAACTGATATTGGATTGATAATTACAGCCCTGTCTTCTATCTGAATAGACCTATCCATGATCACAAGAGGCTGCACTCTTTCGATTCATTTGAACTTTACAGTGTGAAAGTCACCACCAACAATGTGATGTATACCTTTCATGTCCCTCTCCTTAGACAAGTGGCAATTGATCCTCTCATCTGCAACAACACCTGTACTTAGTGACATTAGGTCAGTGCTCTTTGGGAAAGGAGGATGCTCATGGATTCAATCCAATAATTTATCTGCATCAGTGGTGTCTTGTGTTTGCCTAGCATCTCTGCTGTCAATGTGTTGTTCTGATGTTTCTCATTCCACTCCCATAAAGTACACATTCTCTTGACACACATTATGCAATGCTGTCATCCCTTTAGTCCATCTTGCCACAATGCCTGCAGTTACTCCACGGCTATGAGTGATACCTCCACTCATCTTCATTGACTTCATTAGAGTTTGTTCAATGGCAATATCACTCCAAGTGCCGCACAACAGTTTTTCACTCCTACGAATGGAGAAACCTGTGCACGTGCCTGCTCATGAGTGCTGCATCATTTACAGGATTAAATAATAATTAATGAATTATTCTGTAATATCTTATAGAAAGTATAAAGGTGTCATATGTAATGTAATAAGATCAAGATATTGAATAAACACGTTACATGTAATAGTAGAATAGGTGGTTAAAGCCCCACCATTAGGCCTCGGAATTGAACCCGTAAACATTGACCATTCCTTTTAAAAAATAAAAAATAAAAATGATGTTTAGAAAAAAATGAAAACTAGGCTACATTTTATTCAACTTAAAACAAGGAGGAATCCACTAATATTGACAACCTTAGATAAATCTGAGTTTTGGAATGGAATAAGTGATTTTTTGCGGAGATAGACAAAATACGCCAATGTTCAACTAGCGCTTGAACCCGAAAACTTCTAACTATAAAAAACTTAAATGGGGAAATTTGTTGGAAATTTTATGTACTTTCATTTTGAATATGGAGGTTATTTACGAAAAGTTGATAGATTTAGAGTTATAAGCAAAAAACCACCAAAATATGAGATTTTTGGCCCCTTTTTTAATTTTTTTTCAATGTTCAATCATGAAATTTTGTTAGCAAATCTCAGATTCAGAATCAGCACCCCAAAAAACATGTAGAATGGAAGAAATCAAAACTACCCCACAACTTTCCAGCTAGGGGCCCTTTTGAGCACCTATGGACTGACTGGATGGACTATAATGACCTCAAGGTCAACACGGCATAAAGCAAAAATCAATGAAAAAGCTTTATTAATTTTGTTTTCTGGTTAGGTTATGATTGTTTAACAGAATAGAATAAAGAAATAATCTTCTTACAGCTTCCAATGCTCGGATACAAACTGCCACTTGACACAGAATTTCTACCATATGGAAATTGGTGCTTTTCCTTGTCGTTATTATTTTGGTGATTGTGGCTTTTTTAAATTTCCTATTCAAAACTTATGTTGCAACTTCATTTATGAAAAACAGATGGAATCTATTATTATGTTACTTAATTCATTTTCAGGAGGATAAAAAAACTGTATCACACATAATATTTCAACGATTCCAGCTTTCAGTAAGAAATATTATGTGACAGACATATCAATTATTTTTGCACTCCTAGATCCATGAATTGGATTCTCTCCTGCAATCTAAAATAAGCTTCCAATATTCTCCATTTCCTATCCCAATACATTCTGCAGTACACTATTGCATTTTGTTGGAATGTAAGAGAGGTCTTATTCGAATTTCACATTATTTTCTGTGCTTGACCAATGTTAGATTGATAGTTTGTGATCTTTCTGTTGCAAAAGTTTAATAGCTATTCTGTAGATGATGCAGATAATTGCTATTATAAATATGAAACTACTTTCAGTTTAAATACCCATCTTTAAGCCTGTGCAGTCTTCATGTTACACTGTAGTGAAAAAAACTTTATTATTTTACTTATTCAAAAAAGTACATTGAAACTGTGAGGTTGTGTTCTATAACTATCACAGTATTTCATCAATAAGTTATTGCACAAGGTAGTAATTAAGTGTCAGTTAAATGTTTAACAATGAATTTTAGCGATTTTGTTCGCTGTGTACCACATGTGGCAAACGAGCGATAACAGATAGCTCACACACAGGCTTGTGATAATAGGTATGGTGGGTAATGTGCTTGATTGTTTAGGTTTGCAGGTTCAATATTTCTACTAAGTCAATTCACAGGTCACTTTTAAGTTCACATTGGATTAATTTACCAAACACATACATCTATCCCAACCATCATCACTAATTACACTTGTTCATCTTGAGGATGGATAAGGCTAAACAGTACTTCATTTCCTCAGATTGCAACGTCTGACCACGCTTCTGTTTATCGTGTCTACATACTGTGTCACCACTTCTCATTACTACTTGCTCATCGATCGCCACGAAGCACTTCCCTATCGTGATTTGCAGACAACATTTTATTACTTTTAGGTCCACTATACAATTATACCCGACGCACTGTAACCTCAACCCCACTCCTGTGGCGGCCAGCTACAGACTGCCTTAATAATTACTTTTATACACAACAATGCTTTACAGATAATTTTCATTTACTTCTCCCAATTAATGTTATTTCTCTTTCTACACCTGGCTTAGTACTATCTTGCCACAAATTCATTGTAAGTGTTTGAGCAGTTGCTAGCAGCCACCTTGAGCAGATTTCAGAATTTATAGATCTTGTCACTTTTTTCCCCAGCCCCCAAACATTAAAACTATAAGCTATATTACAGCAGATCAAAAAATTAGTCGTGTATAGAATTTGTTTCATTTATCTTACTTAAAAAAAAAGTGACTCCTTGAATGATATCAGTTAAAAATTAATTAAAAATAACAGGGGCAAATATTTTGTCCATAACATTTATTTGTATCATATTAGTGAAAATATTTTAATGAATAAAACAATATGGACATACTTTTTATCTGAGCAATGTTTTACTGAAGAGAGTGATAATCACACTACAAATAAAATATTGAAGCCAATAAAAATCCCAAAGAAGATTACATTAATAATTTTATAAAGTCCTTTCAGCTATTTACCAAGCTAATGTAAAGCTTGTTGCCTACAGGTATATGATCTTGACTTGCTCTTTACAGATTATTGATTTTAGTTCAATTATTATGTCTTTTTTGTTCTGTCACTACCTTTCCACCAGAAACCAATGGAGAATACATACCGGCTCCAGTTTTACTATTTGCTGGCTTTGTATTTTAAATTCATTTATTTCAGTTTCCATACACACCTACTTTCAACTTTTACAAGTTCTTTCAGAATTTTAGGTAAATTCATAAACATTGCATCTGGTAATTTGTTTCAGTCCTTATTCCCATTATTTTAAGACTGGAATAAAAATTAAATGCTATACTTTATAATGAAATGATATGAAATGCAAATTTAATGAAAGTGTTATGATGATTCATTTCATCATAAATTCTATTTAGTTGCAACATCTCTGGATGCTGCTAGACTGCCATCAAAGGCCAGGAGCATTAAGTCGGCATTCGGTAATGTCATAATGTACATCAATATAGATTTAGTTTAAGGTCCTGATCCCTTGATCAGATCTGATTTATGATCTTGACAGGTATTTTAATCTATAGGATTCGCTCTGTAAAATTTAAAGGATTTTTGTTTAGTTTGAAGGGAGATATAATTTTTAAAGGGGGATGGCACCCTCATTATATAAGAGATAACTCCCACCACTCTCTTCATCCAACCTCCCTCTTCTAGTGACTCCCAAACCAGCTCCTTATTCAGAAGAATTACTAATTGTGAATTGCAGTAATTTCCTAACACTTCTATTCACCCTTTTCCTTTATTTCAGTCTTTGTATTTTGTCACAATTTAATTTGCAACAGTGTTCTTATTAAATGTGCCTTATTGCTAAACAAAAAAATTCTGCCGTTATGTCATAAACAATTGTTTACTTATCAGCACTTAAATTTCCTGTTCAGTTCCTTTTGTTCCTCTTGAAGTTATTTTAGTTGAAGAGAATAAACAGTTATATTTTTAGAATTTTTTTTAGAAATTTTTTGGTTACTAGTTGTGAAATAAAAAAAAAATAATCGTAAATACTAAAACAGATATGTTCAACCATAATTGCCACATTACTGTTTAACAAAAATGTAATAAACTCCTGACAGTCTGTAAAAGTTTGATTTGGAGCTTGATTGCACTGTATTGATTACCATTTCTTTTTTCAGACTGTTAATATCCCAAATGCCTATGAAGATGAACGATTTGACCCTTCAGTAGATGAAGGCACAAATTTCAAGCACAAAAGTATATTATGTATGGCAATAAAAAATTCATCTGGTCAAATTGTTGGTGTGATACAGGTACATATAACTGTCTCTGATTCTATATAGTTTTCATTCATTTTTACATATTCAGTAGCGAAAATTTTTAATTGTTATCTTAGTAAATGCTATTTTGACCACTTCAACCACTATGGAAACTAGATATTGCAAATAATAAATAAGCTGTCTTAGACATCAATAAATGGTACTAATTGATGTGTGTAGTAATTAATCCTTTCTGGAGATATCTAGAAAAGAATTTGCTAATTTAGCATTAATAATTAATGACAGATATGTTACAGACAGTCTAAATGTCTGTTACTATGCTCATACAGTGCCCTGGTGGCTCAGTGGTTAATGCGTCTTACTGGAAATCAAAAGGTCCTCATTTCAAATTCAGTCTTGGTGGGTATTTTCATAGGCCTATAAACTCACCTTCACCTCTGCCACAGCTTGCTGGTAATGTGAAGTATGTGGTGTCAAATTCCACGTTAAGCTACAGGACCTCTATACCTGGCGGATCACTGGGTAAAGTTAAGGTGGCAACTATAGGGGTAAAATGCACAGTTAATGAAAATCCTGTCATCAGGTCAATACAACCACATGAGCCTGTCTTGCTCATAGCTCAGTGCCCTGAAATGAGTGGTGGAATCAATTGTGGTGTGCTGATATCAGTACTATGAACAGCTGACAGTAAATGAGAGCATCTAATGTCATGGAAACACTGCTTTCAAATAAAAAGATGAAATTTTTTTTGTCACCTTCAGAAAGGTAAAATTCACATACCCTTCTTTTTAATGATAACTGATTACTTGTACCTATACCTTATTTTACGGACTACAAGCCACACTTTTTTTCTTCAAAAAAATTACCTCCAAAATTCAGGTTCATCTTGTATTCAAAATTAATATAAAAATGCCCAGTGTTCAATTTAAAATTCCTGCCAGTCTTAAAAACGACTATATATTCGATGCTGCAGGAAACTTAACTCTATCTGGCATCATTGGATTCAACTGGCAGAAGCTGTGCATCTATACGATGAACATGAATTGTGTGAATTCACAAGCTTGCTAACACTGTCTCCCTCCCACTCTGCCATTACAAATACAGAACATTGTGTAGCCTATAAGGCTTCATTGCAATCTACGGTGCCACTGAACTTGAACTGAAAATGATTTGCATTATCGGTAACAGTACAATATGTTTGTTATTAGCTAGTTTCGCAATGGAAAAAAATAAATAAATAAAAGGTATTAAAAAGAAGTGGGCTGTAAAGTGAAAGTAATAGCATATGCAGAAGAACATGGAAACAGAGCAGTTGAGTGGCATTTTGGCCCTCCACCAAAACCATTTGCAATTGGTGGTATAGTAATGAAGAACTGAAAAAAAGACTAAATGTGCAAATAGAGGACTGTATGCAAAATGGCCAAAACTAGAAGATAACATATTGAAATGGTTTCAAGGACATCAAAATGGCATCAAGGATACCATCAAAATGTCATTGGAATTACTACAAAAATGATTCAAATACATACTCATAAGCTAGTGCTACAGCAGAACTTAACAAACTTTAACGGTGGAGTTGGTTGGTGCTACATTTTCAAGTGCAAAACAATGCCAAAACCTTCTTAAATACTACCGCCAGGTGTTGTTAACGTACATGACAAGGGTTGATGGATGAGGCTGGTATGAAATTATGGATTAAAAGAGTGTGGGAGAGAAGAGTTCTCTTGTGCTAGATCAGTATAGTAGTCATTTGAAAAAATTTGTGAAAGAGAAATTGAGACGGAAATACAGAGCTTGCTGTTATTCCATGAGGACTTACTTCCCAATTGCAACCTCTTGATGTCTTGATAAATAAACCATTTAAAATGTATATGAGAGAGGAATGGAATAAATGGATGAAACCCAACATGAATTCACACTGAAGGGAGCTTTAAAACAACCTAAAACCAAACAAGTCTGTCAGTGGATAAAACAGCCATGGTCTAGAGTGAGGGTTTATATTGTTGTTAAATTTTCAAGAAGTGCAGCATAAGTAATGCTCTCGATGGCAGTGAAGACCATCTTATATGTGAAGAGGACAGTGAAGATGAGGAAGAAGAAAAAGAAGAAGAAAGTTCAGATAATGATTTTCAGGGATTTTAAAGGTCAGTTCAGTTTTATAAACTAAGAATTTTTTTAGTCTGGCTTTGCAATCTAATAATAAAAATGGTGGAAATTTTAATTTAAAAAAAAAACTGCATAGAAATTAAGGTGCATTTTCTAGTCCATAAAATATGGTAGTTCATTCAGAATAGCGCAGTCTTGCTGTGCACCAAAGAAAAGCATTGACTCTGATAATTGGCATTATGAAACAATAGATAGTAAACTGATTGCAAATAATGCCAATGTGTTCACAATGTACTGGAAATTGTTAAGGTACCATGTAACCGGTGAAATTAATTTTGAAAATTTTGTAAAACAGGTGTTAGAGAATATAATTTTTCTGAATTTTATATCAAAATTTTTAAAGAAGCTCTATCATTTTTAATTTTACCTGTTACACTATTTCTCATATCATTTGTGATGCAATGTTCAAAGCTTACAAAGCTTAAATTCCTGATTGATCTGTTAGGACCTTTTTTTTTTTTTTTTTTTTTTTTTTTTTTTTTTTTTTTTTTTTTAAAAAACCAACACAAACACACACACACACACAAAATAAGATGAAAGCTGTTTGTGTAATTTATTTTAATTATTAAGTTACAATTATTAGCTTTGATTGTATAATAATCTTTTTATGGTAATTAGAGTGCCATTGGAGGATAAATATCATATTTTTCATCCATTCAATTGGTTCAAAAAAAAAAAAAGCCCTCTCTTCCTATTCTATCTCAACATGTTATACCTACTTACATACTTTTAATTCTTCAACATCAGAACATATCTACCTGTTTGTTAAATTTATTTGTTTTTCTTGTAGATTTCTTTAAATATTATATACTAACACCTGACTGGTCCTTCACCTTTATTGCTCTTATCATATCCTCACTGTATAACACTTACATACTGATTTGAAAGGTATCAGAATGTAATAAGTCTATAAGAGTAAATATTTTTTATTCTCAGATATTGTAACCACAAGCAGCCCACATATTTTGTTAATGCCTTTATTTTTATAGGATTATAATTATTAATGGTTATGCAATAAAAACTTTTTCTATCTAGTTTTAAAAATTTAATTGAATGTTGTTACTATACATCACACACGGCTTCATTATCATAACAATGTTATTATACCATATAGTTTTTAATTATTTTATGCCAATACTTTCATTTCATTGCTTTTAGTGGCTTGCAGTAATTTTTAAATACATTTTATTATTGAGCGAATTGAGACCATTTTCCTTCATCAGATAAGAGGCTATGAGAATTTTGTATTGAGAGACTGATGTAGACAGTAACTGCAAGCTAAGCAACAAGGTGTTAGTCTTTGCCATTAGAGTTTTTGTGGACACATCTATTCTTTAGCATAAAAGCAACAAATCAAAAAAATATGCATCCCCCAATCTAAGTAAAAAGCAGATGAATTGAATTTGAAATTGGCACCAGAAATGACATCAGCATAGTTTTAGAGTACAACATTCTGATGTGTAAAAGAAAAAAATAAATTTCTTTTACAGCTTATAAATAAATTCAACGATCTGGCATTTACCAAAAATGATGAAAATTTTGTGGAAGCTTTTGCAATATTTTGTGGAATGGGCATCCACAATACTCATATGTAAGTATAAAGTCATTTAACATTAATGATGTTATATAATCAGATGTGTCAAATTGTACTCTTACAATTTATTTTTCCTTCTTCCAGCTTTTTAACAGTATTTCACATGATTGACAAAATGACTAATTTATGCAAGGTTTTTCAATACTATCAATCCTTTCTAGGTATGAAAAGGCTGTGATTGCAATGGCTAAACAAAGTGTAACATTAGAAGTTTTGAGTTACCATGCTTCTGCTTCACTGGAAGATGCCCACAGACTGAAGGTAAGGGACTGGAATTTTAATAGCTGAAAAAGGGATAGTGAAGTGAACCACCACTTACCTTAGATGATGGTATCATGGGGTGAACACATAAATAAACACAAAACACAGGGAAAACAATGAATATTTTGAGACTAGGCATATTTTGAGGGTTAGTGTTTATTCTAAGGATATATACATATTTCAGCATTTATTTCATCTCATAACTGAATATCCAATACTTCTGAAGAAACTGGAAAGCCTAATATATCTGTATGTTGGACATCTGTGGGCACTACAATAAGTCTGTCAAATTCTTGGAGCAAACAGGATTTTCTTATACTGGCATTCACATGTAGAGAACTTTCTACCTGATCTAAACTCACACAGTGACATGTTTGGAGGTGCTGTAAATGGCAAATTTGTGTGGTGGTGACCTTCTCTACTGCCCTGAGCAGCAACATTTAGGGGAAGGGGGGGGGGGCAAAATCAAAGATTAGCTCTATACTGCCTCAGGTGGCAAATTCTTGTTTGAAGAGATGACAATCACAAGTGTTTGCCCTTGCTGGGAATATTCGTAATACACCAGCGTGTTTGTTCTTGTGACAACTACCGGGAAGGCCAGCGGTTTTCTTTTCCCGAATAGTCCCCTAATTGTGGCACGAACCAGTTTTCTTGGGAGTAGATTCATGGCTTCCAGACCTCAGGGTTCTGTACTTTTAAAGACATGTGTACATTCCTTTCCAAAAGCAATAGCCTCTCAAAGTTTGTGTCAATAGGAGTGTTTGTGTGCCAAGAACAGTTTTCTTTAATCTGACTGCAAAAATGCCTAAAGAAAATTGCACAAGATTATTTTTAATTAAGCAGTGAATTTCAGGCAACAGTGACTATTCTAATGACGGTGAAGTTGTGTACTGTCAAATATGTGAGAAGAGTATAAAATGTGAGAAAAAGTTTCAACTTGAACAGCATTCTAAAACAGCTGTACATCTCGGGTCAAAAGAAAAGAGTAGGAACATGCAACAGCTACTTTTAACTCGGGTATTACGGTCTGAAATTAACACATTCTCTGCTGACCTTTGTAAGGCTTTTGTATGCAGCAACATCCCACTGCATAAATTGAATAATCCAGATCTATGAGCATTTCTTCAAAAGTATTGTGTTAATCAAAGGATACTAGATGAATCCACCATTAGGAAAAATTATTTGCTTTCTGTATACACTTCTGTCCAGGATTCAATTCGGTCCGACATAGGAGGGAACTGTGTCTGGATATCGGTAAATGAAACAAACGATTCATGTGGCCGATATGTAATTAACTTTATAGTGGGTAAATTATGTCGAGAAGAACCTGGAAAACCTCATTTACTTTCAACCAAACTGTTTGAGAAAACCAACCACACTACACTTGCAAGATTTGTAAATGATTCCCTGTGACTTCTGTGGCCTACTGAATCAGAGAGTGATTGTTACTAGGTGCGTGTTTTAATTACAGATGCAGCTTCATATATTTTAAAAGCTGGTCAGTTGCTTAGAGTATTTTCCCCCAATCTTATCTACGTTACATGTTTGGCGCATGGATCACATCACATTGCAGAAGAGATACGTTCTCTATTTTCTTCAGTTAACAAAGTAATTTCAAGTGGCAAAAAAGTGTTCCTAAAAACACCAGCTCATGTACAGTAGTTTTATAAGGATCGTCTGCCTGAGGTTCCTCTTCCACCGGAACCTGTTTTCAATAGATTGGTAACTTGGTTGTCTGCAGTGCTGTTATACCAGGAGAACTTCCATCAAGTGAAAGATGTAGTCACAAGTATTGATGATGATAAGTGTTCTGCGTGTGTTCCTGAAGCAAAGTGTGCATTTGATTGTGATACTATATATTGAGATATCAATTTCATCCATGTACACTATTCATCACTTTCTAAGGCTATTAAGGGTCTAGAAACTAGCAGTGCACCCCTACATGAGTCTATTCACTTGCTTCACAAAACAATTTCTTCTTTAAATGCCGTCCCTGGTGAAATTGGAGAAAAAGTTAAAAGTAAACTCGGCAGGTTTTGGACTCAAACCCAGGACTGAAAAAGATTCAATCAATTAACAAATATTTAAGTGGACTCGCACAATCTTTCCAGATGAATGTTACAAACAGTCAGTACCATTGTACAAGTTTTGCCCAATAACGTCCGTCGACGTGGAATGATCATTTTCGGCTTATAAACTAATTTTGTCTAACAATAGAAAATCTTTGACCCCTGAAAACATTGAAAAACTCTTGGTAACATATTGTGATTCATCATTTTGTAAGGAATGAAACATGTATACCAGTGAGTTGACTTAAAATAAATCGTTTGATAAGTGTATATTCTTTAATTGTCAGTGCATGTTTTTTAATTGTTAGTGCATATTTTAGAATTTTTTGTGCATATTTTAGGTGTTTTAAAGTAAATATATATCCAGGCCTTACTCATAACCAAAATATGCCTTGTACACTCTCATAACCTTCTTC
Source organism: Vandiemenella viatica (assembly GCA_031002005.1). NCBI lineage: Eukaryota > Metazoa > Arthropoda > Insecta > Orthoptera > Morabidae > Vandiemenella > Vandiemenella viatica. The sequence continues at coordinate 253,848,369 of JARYHS010008074.1, forward strand.
ACCCTTCTCCTGTCTTCCAATTAATCCCTTTTATCATATCTGTTACTGATTGTGTTCTGCGATAATTTCTAGAAACAAATCTAGCAGCCCTTTCTTTGCATCCCTCCAATTACTGTATTTGAAACACAAATTTTGGTCCCTTACTACACTACCATGTTAAGGCAATGGCCTGACAAATTTTTGTTACCCAATTCCTTTACCTTCTCGTACATCCCCTCATCACTCTCTCCAACAAGTGCAGAATTTTTAAACTTTTTCCTACTATCTGTCCAATGTGTCCTGCTCAGTTAAGCTAGTTATCAAATGTAATGCCAAGATATTTACATTTCATCTCTTCAACAAGCAATTCTTTTCCCACCTTATAACCATAATCAACCTTTAGTTTTTTATTTGTATATCTCATAAGCTGGCTCTTCTTTGCAGTTATCTTCATCCCATGTTTACTAAACCAACTGTATATCCTGTTCAGATCACCCTGCAGCTGTTAACAGTAATCTACTTTTTCGATCCTTTTATATAGCGTTATGTCATCTGCAAACAATCTAATTTCTGATATTAAACAATCAACACAATTATTCATTAGAATAATGAATAGGAATGGTCCCATTATGCTACCCTGTTGCACTCCCATTTTTACTTCCACTTATTTTGATACTGCAATTCCTACCCCAACTTTCTGTTTTCTACTTAATAAAAATTCTTATACGCAGCAAATCACTTTTTCATCCACTCCAATAGTTTTTACCTTATTTACTACTGTCAAAATCCTTTGAAAGATCTAGTGCTACACTATCAATTTGGCCACCCTTGTTAAATATGGAATGAAAATAATTGCCACAAATAGTCAGATTATTAGGTACACAGATAAAAAAAGTAAATATTTTCTATGATTATATGGTAGTCTAGGGAAGACATTGGTTGTTGAAGATCTTAATTGTAAACGTAACTGAACTTAACAGGACACATAGGAAGGTGGTGGGAAGAGATTTCTAGATCCTTTATTTACTGGGGGAGGGTGATGAGAGTATGTACTAGGGTAGTGAGGGAATTGGTTTACAAAACCTTGGTCAGACCACTGCCTGAATATGGTGGTGTGAGACCAATAATAGGGGTATCAATTTCAGGAGTTGGAAGGAGTAAAAGGAGTACAAAGGAGAGCAGCTAAATTTGTTTGCAGAAATTACCACAGGAACTGATATGTTGAAAGAGCTATGTTGGGAGCCATTGGAAGACAGAAGGCATGTGAAGAGGGTGTTTGTTTTGTTCAAGGCTTACAATCGTGATAATCCATGGATAGATATGAAGGATTAGGAGTTCTACATGGAAAGGTAGAAATGACCATAATCATGAGCTAAAACTGAATTCAGGCAAACGGGATTGGGAAAATTTTCTTTTGTAGGTAAGGGCGTCTGGGACTGGAATAAATTACCAAAGGAAATAACGGACAGTTTACCAAACATAATGAAGGAGTTTAAAGTAGCAATCTGTAAAGGATGGGTGAAGGTGGGTGTTAAAAAATCATCACTAGGGAAGGTGGGCTATAGGGACATCCACACTGGAGCATGTGTGCTCCATCACAATTGAAATTAAATTAAAGCTGCTAGTATGATGGAATAAATAAGTAGACTATAGTAGAGGCTATGCAAAAAAATATTTGAATATGTTTTGTTGCATATTAATAAATTGAAGAGGGTTAGAAGAAGAGGGAGAAAGTAGATATCGCAAAGTAATAAAAAATAAAATGAGACAATTGTAACAATACAGGTGTGTATATTTTCGGTAACAATGGGAAGAAAGAACACCTTGAGGCAATATTTGTTAGGAAAGGATAGATAATGTACGTGAGACACTCACCGAAGTTGAAGGAAGGAGAGCAGCAACAACATGAAATAAAACACAAACACAGAAAACACAATATAACAGGGTTAACCCTTTGTCTAGTTGAAAGCTTACCAGTCAATACAGCCACTCATAGAATGAAATTGACCATCAGAGGTGGTGGGGGAAGCAACGATAATATAACTGCAAGTATTAATCACAAGAAAGATTTAAAGGGGAAATAATAATAATGATAAAAATAATCAAAATTTTTGAAATAAGGTCTATAAAATATATGAATCTATTGTGCTGGCCAGTGATGAGTGTACAGGATGAGTATGGAAGGTATTATCAGAAATTAAAACTTGGGGGATGTCTAGTCTGGAGGATGTGTTTATATGCCAATTCCCACCTGCGGAGTTCAGATTGGGAGGCCGTATCTGGAAGTACTCTAATGGCTCTGACTGTAAAGCAGTTATTGAGATCGCAGATGTTGTGAGTACTGGCATTGTGAGCAATAAGGATGTCTAGGTTTTAGGAGTAAACTGTTTGTCTATAACCATTCATTCTGATGAATAATGAGTTTGAGGTAAGGCCAATGTAAGGAACTTTGACAGTGGAGGTAGGTGAGCTGCTATATGAGATGGGTTGTTGTGCAAGTGGCATCGCCTATGATAGGGTAGGTTTCACTAGTATTAGTGTTGCAATAGGTTGTGGATGAATACTGCATATTTTGCATCAGTGTCTGTTACACGTGAAGGATCCAAACAGTGGTTTAGGAGCATCAGATGGTTGATATTTATGTCAGAGTATATTTTTTAGGTTAGGTGATCTGCTGAAGGTGACATGTGGTGTGGTGGGAAGGGTAGTGAGGAGAATGTGGTGCATTTCAGGAAAGGATCTGAGGAAGTTGTATATAAAACAAATAATTTGGTTTAGCGATTAAAGGCCAGGGAAAAACTGTGTGAGAAAAACAGGGTTCTGTTTGGTTTTGGGTTATGTTTGTCGGTGGGGTGGGAAGTTATTGACGCTTGATATCTGTTTTTGGACTAATTCCGGAGGATAATTGCTGTTTATGAGTGCCCAGATCAGGTAGTAGGAGTAAGGAGTAAAGGATTCTTGATCAGAGCAGATACTCTGTTATTCCACCATCCAGCTCTTGACTTGGGTGATTTATTTTTTACTTCTCTTAAAGTAACAGTATTAAAAGTATTCTCCCTCATTTCTATAGCATTAAAATTGTTGTAGTGAATAATCCATTCTGCAGGAAAAATATAAATGAGTTTTCCCTTCAATTAAAAATTTTAGAGAAGTAGGTCTATCTTTCACTGACTTAAAATTTTATTTCAGAGCCTGAGGGTACCATCTGCACAACATTACCAACTACACGATTTCAAGTTCGATGATATTTATATGGATGACGATGATACACTTAAGGTAAGGTATTTGTTCTAATGATTATATGCTAGATGTTAATTGCTGGAAGCTTATCTGGATATATTTACTTTTTTGGTATAGTTAATTATGCAATTCTATTTCTTTTTACCTTAACTGATATTTAAAAATCTTATTTAGCTATTATTATAGCTATATTTATAAAGTGAATGTAAATGTATTGAAATCTTCCAAAATTAAGGTTTATTTCTATATATAATATCGAAAATTAGTAAAAAATGTTTGAACTGTTCCTGAGAATAATTAGACTGTGTGTTGTGAACACTGAGTATGTATTTACCAACAAAAAGTGGAGGTAAACAATGTCACGATAAATAAAAAAATTAATTCAATTTATTTGTTCACTAGGTAATGAAGGTATTGACTAATATATTTGTATAAATAGATGGTTGTACTGTGTTAGGTGACTTGATGGCTACCTTACTGAAGTTTCATTTAGGAGGAGCTGGATTCAAACCTCAGTTTATTCAGTTTTAACAAATTTCAGGTTTATTCTGCCTTACAGAGATTACAATTGCTTTGATCAACAATCTATGGTGGGTATTGGGAGGATGTGGTAGGGGTTTCCTTGGTAATTGCAGAATATGTATATAATCTATCAAAGGTGCTAAGTAGTGAAAAGGAATTAAATTAGGATAGGGAAATGAGCTGCCACTTACCTTTAGATGATGGATGTGGGGGTGTGAACACACGGATAAGGCAAAAATACATCTGATCAATAAATTTTCAGGATGAGGCCTTTGTCAACAGGAGAAAATTCCTCCCATAATGTTGACAAAGGGATTTCTTTATCAGTTGTATTTTTGTTTTTGCTGTGTGTTCGCACCCCACATCCGTCATCTAAAGGTAAGGGGTGGCTCATTTCCCTATACAATTATTAAACATTTGGATAGGAGAAAAACCCCCGCCTACCATAGAAGAGGATTCCTGTGGCGTCGACACACACACACACACACACACACACACACACATATATAAATTTAACAATTGGATAGGAGAATAACCACTGCTTACCACATAGGTTGAAGGTAGGAACAACATTAAACCAGGAGCAAACATCAATACAAATTGAACATTGTAATTTTCAGGTTAAGTTCATACATCAAAACTAGAATAAAATGGCTGCTGCAGGATGACAACTGGCAGATAACTGATGGCTAATCTTGTTTGTTGGAGCCTCATTTTATGGAAAAAGTAACATAACAGGAAAAGTGGATTGGGGATTGAAAAGCATAAAGCCAAGCTTGTAAAATTGGAAACAACATTTTGAAAACATTTAATGTAAAATGGCTGTTAATTGTATCATAAGTTTTTGTACACTATACATAAGATACTTCATTAGATGCCCACAGAGAACAAACACAGAGCATTGCTGATGAGCAGCCTCAATGACAGGTATCCACACATCACTTAGTTTGAAACCATAATCCTGGTTAACCAGATCAGACGCTGATACTAAACAATTTTTTTCTCTTTTTAAAGCACAATTTATCACCAGATCTGTGACACTGCCATGTGTTTCCATACTGCTCCATCTTATACAAACCTCTTTGTAAAATGCCTGGAACAGTTGTTTCTGAATAAGGTTCATGATAAACCCCTTGTGTGGCTCAGATTCATACGGGACATTTTTATGATCTGGACCCATGGGGAAACGATCTCTTTAGTTTCTTTACAAGTCTGAATATCTCTTAACACCTTGAAATTCATATGGGCCAGTTCTCACACCCATGCCACCTTCCTAGATGTGGATTTGTCTGTTTCTGATGGCCACCTTATCTCATCTGTCCACACCAAACCTACCATCCTTAAAGAGTATTTTCATTTTGACAGCTGGCATCCGTATCCCACTAAATGTTCTCTCCCCTACAGCTTTGGTATTTGTGGGAATCATATACAGTAAAAGCTCCTTATATGTTCAAAGTTTAAAAAAAAATCAAATTAAAATAAATTTATTAAGAGATTTTAAGCAAATGTTTTAATTATTATTGTCAGGCTTAGGCAATGTTTTAAGGAATTTAGTAATTTTTTTCTTTTTTTGCCACTTTTAAAATGTTTTTCATTTGGGATTGATATTCAGCTGTGGCATTAACAATTTGTCTTTTAAAAACAAGACTTCTTTCCATAGACTGATCAATTTTCATGAAGAAATCACAAAGCTCATTTGTCCATAGACCATCACTCAGGTTTCTTAAATTAAATGTAATCATTTGAGTGCTCATTGAAGCCTCTTCTTCAATGGGTTGGGGATTTAACATTTCCTCCAAGTCGATTTGAGTAAAATCTTTATCTTATGATTCTAGCAACTCTTGAATGTCACTTGATTCTATCTGTTCAAGACCATCTCATCCTATCCCATTCGCAACTTGAGCAATGTTTGCAGTTTAATTTGAATTTGCCTGGATTCTCCATCATTTCCGACACTGATATCAGGCTGCAGTTTTTTCAACAAGATTCCGAAGTGTGTGACTTCAGTTCTAGCAACAATTCTTTAATCGCAGCAATGCATTTTGCTATGTCAAAATTTTTCCATCATTGCATAACATTCATATCAGCATTGTATTCCATTGTGTCAAGTATGATTTTTAACATTTGTCTAATGTGATAGAGCTGAAAGGCCTGGATTATTCCTTGGTCCAGGGGTTGAATGAAGTAAAGCTGTCATGTTAGGAGGCAACAATATCATCTTTGTATTTGGATGCATAGTTTCAAGCTCATGAGGGTGACGTGGTGCAGTGTCAAAAACTAAAATGGCCTTAATGTCTTAATTATTTTTCTTTAAGTAAGTTTCAACTTCATGAACAAAACAGTTCCGGAACCAGTCATAGAAAATAACTCTTGTAACCCATGCTTTCTTATTTGCATGCCAAAACACATGCAGGTTGTCATTTTTTTGATTTTTCAAAGCACGTTGATTTGAAGATCTGTAAAGCATTAGGGCTTACTAACACAATCACCTGATGTGTTAGAACACAGCAGCAGTTCTACTTTTGCTACCTTGAAACCAGAGGCGCATGTTTCACTTTTGGATATGAAAGTTTTGTTTGGCATTCTTTTCCAAAACAGGGCAGTTTCATCTGCATTAAACACTTTTTCAGGTTTGTATCCACCATCAGCAATTATGTTTAAAACTTTTCTAGATATCTTTCTGCTGTGGTGGTGTCCGCATATGCAGCTTCTCCAACAATTTTGATGCTATGCAATGATTGTCATACCTTGAATTTATTGAACCCCGATGCTTGAAATCCTCCACTTGTACTTGTACCTGTGCCTTCTCGCATATCATAGTACCATTCAGGGCACTCTTTTCTGGTTATGGTCAACAATCCATAAAGATAACGCAGCTTCCACTTTTTCAATTGCTGGATCATAAACAGTTTTTGCCGAGGTTGAAGCTATAGAATTCCATATTTTGTCTTCGGATTCCTTGATGAATTGTACAGTTGATTTGTTAACATTGAAAGAATGTGATATGGATGCAAATGACTCGCCAAGGCAAAAATGGCCAAGCATTTCTCTTTTTCTCTAACCGGCAACACAACTTTTTTTCTGCATAGGAACTAATTTTTCTTTGCTTTTGCTACAAAATATAAACTGCAAACAAAGCAGAGGAGATGTGTTATTCACTCAGAATTATTGCAATGACTGACTAGTTGAAGTAATAATAGATACAGAGCCGATCGTAGCACAGCAGCTTTTATCAAAGGTCATTATGGAATATTTAACACAACAGCAGCAACAGTTTTTGACACTGTACTTCAGTTTTAGTGGCAATAAGATTTGCTTTTTCAGTCATTTCGGTTAGATAATGACTCTTGGCAAATGCCGGCAATACCCAAACGATGCCATGTATAGTGAATGGATCCGCAAATAATAAAATTTCAAGTGACAAATACAGAAAGTTATCATAGTTATTTTATCCACGAATACTGAAACCACGAATAATGAAACCATGAATAAAGAGCTTTAAGTGTATTCTAAAACCATCAGGCCCTTGCACTGTATTCCATTAACATCTCTCAAGCTGTGATATTCTGCAACTACCCACCAATTTTAGTCCAGAAACAACTTTCTTATGTCATGTCATAACCTGGTCAGACTAACAACCACCCTAAACCTTCAAAAACCTACCACAGACCAGTTCTTGTTACTCAGTACTTACCAGGCATGTGAATTGGTTAACTAAGTCCTTTATTGAGATTGTAATTTCTTTCGAGCCTGTGCAGAAATGGGATTGCTCTTCCCAAAACCCTCCCAGGAACATGCTTCAGTAGACTTCCTTAACTCAGTCAACTCCTAAGCCACAAATATGGTTTTCCTTGTACTACTAAACATCCCTAAAGCTGCATTTCAAGCAACAGATCCCACTGCAAATTGTGCAACGTATACTATGTCTCCACTACTTTTCATGAACTTATTAACTGGGGAAAGCTTCCTCATCATAGGAAATGCCTCCTGTGATAGTTACTCATTATGCTTAAAATGGGACTGGTATCACCCAATTAAGGTATATCTAGTCTAACGCCAAGAGTCACAAACATTCATATGAGTTCTAAGTGTAAAGTTACCACAAGCAGCTACCTCACTCTTTTGTTGAAGAGGGGTTTGAGCTTGAAAATTTCAAGGAGCAGAAATTGATTTGAAGCTGTAATTTGGTTTACAAAGTTTTGAATGCATGAAGTAATGTAGTTGAGTGATGTCTTCACACCATGGGAAGATTAGTTTGACAATAGAATTTAAGAGAAGACAATAAAACAGTCTCTAACAAATAAATAAGAGATTTAACTAATTCACAGTAGTCAAGCATGTTAACTATTCTTAATAACAAGTTTCATAAACATAAAATATTAATAGAAAATAGATGATTTTTCTATAAAAAGAGGAAATAAGTTTTAGTTAGAAATAAGGAGAATTTGATACAAAATCATAGTCAAAAGGTTTCTACAGTGTAGATTCTATTTTTACAATGCTCAGGTTTATGTTTTTCAATCAATACTCCACATTCTCTGTCATGTGAGTGTTTCCTTCCTCATGAGGACCAATGAGTAGGATGAGCATCCAGTTATCTCCTAGCTGCCATCATGCTTTAGCCACTTAATTATTCTTTTGACAAAGGTAAATAAATAAAAAAAATTGTAATGCTCAATGTGTGTATGTTAACTCTCCCATTTTTAGATTATGTTTCTGCCTTTAATTCTGCAGTAAAGCTGTATACAGAGATTGGAGATTAAATTTATAGGAAATATAGAAAAATGTCCTAAACTAGATCAAATAAAAAATGAGATATTAAAATAGGATAAGAAACTATCAGTAATAATCGGAGGACCATAAAATTAATGTAGAAACCAATTGTTTGAAAGAATAACAGAATAGTATGTGAATTCCAAAGACTAAACAAGTATATAGAAGAGGTTTAAATAGATGAAAACAGAGGTGAGAATAATCCTGAATGAAGCTGAAGCAGGTCAACAGGTCTTTTGTCTCAGTTTTTGAGGGGTATCTTTTTTTGTATTTCAGTTAACTGTAGCTTAGGAATCATTAATTCCGGAAAAAGTAAATGTTATAAATTCACTTTACCATTTTTAACTAGTTTTACATGTAAGAAATGGTGTATGAAAACTTTTTAAAAAATAATAATAAATTCATAAATATTCAGTATAGAGGAAAGTATAATACACAGCATTAGATGCTCCTGTTAACATATTGAACTAAACCAACAGTAAAACATTTTAAAATTGTAATTAAATAATTGTATAAAATTATCTCATTTAAATGTATTCAAACTTTTTCCATTGCTTGTAACAGTAACTTATTCTAGATAAAAGTTTGACGTTATGATTGTGTGTAGAACTGGATTCACTCTTGTCAAAACTTGACTTTTAATACATGGAGTAAAGCTGGAAGAAATACTATTTCATGGAAGAGCAATTTAATTTATAAGGTTCAATATTTTTATTTGCCTTATTGAGTCATTTAAAACAAACATTACCAAATTTTCTGGGTACATTTAACTGTCTGTTTGTATGTACAGGCTTGCATTCGGATGTTCCTAGACCTGGATTTCGTAGAGAGATTCCATATAGACTATGAAGTTCTTTGCAGATGGTTACTCAGTGTGAAGAAAAATTACCGTAATGTAACCTATCACAATTGGAGACATGCATTTAATGTGGCACAAATGATGTTCTCAATTATTACGGTATGATATACATGTTGAAATTTTTCTTCTTCTTCTTTTCTTTATATAACAATGATATAATAATTATTAAAATTGCTTTCTTTATAGGCAACTCAGTGGTGGAAAATATTTGGAGAAATAGAATGCCTGGCACTCATTATTGCCTGTTTATGCCATGACTTAGATCACAGAGGAACAAATAATTCTTTTCAAATAAAGTAAGTCTGAAATCTGCTGCTGAGATTAATATTAAAAAATATAATTTATAAGTAAAGTACAGTCATAATGGAGATAGGACTATTCAATTCAAAATTAAACCAATATCATATTAATATATTGATGATTTTTTGGCCTAAGTTCCTTAGTTGCTATGATAACTTTTTTGTTATTCTTCTGTCTTGCAACTAAAATTAATGCTTTTTAATGGCAAACTCATTTTGTCTTTATTTAAGACATCTTCAGTGCCAGTTTTATATCTTGAATTAATGCACACAAGTTCACAGTTCCACACCACCTACATGTCTCACACTATCACTTCCATCAAATGTATTTGTAGGATGCATTTTTGAGATTTCACAGACTACGAAACAATACACTTTTGTTGTTGACAACCGGGAGCCACAGTTTTTGTGTTACACAAAATCTTGAAATCTTTGGCTCCCAGTTGTCAACAACCACTAAGTTATATATAGTTCGTAGTCAGCAAAATCTCAAAATGCATCTTACAAATACATTCGATGGTAGTGATAGTGTGAGGACTGGTGTGGAACTGCAAACTTGCATATATTAATTCATGATATAAAACTGGCACTGAAGATGTCTTAAATAAAGGACAAAACACATTTGCATTAAAAAGCATTTGTTTTAGTTGCAAGATGGAATAATAATAATAAAAACAAAAAACTAGTTATTGTAATCTGTTGAAAATAAAAGCTATAAAAGTAAAGTGGTTTGAAATTGCTACACTAATTTCACTTATTAGTGCTGATGAAGACAGTCCTTTTTAGGTAAGATTTATATAGTCTAAGAATTTATTAAAGATGGTAATACAATTTTAAGATTTGTTTGCAATGTGGTTTGGATCGCACATCATGACATCGGCAGACAATGGAAAACGCGTTAAACAGTGGGAAGTCGATGATTCAGGATGTTTTAACAAAACTTAACTATGACAGCAGGTTACCAGCACCAAGAAACACATTCTGATGAAAATAAGACTGTAATTAAAAAATAAGTGTGTTTTTAGAGGGAGAAAGAAAAAAATTATTCATAAATAAAGTAGTCAGCAATTTGAAAATATGTCTAAACGATAAAGATGTATATAATAATAACTAGCTGGTGCCCACGACATGGTTCATGTTTGTAAAGAATTTGGATTGACAGCTACAGACATCTTAACCACCATAGTGCACGATGGGAGACTCGATACTATTACCACACACAATGCAGGTCATCTGCACTTTGTAGTTCAGGCAGCAAAGTAAAATATACAGACACACATGTCTTGGTCGAAATACGAAAATATTCTTGATCGACCACTTTCACCACCATATCTCCCACATTCGCACAGTTACCGAAATTCAGCCAACGTTGTGATCGATGGGTGACTCTGTGCTACTACCACACACAAACACCAGTGAACTGCGCTAGATTGGTTTTGGTGGAAAAGTCGTACACCATGACACATACGTATTTGGTAGGAAATATGAAAGTGGCTCAAGTCAACCCCTTTCAACCACCATATCTCCAACACCCCCATAGCTATCAACATGTATACACCATAGTGCACCAAAGGAGCCATGATACTATTATCAGACACAAACACCAATGGTCTATGTTATGTAGTTGTGGCAGCAAAGTGACATATACGGAGACACATGTCTTTGGTTGAAATCAAAAATATTCTTGATCGACCACTTTCAACCACCATATCTCCCACATTCGCACAGTTACCGAAATTCGGCCAATGTTGTGATTGATGGGTGAGTCTGTACTACAACCACACACAAACATCAGTGATCTGCACTAGATAGTTTTGGCTGAAAAGCGATACACCATGACACATACGTCTTTAGTAGTAATATGAAAGTGGCGCTAGTTGACCACTTTCAACCACAATATCTCCCACACCCCATATCTACCGACATCTAACCACCACAGTACACAATAGGAGACATGATACCACTACCACACACAAGCACCAATGGTCTATGCTATGTAGTTGTGGCAGGAAAGATAGGAATAAGGATACAAAAGTCTTTCCTCAAAATATGAAAAGGTCCTGCATCGACCACTTTTAACCATATCATTTCCCACATCCCCACAACTATTGGCATTTGGCCAATGTTGTGCACGACAGGAAACTCCATGCTACTTCCACACACAAACACCAGTGATCTTTGAAAGGTAGTGGTGGCTGAAAAGAGAAATATAGGGAAACACACGTTTTATTTATATATATATATATATATGTAAGATAATACAATAATGAGTAACAATAAGTTTAAGATTTAAGGGTGAAAAAAAGGGATTTTCGTATCTGGATTTGTAGCTCACATCATTAGATAAGTCGTAAGTATTGTTAATCATTCACCTCGCATGAAAATGAGAATGAATAAAGGAGATGTGCGAAAAGTAATACGGATATGAAAAGATTGAGCAGAGAATTCTGATGAAACAGAACAAATTTTATTAAAAGTTATTACACTTTGAGAATTTGTTTAAGTTAGATGAACTAACCAAGTTGGAAGAAATAGCATTAAAGTCAAAAAGGAAAATAAGAAAATGAAATATTTCATGCAAATAAAAATAGTTATGGCGTTGAAACAAATATCAATTGTAAGGGGGAAATAAAATGAATCCCTTGATGGTAAAATCTTTGCAAAGAACTTAATACTTTAAAAGGGTGCAGTCGAATAACTGAAAATGAACCTTCTAAATTTAATAGTGGTCAAATATAGAAATTTGATACAAAATTGTCATAACACAAAGTAACCAGCATAAAATGGTCTAAAACTTCAGAATGATCGGAGTAAAAATAGAAAATCATCAAATTCTTTCCAACGTTCCAAGCCCTTATAAACCCCCCAGAATCCGACCTTGATAAGCAGTTTGAAGGGAAGCATCCTCTGTGTTGGTATTTTTTGTGATGTAGTAAGAGCCATCAGACTTGTAATATTTCAAACGTGTAGCGGTGGAACATGGAATTTTTCAGCCTCTGGGACAGTTTTGGACTCTTGACAATATTTCGGTGGAACTTAAAAATTTTAACATACTCGTGGATAACCAGTGATTTACTTTCACTAGCCATGTATTGCTAAGAGAAACTGCGAAGTTGAACAGTTTTATTAAGCTCACTCTAAATGGGGATGCAATTCAGTTTGATTGCAAGAGTGAACACTATTATGTCAGTGTATGTTTCTTGGAGGAAAATCCGGAATCTTCATTAAATTTAGAAATCTGATTAAACATTTGACACAGTGCTGCTGTGATTTTGATCCCAACCTAAATTTCACAAAATTCTGAAGAACATAGTAAATGTTTCCAACAAGCAGTGACATTTTATTTGGATGTATAACCTTTCTATTGTTATCTGTTTTGGTAATAATAGTAAAACAAGTTATGAGCCTTGCTGAAACTCCAGTAAGTATCAGATTCATGCTCTACATCCATGATTAGAAGTAATGACAAGAACTGTGCATCATCTCAGTGTATGTTTTATCACTAAAAGTTGTTCGTTGTCTTAAGGTTCTGACTTGTGTTTTCAAATTTTTGTACATACTTTGGTCTACATTGGGTTTGGACTTTCTCCATTATGTATTAAAGGCTTCAATGTTATTTGAAAGAATACCCTACCTGTAGTGTGGCAGTTTGGTTAGTGATAGCTACGTCATCAGCATAGCAGAATTTGTAACCAATATTGTCAGGCTTGTCACTGGTGTTCAAGTTGAGGAGCAATGGTGACAGTACTAATCGTTGAGGTAGTCCATTTTTTACTGTAAATGACTTACTTGTCTTTTGGCCTATGGTGGTCTTTAAATATCGGTTTTTAGCTGGTTCTTCAGGAGTGATGCAAGTTTCCGGCAGAGTACATGCTTTTTTTTTTTAAGTTTAAGTAGTAGCCCTAATCCATCCAGCCAAACCATGTTGCTCCTAGATTGACAAAAGCTATTGATGTATTTACCTTCTTCTGAAATCTTGCCTCCATTCATGTTTGTGACTGCAGCATTAAGGGAATTAATAAACTTTCATGTTTACTAGTTCAAAAATGATACAATCTGATACGAATTTCTCTTGCAGAGCATCCTCTGCTCTTGCCCAACTCTACTCTACATCAACCATGGAGCATCATCATTTTGACCAGTGCTTAATGATTCTCAGTAGCCAGGTAAATCACTTTTATTCAGACTGAACTGAATCATTATTTTAGTAGCACGTACTATGTAAATATTTTTCTATTAGCTAGTAAAAATAAGGAGGTGAAGTTTTATTTTTAATTAAATAAACATTCTTTTCAAGACCTATAATTTCAGATATAACGGTTAAAATGACTATTGGTAAAAGTAAATATTTGTGACTATGTAACAATTTTGTTGATATTTCACGATATTTTTACTTGCTACATATTATTGTAAGCTATGAGAGAAAGTACTGAAAATTAGTTAGTCAGTTATAAAATTAGATTAAAATATACCAATTGAGTTTTGCAGAAGGTATAAAATGAGTATAATGCCACAATTTTAACCCATATGAGACAAAAACTAAGAATTTGAACTATTATTCCATGCAGTGAGTCACTAAGTGAGAGGTTGACTTTTCTATATATTTATATAAAATTATTGAATCACAATGAATGGTAATTTGAAACTCAAATTCATTAGTATTAACATCTATACTGCTGTAACTGTACTAAACTTCCATTGCAAAGTTAGCACAACATAAAGGAATTTGGCTCTCTGCTATCTTAAATAAAAGAAAAAAAAAAAGGTAAATAAAATAAGCACCTAAAACTGGTTATAAATCATTAAGATATATTCAGGATAAGTGTGTGCAAAGAACCCAGGTTATTTTTTCAATGATTTAGATTTGAAAAAATTATCAAATGTAGACAGAATGAACATCCAAAAATATAAGTTGAGTATTTTGTTGAGTGAGATCATTATTCAGTTTTGTTTTTTATAGGATACCAAACAACTTAAGGAGCAGTAATAATTAGGATTAAATAAAATATTATCTGAGAAATTGTCATGGTAATGGCTCGGAGGGAAATGTTGTGAAATGCAAGAGTAATTGACTTTTAAATCAGTTTATCTTTCCTTAGAAGGTATTCTATCTGACAATTTTGTTAAATCTGAGAGAGCATAAATTGTTCTGAAATAACTTGAACACTTAAAATGTGAATGGAAACATCAAGTTTATCTTTCTTCTTTTAACAGTTAAAATTATGATGGATGGCTCCAAATCTTATATAGAAAAATGAATGAATTTCTGTTTATATGTTCATCTTCTTTGTGTTCTTATGCCATTCATCCAATTACGATGAAACTTTGGTGAATTGTTGTGTGCACACGTCCAAAGGTTTCTGCCCAAAAAATTCCAAAAAATCACCCTCTCTCCATCGTTACAACCCTTAATTTTAAGTGAACCCACATTTTTATCCAATTTTGATGAAACATTATAGTATAACAGGTGACCTAAGGTAATGACTAACTATAATAATTACTCTGGGAGCAAAAATTGGTGGTTAGGTGTAACGTTTATAAACAGAAGAAGATAGATTTAAGATCGGACAAGCTTGGTGAAAATCGTTGTCGTGTTCGCTTTGAACTTTAAGTTACTGCTAAAAAGAACTTGTAAACATTCGGATAATTAAGGATATTATGACATGATAATAAAAAAGGAATTAAGTCATATAAGTTTATTATTTATTTGAACTATGATAAGAGTCAAATAAACTGTAAGCTGAAAGTTTACTCAATCACAAATTAAAACCGATCGGGTATCCTAGCTACGATACAAAAGGAAGAAGATAAAAATAAAGCATTAAAGGGAATATCACCATAGCAAATACGACTACAGGTAATAAATAAATAAAAATAAGACAAAATGTATACTTAGAACAAACCCAGAAAAATACTATCAACATTTGGTTTTCAGAAACCCAACCCCTCTCCCCCTTTCCACCCCATAATTTTTTCCAATCTTAACTTCAAAAGTTGTTTATAAAAATTCAGCTTTTATCAGATTTTAGACAGAACACTGCACACAAATACTTTAAAACAAAGAGAAATGTATAGTCTACATAAAGTTTACTAACACTCGCCCACTCTCGCAAACAAAACAAACAAGCAAAATTTACACATGAAACCATTCAGTTTTTCATGAATATCTCGAAAGTGGATGGTGATGCAGAATGTTTACGACATTCCAATTAAAAGGGATAATGCATCAGAACTTTCATATCCTGCCTCTGAGCAGAAAATGGACAAACAAGAAATCTTCTAGCCTATTAAAAAAAAATCGATTTTAATTTGATGGATAAAAATATTAACTTTCAGTTATTTGGTACATGTTAATGTGTGCATTTTCTGTATGCATACCCAATTAAGAAATAAAAATCAGCATTGCAACGCATGCTGGGAAAATCTATTTGGAACACAGCACCTCTATCCCTCTCTGTCCTTATCCAAATTAGGATGGTAACTTATTGACCTTCAGACATGTCTGTTACACATAATAGAAAGAAGGTTATGAAGCTACCATCTCCTGAGTAACATGATTAACTTTTCTACATACATCTTTTTCCCTCCATTAGATCATTTTGTAGATGTAATTGATGATGCCAGGGTGGAATAGATTTTCAAAAACATTAAATTTAGCTGTTCCACTTCATCCTTAAAAAATGAATCAAAATACTGTCAGTTCTACTGTTGGACATTGTGATTTTTCAATTGTTAAACAGCCAGATTTGATGAAGATTTTTTTTTACCTAATTAAGTTTTCTCTGACCATGCCATGTGCTGTAGATGTAAAGTATTATGTCAACTTTTATTATGGTTAATGCCTCTGTGGCATCATCTATTAAGTTATAAAACAAATTAATATGGATAGGAAAAAGAAAATAGACCCATCATTCACCATAGTTGAAGGCAGGAGGGCAGCAGTGACAGAAAACACAACATTTTGCGCTATGCCCTTACTCATTCAAATATAAACATGTGATCAAGCTCAACTCTGACCATGAAATTCAGGTTATATAGCTTTGTGTGCTGCCATGTGCAGCAATAGGGTGGTCTTGATTCTGGGAGTAAATTAGCTGTCTGAGGCCATTCATTGTGATGGATAACTGGTTTATGGTGAGGCTGAAGTGGAGGCAACTGAGCTGATATGAGATGCAACATAGAACAGGTGGCATGGCCTACGGTCAGGCCCGCCGCTAGCTGTTTGAGCGCCCGCGTGCAATACCGATTATGCCGCCCCCGGTCTAACTACAGCCAGTGGTGGATCTCGAAAATTTCCGAACCCGGTCAAAAAACTGTGAGATTGCCGCCCCTTTGAGCATTTTTTGCCGCCCCCATTGTTGCCATCCTGAGTGTCGTCGGCCGCCCGAAGCAGCTGTTGAGCTAAAAAAAAAAAAAAATGTTGCCCGCTACATAATACACTGCAAATTTCGTCGCGGCGACAATGGAATGGCAACTATCGTGGGGCGGCGGCGACTGTCGATCACTCGTTTTGCCGCCCCCCTCGATGTGCTGCCCGCGTGCGGTGCATTCCTTGCACGCCCGGTTACGGCGGCCCTGCCTACGGTGGGGTAGGTTTGAATGTGAACAGCTAAGACAAACATGACAGACACTGAAGGGAAGCTGAAATTCAACTTTCTGCTCCATTGTTGCTGAGATTATAAAGCATACTAAGTATGTATCTTGCTTTTACTTTAGAAGGATTGGAAAGTTATAAGTACTATAGTAATAGAAAATAAGATTGGAGAATGAAAGTTACCCATCACTTATCACAGATTAATGCTGGAGGGCCAGATAAACACACACATTTGACAATATTCCAGTTAATAGCCTTAATCATGTTGGAAGTGAGACATGTGGTAGGGAGAAAGACGTGTACACATCCAGAACTACCACATGAATGAACAAAGGATGAAATGAGGGAAAAGTGGGGATTGTACTGGCAGTGGGGGAAGAAAGTTTACCAACAATAACTATGAGAGAGGAAAATCTCTGTATCGATCAATCTAGGTAAAATAAAGACTATTTTCCAAAAATATAATTTAAATATTAGAAGCATGAAAAGTAAATAAAAAAATTAAAATGATATAAGTAATAAGAGATAATAAAATTATATTAAAAATAAATAAGCTTATGTACTGTAAATTTGTGGCAGATTTACTGATAGGGTCTTAACATAGGTTGAGGTCGGGCATGTCTGGCATCCTGGATGTGTTAATAGGCCACTTCCCATCTACAGAGTTCTGAAGGCCTATCAACACATCCTACACACCTGACATAACCCTGACCTCAACCTAACACTAATACCCCACTGTAAACCTGTCCCTTAGTTTTACAAATTTACTGTAAATTTGCACATATGTTTTGAAATATATTTTTAATAATTTTTTTAAATTTATATCTTTATAATTGTATTTATTGACTTATTTAGGATTCTCTCTTATAACAGATCAAAATTATATTTATTGGGAAAATAGTTTTTGTTTTAACTTGACTGACCATCACAGAGATTATTCTGCCACACAATTATCATTGGTCAACTTTTTTCCATCATCACTGACGTAATCCACAACCTTCCCCTTTGTTTCATCTTTTTGTTCATTCATATGGTAGGTCTGGATGTGAGCTCATCTTTCCCCCTGCTGTTTGTCTTGCCTCCTACATGAGTAATGTTATTACCTGAAATATTGTGAAATATGATGTTGGTTTATTGTTTGGTCCATCTGGCTCTCCTGCCTTCATCTGTTGTAAGTGATGGGTTATTTTGCTTATGCTTTCTTAATTTCATTGCTTAATGGCAAAGACACCTATACTGTTGGTTTGAATATTGTCTGGTTGGCCACCTTCTATGCAGTGGAAGCTAATAGTTTAGGAGTTTTCGCAAGTAAAAGTTATTCTTTCTTTCAAACTTTTCCATTTCCAGTACATGACTAATTTTTCCTGTTGCATTATTACCTTTTTAAAAATAAGGTAGGATATGGAAAATCCTTCAGCACTTACCACAAATGAAGGCAAGAGATCTAGATGAACGCAAAACCAAACACACTTCACAATATTTAGATTCGTAACTTTAATCATGTTGAAGGCAAGAAACATGGCAGAGCGAAGTTGTGTATGAATCGAGAACTGTCTATTACCTTATTGATTTCTGCACTGTCCACCTTTAAAGAATACATTATTTCAGTAAATAAAATTGTTTGTATTATAAATTATCATGTTTTCTACATCCTCAACTTTCATATTACCTGTTCTTAATCCTTAATCAGTTATAAAAACCAGTTTGTGCATACATTAATAGCCAATTATTATTTATAGGGTAACCAAATACTTGCCAATGTTTCACCTGATGAGTATTCAAGAATCATTAAAGTTTTAGAGGATGCCATACTTTCAACCGATTTGGCAGTGTATTTTAGGTAAGTTCAAATAACTTTAAAACTTTCATGAATTTTAATCATCTATTGCTTCATTATTTAAAAACTTTTAGAAAACACTAGTTTATGAACTGTGCTTCTAATTAATAGTAGAGTGAAAAATATATTTGGTAATAAGACACTTATAATGGAAGAAAAAATTAATATCAAATTCGCAAATATTATTAGTCTGTATTGTTTGGTCAAATATGCATTTGGTTCTTAATTCTATTGGTTATCTAAATTTTTTATCCTCATTTCAACAGAAGAAGAAGAAGAAAAGAATAGTTATTTATTACAGACAACTTTAGGGCGGAGCAGATTAATAAACCCGTGGAGGCATTCAAAACAATGGATTTTTTGGGTGCAGACACATTGGCTGCTATAAAATACACATCCTATTCTTCTTACAAAGAAAAGTCGCACACAAAAATTCCTTCTTCTTGTTTTCTTTAGCACACATTTTAATATGCTCTGCCCTGCTCACCTCTGTAGAATCACATTTTGCATTTGATGTTACCATAACTATACATTTAATTTTATTTTCTGTTACAACTAAATGCAACTCTTTTCTTGAAGAGCTAACAACTGAACATGACAATCCTGTCATAGACTGTGAGACAGATCCATAAAAAAGTTTGATCATTACATTACTTGATTGTATTGAGTATTTACAACAAAGTTTCAATACTTTTTAATATTTTTACATCTAGCCATACAATAAAATTAAAACACGAATAAAAATAAGTACAATTATTCATAATGAATGCACATGAAACCATTCTTCTATCAAAACCTGAAGGTTGGATAAAATATAAATATATTCTTGCAGACTCCCTGAATAAACATCATTCAACAGTCAGCTTTGTTAGTAGCTGACAACTTGTCCTCTCAGTTTTCATCCTTTCTTTTCATAGAAATTTTGTTTTCATTTTTTTCGTATGCTGGAATGTATAAAGTTGAGGTTACTGCATATCTCATAATTTGTACTGCTGCTCCCACCAGTTATACTTTCTCAAAGAATTTAATAAATTAGTAACCATGCTTCCTTCATCTCCAGTGACACCATAAATTTCCATCTCTCTCTCTCTGAATATTGCCTTCATGTATTACTTTTACTATTTTGTTTGATTGTTTAAAAGCATCTTTCTATTTTGTACATTTCAAACTCATTTGTGGTATAGCTCTTAAAACAACTTTCATCAGTGTAAACAACAAATTACATTGAACACTGGTGTCTAATTAAATACAATTTTGTTTGTCTCTAAGGAAGCGAGGTGCATTTCTCAGTTTGGTTCATTCTGGAACATATAACTGGGCTCGAGAAGATCATAGAGAATTATTAAGAGGAATGACGATGACTGTTTGTGATCTTGCAGCAATCACCAAACCTTGGGATGTTGAGAAAAGGGTATGTTACTTTAGATCCTTTTTATAATCAGAACAACTTTTTCACATTTTTGGTAAACAGTGCACACACTTTATATTGTGTGTACAGTATAAATGAGAATTAAACTTTTATAGTTACTCTAGTTTACACCATTATAATGATAAAGATCATACTTTAACTTTCTCGATGTCTTAATATTAACTTTTTCATTCTGCTATAAATAATTATTCTGATGCAATTGAACAATTATATGAATTGAGTACATCAACCAAACATGGTATCAATGCTTTTCCTATGGCTGTAATTCAAAACTGGATTTAGCAGTAACTATGTAATTTCCATATCCTATTTTCTTCACATTCTAAGATTTTCCGGAAATTCAACATTGATAAATGTCTTATATAGTTGGTTTTTCATGTATACTTTTTTGGGTTTTCTGTAATTAAATATTTTATGTATACATAAATTTAAATATTTTATGTATACATAAATTTAAATATTTTACATTTTAAATCTATAGCAACTAAAGTATATACTTTCACAGCTTTCTCAGTAGATCTAACTGTCAAAGAACATTGTTGGTGATTTAACCACCACCAATGATCTGACTAATCGTTTCACAATCCTTTGAAAGTATATTTTGTTGTAGGTTGCAGAACTTGTATCCAGCGAGTTTTTTGAGCAGGGGGACAAAGAGCGACAAGAATTAAACATAACGCCAATTGTAAGTTCTCATTAAGAAATATCAGAAGCATACACATTACTGACATTTAAGATTGGAACAACATATTTTCTGCAGTTTTCCAATAGATTTGATTATATTTTCACCTTTTAAGTTAGTTTGTACTAGAATTGAATCACTGGAAGGATAACTGACACTTCACATCATATGTGGGTGGAAGAAGATTGTGGAATTAATACCAACAATTTGTGTATGCTACCTTAATAATGGTTATATGGTAATTTCCCCTTAAAGAAAATAAAAATCATGACCTTGACACTGTTTTTGCGTGGAGACTTGAATTTGATTGCAAAAAATGAAATGTTTTCTTCCAGAAGGAGATTCTTTTTTTGTTTGACATGTGTTACAAGTAAACTGTGCAACTATTATTTAGGTTGAATATTATAAGTATTTGAATAGAATAATATGAAGCATCATAAAGTGGGATCAACAGATATGTTCAGTTATGTGTAGAATAAATTCTAGACTGAAATTCATTGATCAAATTTTAAAAAAAAGTGTAAAACATATACAAAGGAGGCAGCACATAAAACTTTTATGCATCATCACTTAAGTACTGTTGTACTGAGTCCACATTGCAAAGGATTTATTACTATAACTTACTTCACCAAAATAGTCCTGTCAAAGTCACATAGTCTTGGCTTCCTGCTCTGTCTGCACTACCACTTTAAGTTAAACCAGCAGGGTTGTAAGATGTTTCTGGCCAGTTGGAACTCAGCTTTGAATGTGGTCAGTTTATTTCACCAGTTTTAAGGTGATTAAGTTTGTGCTTGATTATTAGAGACAGGATTATATACAATACAATAAGCTAGAAATATACATGCAAATTTGCGTGAAAAATCTTTAAAATATTCATGAAAAGTATCAAAATATGTAGCATCATATAATATAAAAATAGTAATTTTTAGGTTTATGTCAAAATCAGCATGCGATTAGTAAGTAATTGAAGAGTATATTTATAAATTTGATAATTAATAATTATTAAACTTTTGTAAATGTAAACAATCGGGTACTGTTCCAAATATTTGATAGAAAGATTGTTTCTTCGATCTCTCAAAATGTTTTTATAAGTGGATATGGACCGTTCCACATTCACTGATGTAACTGGGCAGCATTTGAAATTGGGTACTGTGTTAGCAATCATTGTTTCTGGAAAAAGTTCACCCGTCCCCTTACTAAAACTATCAGTTTGACACAAAGGTTCAAAACCTGGGTTATTGTTCAAAATATTTTCAAACTTCGATTTAAGTTTACACAGGAATACCTCTGACAATGCAGATTTTATTCATCAACTGAATAGATTGTCAACGGCAAACCTTGAGTTTCAATCTTTTTAATACTCGCAGATATGTGGGAAAAACGAATGATAATCACAGCTATGGTTTTAATACTAGAACTGTTAAATGCTTCCTTGTATTGACATACTGTCATAGACTCTCAACTATCAAAGTTGTTTACTATACCTTTAATGGCTTTAATGTTTATTGTAAAATGGTACAGCTTCAACCCATATCGCCCATCGAGTTACCACTGGTTCCACATTTTTTTAGGCATTATTATGAGAATATTCCTTAAGAAATGCTTCCTTTGTTGATTAAATCAGTTTATTTACATTCCCAAATATGGGTCGTAGTTCTTCAGCGAGTCGTCAAAGAGCTGTGCTGCTAGTAGGTTTTGCCAGCTTCAGTGTAATATTTTATTTATCAACTACGTACACTGCCAAAAAATATTATAAATATCACTAGGTTTTAGATAAAATATGCAATAATTGGTGAAAATGGGCTTAATATGCAAATGCATATGCAAACATCCAAATGCATATAATCTGGCCTCATTTGATTAGTGATGCTATGGAACAGCATATTACATGCAGTTTATTGCCAGGAAGAAATAACATCAGCAAATATGCAGGCCATCCAAATATTTGAATGCAAAACCATCACAATTGTTTTAAAGTATTTTAGTATTTGCCCATAACAAAGATTGTTATTTGTTGTTCTCACTGTCAGAATGGTACATTACTGTCAACTACTATTCTTTCGAAACTGACAAGTCACTAGGTTCAAACTGGTGTAAAGGAGATGTTGTTGAATGGCTGTATAAGAATGATGTTCAATTCTTTATGCTTGAAATTAGGGAGGAACTTCTATGTAAAAAGAAATCAAAAATGCCAGGAATGTGTGCAAACTGGATCAATTGACAAATGAAATGTGGCTCCAAAAACTTCACCTGCTATTGTATTACTGTCAGTAAAATCCCAGTAAATTCATTCTATCCTAAGTCAAATGGGAAGTTGCTGCGAAGAACATGACCTTCAAACTTGCTGATGTCATACTACTTGCACATGAAGCTTTAAATAGAGTTACTGAAGAAGAGTGGGTGAAATGTGTAAGGCGGAAAAGTTACAAGAAACAGATTATGTCAAACAATGCATAATAGGTATAGAAATAGGTATAGTTGAAAGCATCAACAGCGAGCTTCAGTATAAGTCCAAAATTATATATGTTACAGAGCATATAATGGTTGATACCTCTGTGACTGAGGCAGTTTTTAAGTTTCTTTAATAACTGCTTATGGTGATAGTACTGAAGCAGCATGTGCATTTTTTTTATCATTACTAATGTGACAAGGTTTTAGTAGAAACCATTTTTATATATGTAATTTTTCATGTAATTCACTGCTATAACAGTAATTCTTATTTGAGTTGTAACTGAAATATTTTGTAAACATAAAGAAAATATGATGCTTGTCATGCTAGGTAGTGTTGGGTGCAAGTGCAATGTACCAATAGTTACACAAACAAACTGCAGAAAAAAAACATGCTTAGCAGATAGAATATATTTGGAATTTTTCAAAAAGCTACATAATAATTTTCTCATTGGTTTAGCTTTAATTGTTGTTCATGATGAATAAAGTAATTTTATTCACAAGTTTCATGTAAACTACTACATTTTTTCAAACACTGTCATGTAAATGATTCAAATTAAAGAAGTTCATGAGCTTGTACTACAAATTAAACACCTTTTGTAAAGAATTTTTCCATAGAATTAACTAAGAGTTTATTTTTTGATGATCTACAACATTGCATTGTGACCTGAACTGGATAATTGTTACAAAGTGAGCAGTAGTATTGACAAAATACAGAGAAAAGTCAGATGAGATTGTCTGGCAAACCAGTGATTTAGATTCTGATCTACTAAATTTACTAGCTAACATACAAACACACATCTTCATTTATGACTTAGTAATATTTTGCCCAACCACATATTTGGTTTATAATCATAGGTAAATAAGATTCCATTTGAATGCTTATTTGTATTCATTCTTCCATTCCCTGTTAGAAATTGGAATTTACAGAGGAAAATTAATTTCATTGCAGGGTGTCTTCCATCTTCAACCATTTTATAACTTGCAGAATATACATGTAGATGTAGGCCACAAGCAAATAGTTTAATATGTAGGTTGTCTATTATTTTATTGTAATATTAGAAATTATGTCAGAAGGAATATATATTTTGTTCTAGTGAAGTAATAAGAGACTGGCTCAAATATTCTCATCAACTTTTAAAATTACAGTTCTAGCTTTCTAGCTTTCTAATTTTTATAGTGCAAATATTTTATGTATGCACTACCTAACACACAAACAGAGCATCTGATATTGTTCAGTATTTTTTAGCTTTTAACTTTATCATTTATTATACTGGAAAAAAACTCATAAGAAAATACTGTTAATACAGTTATGAGACACATAATTTATGAAATCTAAATATTTGTAGTTTCCAGGCTCCAGGTGATTCAACATCCTAGTATTAGATGCCAACATTTTGACTTATTTGCTTCGATCTCCTAGGATAGATCTGTGTTGACATATGTTTCACACATACTATCAAACATAACCAACTAGTCATATGGGATGTTTGGTGCTCTGGAAGATTTGCTATGTCTGCCAAATCAAGAGAGCATAGCTGTCACATGGTTGGGAACCTTGATGGGTTTCATTGGTTGAGCTGATCTCTTTGCAGTATGGCATGCCATGTAAAGAGAGCAACTTGTGCTCCCTCAATTAGATATCCAGCCGTATAACTGCTGCATTCTGCCAATAGTCCAGGTTGATCAGACTTTCCAGTACACAGGACGACTCAAAGGAGAAGTTAGTTATGTTTAATAGAGCATGTGAGAAACTTCTTGGATTAGTTCTGCGCTGCTAGAAAGACAACTTTTGCTTAGTTTATACATTGGTATTTAATACTAGGATGTGGCACCACCTGCAGAGCATTATAACTATTTAATTTGGCCATGGATGTCTTTGCAGCTAAATATTTCTACTTGAAGAATTGTCTAATAATCAATTTCAAATGTCACAATAATTGTGGATATAATACAATGGTAAAGATTGTAATAGTTTTGTTTTGACTTTGTCAGTGCTGCACATGTAGAGTTCCAAATTGTGTACATCATATGGTTCAAGTATAATGGCATATACTAGAGTTGTTATTCTTTCTACTAAAAAAATCTTGATAGGAATCAGGAACATAAATTATACTGTAGGTACATATGACTTAAAAGAATGATGGCAGTGGACATACAATGAAGTTAGCATTTAGGTATTTTGCTTACAGAGATGCGAATAGTATTTTTCACCCACTCTGCCTTCTTCAAACAATTGATGCCTAAATATTTTTTTGTATGTTTAGTGTTCCATTGCAATGATACATGATGATACTGTTCCAGCATCATATTGATTATTTTAAATGATTAAAATATAGTATGATAGAAGTGAATTTATCCATGTAGTTAACAGACAGCTCATTTGTACTATAAAAATATTATATGAAAGTTGTTTTGCCTAATCAGAAAGTTGTTAACCAAATTAGTTAAGGATCTGGTTAGAAACACGTTATATGCAATGAAAACATCATACAATGAATGACTATAGGAATTTTTACACTAGTGTTCCACTTCACTTTTTTAAAAAAAATTAATTTTAACAGTTAATGTTCCACTCCAACTCACTTTAAAAGTCACAAATGCACTTGAAAATATATATCAGTCATCTTGACAGGTATATAAACTCCTTTTAAGTGTTATCCATGGTAAAAGCCATGCAGAAATTATCCTCACTGTTAGTGCCTAAATTTAATTTGAATGTGCTAATACTTTGACAAAACTTTACGACCAAGGGTAACTCGATGTTTTTAGATGTTGAATTTCTTAATGGAAGATACAGGTTGACTGGCCACCAGGGAAGAAACTGTGTTAAAAGAAATATCACTTTCTTCATTAATTTTCACAAATAAAACGAGAAAAATAAATTATGAATTGATCCAGTTTATTAATTAATTTCATATATGTCTTCAGCATCAAAATGTTTGGCTACAATGTAAAATTATCAAACATTGTTCTGAACAATGATTACAGATTCTGTTGGAAACAGACAAGAAATTAAGCACAGTTCAGTAACTTTGAAAACATCTCATGTACTCTTTACAAAACACATATTGGGTGGGCATGCATGTGATGACTCAAATAAAGTCCCGTAAATAATCTTCAGTTTGTTATCAATGTGAAAACTGCATCTGCAGGTTATTTATCACATCCAATAATTCTGAGAACACATTAAAATGTATTACTTCAGTTAAGCTAGCACAGAGTGTGGCCTACCTTTTTCGAAGTGACTCGCAGACTGATGCCACTGACACATGCGCAAGGGGGTATTCCCCTCTAGTTAATTTCCAATAAATACAGACATGACACTGTGCATAATATCATATCAAATGAATTTAAATACAAAATTTACCCTGCCCTCTTGGCTGATCTTGAACAAAATTGTCGACATAAACATAAGTCGCACACATTATCAATGATGGATCTTCAAATTTTCCGAGCCCATTCAGACATTATGCTGCCACCCCACATAAATTTGCCTTTTGCCACCCCCTTCAAACATAATTTTCTGCCTGCTGAAGTTGTCACCTGAGGCAAGTGCCCCTGTTTGACCATCTCCCTCCTCTAGATCTTGAACTGTTAATAATAATTTGAAACAACTGAAGCAGATAGTAAATAGTAATACAAACTCAGACCTCAAATAACTTTGCCAATAAGGAATTTCAAATATCATGCAGTATGGACCAGTGGCTTCCCTAGATCCAACTCTGATATGGACATACCCAGAGGCATAGATTTCTTGTCAAACCAACAACATTATTCATCTTAGTTTGAGTCTATATAATCTAATAACTATCTGATGTGGAGATAACATAGTTACACATTTGAAAAATATCTCATAATGCTAATTTTATTCCAATCAAAGTGTAACAGAAAGGAAACATGACTATGATTAAACCATATAACCACATTGCATTGCTGCATGGTGTAGAATGGTGGGTGGAAAACAATAAAGACACTGTCAGACTTGTGAGAGAGGGTGAAGTTTTTATTCAATACCTCCTTATCTCACTAAGTTTCAATTCTTATGGATAATGATAACAATGAATCTTTCATGAAGCAATAAAAATATGATAGGGTAAGGAAAATCACCCATCAATCACCACAGATGAAAGCATGAGGACCAGATGAACACAAACCACTGACAAAAAACAAACAAACATCGCAATATTTTGGTTTGAATTATGTGGAAGGTCCAGATGTGTTCACATCTTCCCCCTGCCATATGTCTCTCCTCTGACATTATTGTAAAGTTTGTTTTTGTTTGTTATGTTTGTGTGCCCCTCTTAAGTGACTGGTGATTTTCCTTATCCTAAATTTCAGTTCTATCACATCAAGAGTATTAAGCATTAATTTTCTCATCCAAGATTGGTGATTAGTTGGTAGGGCTAAGTACATGTTGTAATGTGCGATTAGAAATTTCTTCACCAGAAGTTTGAACCACACCTTCTCAAAAAATGTAAAAGTGATACAAAATTTAAGAAAATATAAATATATATTTTTTTCTTCAATTTATCAGTTGTTGTTTGCTTTCGTCACTATAAGATGTGTCAATATTATCTTTGCAGGATATAATGAATCGTGAGAAGGAAGACCAGTTGCCACTAATGCAAGTTGGATTTATTGACTCGATATGTCTTCCTATATACGAGGTAGGTCAAAATAAATTCAGAATATATTTAATGAGAAGTTGCAAATTTTCCTATTCACCAATCTGATACATTTAGTGATATCAAAAGAAATATTGAAAAGTTCCATGACCTTGAACAGAGAATCAGTAGTAAATATCTTCACAAAAAACAGTTTAATGCAAAATGCTGTAATTTTTATCATTAGTGATATATTTACGTTTAAAATATTTTGCAAATGTTGTCATGTCAAAAAATCAACTCTCTAGTATCAAATATGTGATTTCAACTAGTTTATTAAAACACTATATTAATATTTAAATAATTCTAATAAAGCTTTATCCTGTAAGGTAGTTTACCTCTTATTGAGGAATTAGCTATACACACAATAGTTGTTTGTATAAATGAAATTTAGAGTAATTTATAACAAAGGACTTGTACATTCTGCAGATGGAATAAATAGTTCATATGCTCTCCAGGCAGCATTGTGTCCTAGGATTGAATACTGACTGAGTAGAACATTAAAATTATTTCAGTTCCACCCCTAAGGAAGTCCAAAGCATGTCTGTTGAAGTATCTGCACTTAATACAAGAACGCAGCACCGCTTTTTGAATGTAAAAACTAATGTAACATTACACAGACTATATTATTATTATATACTAACTGGTTCGTGACTTTGTCCATGTCAAATTGAAAACTTATGTTGTTAATTCAGGAATATATTTTGGCCTGGTAAATATCACACAAAAGCAGAGGAGTCGCTGCTCTTTCCTCCCCTCCTTCCCTCTTTGTTTCTTTTCTTTTACCCTCCGTTTAGGTAATGTGTAAAAGTTTCAACCTTGTCTGTTTCTACCCTGCTTGACACTGCTTCTATATTAAAGAATATTATTTAATTAAATTGGGGTAGAGCACGTGCACCAGTGGCAATTTTCCTAAATGCATAATTTTCTCTCTGTTTGTGAGCAATAATACTTTGGCCTTACATTCAGGAGGTTCAAATTCCCGTCTGGCCATCCAGATTCTGTTTTTCTCTTTGTTTCCCAAAATTGCTCATGGCAAGTGCCAGAATAGGTCTTTCAAAAGGCAATGGTTAATTTCCTTTCTGTTCCTTGCCCCAGTATTTTTCTGCCTCTATTGGCTTTAATGTTAATAAGGCATAAAGCCATTTAAAACAAACACCACCTACTTTATCCCATTACAAATTTTAATTTTAAATTCTAACAGCATTTTTGATAAACTATTCATACTTCATGGTTAATTGACTTTCGGGTTATGCCACATTGTTTATTTAATTATATGAGCCTTCAGCTGGTATCCTACAGCCTTCATCAGAGATACTGTTTATGTTAACCTAGCAACGAGTGCAAGAGGCAGCAGCAATTTTAAAGAATACCAACAACATCAACAAAGATAGCAGCCATTGACTATGCGATGCTTGTTGCTCCTTGCTATTCAACATAAACAGTATCTCTGACGAAGTCTGTAGGATACCAGCCGAAAGCTCAGATCTTTAAATAAAGAATGTGTCATAACCCGAAAGTCAATCATGAACATAGACAGCTGTGAAAGTCTTAGGAATCATTTGTTCATACTTCCATTGATAAATTGTTCCAATCTCCATTACCTACAAGAGAAAATTTTCCTACTACTTCATGCCTGAAGTGCTAGCTTATGGTCATAGTCCATACACTATTCTAATGTTTACAAATATCATTTAAAGTCTTCTCATACCAATATACACCTTGTACAGTCCCATCCCTCTCTTCACCATCCTCCTATCTTCCAAGGAATCCCAATCCAGCTACTTTTTCATATCAATTATTGATTATATTCTGCATTAATTTCCACAAACAACACTAACTGCCCTCATTTGCACCCTCTCCAGCTCCTATATTTGATACCCAAAATGTGGTTTCCATACTACACCACCATATTCCAGCTTGATCTGACCAAAATTTTGTCACACAGTTCCTTTACTGCTCTGGTACTTTCTCTAATTATCCTCTCAAATAATATATTATTCCACGATATTTACTCTTTACATCCTGAATAAGTTATTCCTTTCCAACACCATAATCATAAACAGCCATTAGTGTTTTCATTTGTGTATCAATTAAGCTGACTCTTCCACATTATAGCCTTATATACTCTAAACCATATTAAAATTGTAACATTGTTCTATGTGAATAAAAAATAAATATGGAAAAAAACTTCCACCACTTATTATGCTATATTTCACTACTAGTACTTTGCCTTTTAAGAATTGCTCTACCCATCAAGTCATTTTTTCATCCACTCTGAAGGTTTTTACCTTATTACACATTTTATGGCTCACTCTGCCAAATGTGCTACACCTACACTGGCACTAATTGCTGATATTTCAGACAAACTTCTTTGGAAAACTGCACTGATATATGTTTTACGTGCTCTAGTAAGCACAACTTACAATCTTCTGAAATTATTGAATCATCTGTTTGCGAAGGGTATAGCTTTTGCTTGGCTGGATTGCTAAGTGGGGGTTGCAGTGTTGGTTGTTTTCTCTGCAGCAAGGCAAGCCAGGCATCATGTAGCATCAGCACTGTCTTCGATGATATTATTAGGTTGTTCAACAATCTCTAATGCCTCTTTTATTAGCCATCACTGATGTTCTTTTGAAAGAAGTCTAGTGTTTTCAAAATCAGTGGCTTCAAATGAATGCTATGCAATGGCCAACTTGTCTGTATTGCTTGATTTGTAATGGCCGATATATTCTTGCAGCCTCTCATCTACTACTCAGCTTTTCTCTCCAGTATATATCAATCCAAAACTGAAAGGTATCTCACAAACCCTTACTGTTTCTTCTTTAACAAGGAGGGGCTGATCTTCCTACAGATCTTGTAAGTTTGTCATCAATGTACCAGTTGAGCATTTTCCAGTGCCTCTGTTTCTAATTATATAACAGATATTAACAGTTATCAGTAGAGTGGTGAGCCCATAGCTGCTCCTTATACATGGGCATCATACTGAAAGGAAGTCAATCCACTGACTTTGAAAACATCAGACTTCTTTTGAAAGAACATCAGTGGTGATCAAGGAAGCTAAAGGTGACATTAAAGATTAATAAGAAGCCTAATAATGTCAATGGAGACAGCAGCCTAAATCTACATGATGCATGGCTTCTATTCCTGTGATGAAAACAATTGGTGCTGTGATTCAACCATCTGGTAACTGTGCTTTCCTCTTTGGCTGGGCTATTCAACCTTTCAGTAGACCATTATCTGTGCTCAGTAGATTGAGTAAAAGACATATAAGTGCAGTTCATCAAAGAATAAGCCAAAGAAATTCAGCTGAAACATCTGCAATTAACACTAGCATGCTGAAAAATCTTCAGAGCACGGAAATTATTGGCCTCCTTTACCCATTTCTTATAAAATATCTAGCATATAGCCCCCCAAGATTCATATGAATGTCTTTTCCTAAATCCATGTAGTTGACATACAATACAGTTTCTTTCCTTGTAACCATTTCTGATGTGGTTGCATATCCATCTATCCATTAATTTATCTACCACTGATGTCAACCAAATAAGCTTTTAATTTCTAACCATATTTATCATCCCTCCTTTCTGGACTGGAATTACTTCTGGTAAGCAGAAATTCTCTAGACTCAGTTTAAATATTATTTCAATTATGGCACATTTTAATATCCAACTATCTTTAATACTTCTGTGAAAATATTATCTATACTAAAACCTTTATGCAATTTTGTTTTTTAGTTCCTTCATAAAATCCTCTGTATTTATTTCAAAATTTTTGGTCTGCTGATTTACTAATTTGTGAAGAAGTCCAACTCTGATGTACTGCTCTTACTGCTGAATCATAGTCCCTTATGGACTCATTCAACCAGTTCCTTAATATTTCTGCCTTTTTTTTTTAATCACTAACTTCTTCTTCACCATTATCTTTAACTATTTTAATAGGTTACCTTTGTCTCAATTTTCTAACATATCCACAGAAATTTATAGACAAACCATAATGTGTGGTTTTCTGGCAGTATGAAAGAAACACCATTAGAAATTTTTGCATTTTAAAAATCAGTTGGGATAATAGGAAAAATGGTAATAAAGATTTCTTAGATTTCTGTGGCTGTTTTTAACAATAATTTGATTTACTGAAAAATGACACATTTTTTATTTTCGTTGCTAAGCTTTCAGCTGACATGTTTCAGTCTTCATGAGAGATACCTCATATTTTTACTTAGAAATCAGAGAGCACCAAGTATCTTAATGTACTAGGGAGCTGTCTTCATTGCAGTTGTTGCTTTTCTTTAAAATTTCAACTGCTTCCTTTACTTGTCATAGCCACCATTTGCCTTCTTTCCACAGCAGCCTCTTATCTTCAAATTTTATCTTGTGCCTGTTGTTGACAGCATGGAAAACCACAACTAATTTGTCACTGTTGTTTTGTTTATAGTGACAGATATGTCTTTTAAGTTTATCTCCCAAAGTGTTACACATCTCAGCAATGTAAACACTGCAAAAAATCAAAGACCCCTTTGCACTGGTGTTGGTGTAAATGGTCTTTCACTCTGTTTGATGATTCATCAAAACATTCCAAGTGGAGGTGCTTAGTAATGCACATCTAAAATCTGTACAGTGGATCTGGTAAATTAACACCTTTTGTAATCTGCCCTCACAGCATGGAGGACTTGCAGGAGTTTATACCATCTGAATAGTACCTACACCATAATCCAACTCACTATGCAAGTGGAAGAAATATGTCGGTAACTACTGTTTCTGGATGTTTTGGTAAATAAGTGCAGTGATGGATGTTTTGGTAATACTATTCACAGCAAAGTGACCCACTGTAGTAGGTATTTGCGCACAAAGTCACACCATCATCAGGCAATGAAGAGGGGGCATACTGACATAATTGAGCTTAAGAATGAAGACAGTATTTGACACAGAAAGTCTGTGAAAAATGGCAGCTCTCATAAGTATATTCTGGGCCCACACCTACCATGAATCTGATATGAGAAGTGCTTTAAGAAATGACAAACCCATGGAAGGCATCAGCACATCTCATGACAGTAGTTAGCCACAGAAATTTTGTTTTCTCCCAAATGTATGGGATATCACAGACTGAATTGAAAAACTTATAAAGCTGCAAACAATTTATGAGACATTGAAAGCTTGGCTGAAAATTGACCAAAGTAAAAGACTTTTTACACCCACATCAATTTGAAGGTGTTTATGGAAAAACCTGCAGTTGTGGCAGTGTTTACATTGTTGAGACAGATCACACTGTGGCAGATAGACTTAAAAGTACATAATATAAACAGAAGAAATGCATTGTGGTTCTCCATGCCATCAACACTAGGCATCCGATAAAATTTCAAGTGGTGGCTTCCACCTTCCACATGAATTGTGTGGTAGATCTGGATGTGTATGCATCTATCCTCTTGTCATGTGTCTTGCCTCTATCAGGAGTAATGTTATTCACTGAAGTATTGTAAAGAAAGTGTGTGTTTAAATTTTAAACAATCTGTTATAATATAAACTGAGTATGCTATGTCGGGAGTTGGAATTTTTTTTTTTTTTGTTCACTGCTGTAGGCCTTGTATTTGTTTATGGAAAGAGATTTTAAAAACAAAAATAATACATAGGATTATTTGATTTAAAGTTAACTGAAAAATGAGTTACAATAATTCACCTCACATTCCATTCTACAAATTCTTCTGAGACTAGGAACTATTTCAGTAGTTTGGCTAATATTTTCCACAAACATAGCTTATTATTTACCTATTGGTTGCAAAGTGAACCTAGGCAGATGAATTAATTCTGTATAGCAGAGATAAATATATCAAAATATGATGTGTTTGAAAAATCATATTGGACAAAATTTTATATAACCATCTGACTATTTCCCGATTCTTTTTTCACAGGGAATGCTAACTATATAATCATATACTGGCTAAAATATGTGAATAAATCAGCTCGTGGTTATTTAACTTCTGCTACTGTCCGTTTATATAACGATCAAGCTGATGAATAAGATTATAAGTTTATTAATAATAGCTTCATCAGAAAAATTACATTAAATTGTAAACAGGTCTTCGAGCACTTTTAAAATAGCAGGTTTATCCATCTGAACAAGTTTGAAAAACTGAAAATATAAACTTAAAAAAATATTTTTTATGTTATATACAAATTTTGATTTTTCACCTGTGCTTTCAGGCATTTGGCATGCTGTCGGATAAGCTTGAACCCTTGGTAGAAGGTGTAAGGCAGAATAAGGCAAATTGGCTGAAACTTGCAGGAGTGTCAGATGCACAAGAAAATGACTCTGAGCAATGATTGTTTTAATTCAGACTTACTTAATATCATTTACCAAGAAGGTTGTGTGTAGCCTTTGGGAAAGGCCAATGAAAAGCACACTTGTGCCAGTGAACAATTTTTTGTAAACCAAAGTTCAAATGAAGTAGACTTGTTCATTTCTGTTGTTATGTTTGATGTGTGGATGAATGTGCATTTAAGATTGCTTGTGCATGTGTGTATGAATACGTGTGGCTAATATGCCAATCCCTCTTTATGCACTGTTTTTTGTAAGTAAAATTTGTACAGACTGTATAAATTATAAAGCGTAATATATATTTAAAGCACCTAATGTAAATTGCCATTCCATTCAGCTGATTATTTATTTATCATTTCATTTAATGCAGTAACCTAAGACTCGGATCATGAAGTCTTTGATCATAGTATTTTTTACTCAGGTTTAATTTCAGAGTCCCTAGTAGTAGTTGCTTAGTAATAAAACATTAATTTAATGCCAAAGTATATCTTTTCAACTTGGGATAATAATTTGTAAAGAGTTCTTATTTTTTGTTATAAATTTAAACTTCTTTGCAACGTGGTACTATTTATTCTGATTTTTTCAAAACTTGTATTGTACTTTGTACTTTGAACTTTGATGATAAGAGATGTATAAAAACAAATAATTATTTTTGTTAACTGATAAACCTGTAAAGTATTTTCTAAATCAACACAGTTTTCTCCAACCATATTATTTCAAGTTGAAATTAATTTCATGTTTCACATCATTTGATGTAGCGAAATAAAGTGTTAAAAAAAAGGATTTTACTTATTAATTTTCCTGAATCCCTAGTGGAATGATTATATATATATAAGGTTCTATATGTAATTGTGTTCTAGATTTGTTTTTACAGCAATTAGTTCATCTGACAAAACTGTGTATAACTGGAACTAAGATTGTGGAGATAAGTTCTAGGGTGTAGTCTCAATTTCATAGAGCCAAAATTTTTAATTTAACTTAGTTTCACCACTCATTATTGTTGTTATTAATTGCAATAGAGCATATTCTCCAGTGATAATTACAAGAAATCAGTTTTCACTCTAAATTCTTTCATCTATGAGACAAATTGTTCTACATTTACACCTACATCTATACTCAGCAACTCACAAAGTTGTGGATGGCAGAGGGCACTTTGCATCAATACTAACTCTGTGTATTCCAATCCCAAATAGCACGAGGAAAGAGAATTCATTTAAGCATTACTATAGCACCTAATTTCTGTAACCTTATCTCTCCTGTCATTGCGATTGGTGGACAAAGTATTCCATTGCACTCATAAATGAAAGGAGGTGTCTGCATGTTTGCCAATAAATTAAAACAAAACCTACATTATCTGTCTGCCAGACAATCCCAGCCCAATCTTTATAAAAGTTCTGCAATTCTTTCATAAGGACTATGGTAAGCAGTTGGGAATTGAGTGGCTCTGCTCTGTAGTTCCTCTAACGGTAGCAGTTGAGTGACCATTGAGAGCAGTAACCAAGTTTTGTATTATATTTAAATGTTAGCAGTGCAGATTTGTTTAATTTAACCTATGGTTATTTACTGTGTGTAATTAGTTCTTGTTAGTAGCAGTTGAGTGTCAATCGAGAGCAGTAGTCCTATCTTTTAGTAGTGCAGATTAGTTTAATTTAATTTCAGATTATTTACTGTTTTGAAGTCAGTACACATTCTTAGCTGTTGTGTGACCATTAAAAGCAGTAGCCCAGTTTCACATCAATTTATTTATCTTTTAATGGTGTAGATTTGTTTAATTTAATCTGTGATTGTTTATCGCTGTTTGTAGTTGGCGTTCAAAGTCGGCACAGTTTTATTTAATCTCCAACTATTAATAGTTTGAGTCAGTTCTCATTGATGGTAATCATGTGACCAGTATGAGCAGCAGCCCATCTTTGCATTATATTGTCCTTAGTGATTAGCATGCAAGATCAGTCTACTGTGTAGAACAAGTGTAGGACCAACTCTTTCAACCACTTCTCTGTTTAGGTTTCTATTTCTTCTTCTTTTTTCTTTTTGTATAGTATGCCTAGGGAAAGAGGTTTCTAGATTTCAAAGCCACATGTGGGAGCATTCGAAGAAGCTTAAATGCCAGGAAGCTGAGCTTGTCGAACAGTCCAATTGGTTTGATTTATTATTGGAGGCTGATTGTCTCAAAATCATCATCCAGTGGGTGGGCAGTCTACTAGTTCTGAGCAATCACAGAAGTGGATTCTGGTATTCAGGATCTCAAATGTTTGGCAGTTTATTTAGTCCCTTAGGGAAAAGGGGTATTGTTTGGGGGGAAAAATCCAGTGTCCATTTGGTACATATTCAGAGTGGCTTGATCCAAATGTGGAAATGGCTAATTCCAGATGCCATAGAACGGATGGGGTATAGCCAACTGCAGATTCTGGTGCATGTAGGCACCAGTGATACTTTCCGCCTTGGGTCGGAGGTTATCCTCTCATATCGCCAGCGGCTATCAGAGAAGGTGAACTATGTGAACAGTGGCTGCAATATATCTGTAGAGCTAACCATCTGCAGCATCATAGACAGTTGATTGGGACTTATGGACTTATGGTTAAGTCCCTTATAGGGTGACTATGTTTCTGTTATGATTTTGGCTGCAGATTTCTCGATCTTCACTAGGGCTGACACATGCAGGTTAAGTGCACTATGCACATAAATCAGCTACACAGTTGGCAGAGGCCATGTAGAGTGCACTGGGATGTTTCTTTTAGGCAGAGTGAGGAAAAATTGAAATATAATACAGTCAAGAGAAATAAATAAGTAAGGAGTATCTTCAAAGAATCTCAACAGTTAAAAGTTGTTTCATTAACTGTAAAAGTGTTTTGTTACAAAAACCTGAACTTAAAAGCATTATTAGTAGCATGGAAGCAGATATCGTAATCAGTACAGAAATTTGATTAAAACTGGATATATGTTCAACAAGATTTTTTAAAGAATAATATGAATGTTTTTTGTAAAGATAGATTATATTCTCTTGGAGGTGGTGTATGACAACTGTCAGTAAATTTCTCTGATATAATGAAATTAAGCTTAATACAGTCTGCAAAATCGTATGGATTAAACTCGATGCAGCTAGGACAAAACTTGGCATAGGCGCCTTCTATCGTCCACCCAATGCCAACATAACTGTCACATAGGCATTAAGAAATAAGGTAAGTGATATTGTGCATCATTTTCAGGATGATGATGTAATACTAGATGATTTCAGTTTGCTTTATACAGAGACATATTTCTAAATTTTGTGCCATTGGCAAAATTGAGAGAAATTATAAGCTGATTATAGTTATTTGTTTCTTTTAGAATTAGATGTTACTAACCATGCATATGAGCAACAATATGTGCTTAATTTTTTACTAAAGCTATTTAAATAAACAAATAAATTTGTGAGACACTTGCATTATATGTTATCTTGAGATTTCAGTTCTCCAGAACTTCAAAATCATAACAAGACCCTTGTAGCATCCATCTATATAACCAACATTGCCATGAACTGGTAAGCATTAATAATTGCATGCTAAGTCTCTCAATGGTGTCGGACTGCTTTCACTGTCTCTTCTGATTAGTGACCTGTGTTAGAAAGTAAGCATAAAAATCATTATAAAGTTGCCCGTTTTGTTTGACGAATCTCGTAATTATTGAAAGTTGGTCAATGGGGGTAATATTGGGTGTAAAGTCAACACTTAAAGAAAAATATTTTGCCTTCTGGATGTTTGTTTATAATGTACTGGGTAACCTCAGCTAGCATAATTTTAACGATATTCTCATAAGTCGGAAACAACAAGATTACCCATTTTTGACAAAGGATTGAATTTGGCAATTGCTTTTAACATCATAGTTATCAGTTGGTACAAATTTGTAAGATCTACCATGGAAAAATACACCGCAAGTATCCAATATGCTTTTACGGACAAAACAACTTTCTGTAAGACATTTCCAATATTGTTTTTGTCTTTCGTCTGTTAAGCTAATTTTGAGTAGACCCATTCCTTGAACTTATCTTGCTGTTTCATCATTAATAGATTGTTTTAATGTGCTAGGCTATTTTTGTGTGTAGTTATTCTATCATAAACATGTTTCCAATCGCTGAATACTTCATTGGAAGCTAGTGGACCATTCCTGCTGTCAAACAAATGACAAGAGCCACAAAAAACTGATCCAAGAGATTATAAGTACATCAAACAATTTCGAGACAATTTTCTATGTTGAACAGATGTCCTTTAAACAAATCTTTTGGTAAATATTGCTTTCACAGCCGTAAATCAAATATTTAGATTTACAAAAATCTTTGTTTTAAATATTTTGATCAAATCTGTGATTTATATAATCTGAAATCGAGCAAGCTGTGTTAAAAAAATATGAGAACATAGAGAAGAGAGGTTGTCATGAAAGGGCAAGTGGCACATTAAATTTGTGTACTATATACAGGGGCGTAGCTACCATAAGGCTAGGTGATGCAGTGCACCGGGGCCCCTATGCTCAGGAGGCCCCCAAGTTCACCTCTAGGGGCCCCCAAGTGCAGTTCAGATTTTTTAGCTCTACAGTAGTCTGAAGGGGGACCTGAGACACAGGGAACCACTCGCTAAAGGCCCTCAGGACCCCCAACCACAGCTCAGGGGGCCCCTACCAGCAACACAACACAAAACAAAACCAAGAAAAAAGGTCGCCCATCTGACCTGAGGACCCAAAATAAATTTTTTGCACCAGAGCCAATGTTGACCTAGCTATTACACCATTGACTATATAATATAATTGTATAAAAGGTGTACATTAAATTTATTTCAAAAAGAGTAATTACAATGTACATTATTGATGATAGAGATGCCGAGACTTAGACTTTGGATTTTTTTTTCTATCTGTACATTTATGCATCACATAAATTGCATGGATGAGGCTCTGGCGACTGAAAGATTCATTATGTAAGGAGTCACCCACTGCTTGTCAACAACCTCCAAAAGGAGGGCGGAAGAGTGGGGAGTGGTCCTGGGCACCCCCACCCTTGGGGTTGGAAATGGCCCCTATAGGCGGATAAATCAGAAATAATCAATGGCATGGGAAGCAGAAGGCAACGGTAAACCACTGCATTAAAGACCCAAAGGGTATCCCGAGGACATGTAATCCTCGCAAATTACATATATCATGATGGCTTCTTCCTGGGTAAAATATTCCGGAGGTAAAATAGTCCCCCAATCGGATCTCTGGGTGGGGACTGCTCAGGGAGGAGTCATCAGAATGGACAGAAACATTCTACGAGTCGGAGCATGGAATGTTAGAAGTCTGAATAGGGTAGGTAGGTTAGAAAACTTAAAAAGGGAGATTGAACAGCTTAAGTTAGATGATGTTGGGATTAGTGAGATTAAATGGAAGGACGCACACAATTTCTGGTCTGTGGAACACAGGATAATTAGCACACAAGCTCTCAATGGAGTCACTGGTGTAAGA
Source organism: Vandiemenella viatica (assembly GCA_031002005.1). Taxonomy (NCBI): domain Eukaryota; kingdom Metazoa; phylum Arthropoda; class Insecta; order Orthoptera; family Morabidae; genus Vandiemenella; species Vandiemenella viatica. The sequence continues at coordinate 253,888,473 of JARYHS010008074.1, forward strand.
TTTATAATGAACAAGAAAGTAGGGAAACGGGTGAGTTATTACGAACAGTTTAGTGACAGGATTATTTTGATGAGGTTAGAAACTAAGCCCGTCCCAACCACATTAGTAAAAGTGTATATGCCAACGTCACAGGAAGATGACGAAGAAATAGAAAAAATATATGCTGAAATTGAAGAATTAATCCAATATGTGAAGGGGGAGGAAAATCTAATAATCATGGGTGACTGGAATGCAATAGTGAGAGAAGGAAAAGATGGGAATACTGTAGGAAGTTTTGGTCTAGGAGAAAGAAATGAGCGAGGAAGCAGGTTGCTAGAATTTTGTGAAGATATAAGCTAGTAGTGGCAAACACACTGTTTAAGAACGATGCAAGAAGAATATACACCTGGAAATGTCCTGGGGATACAGGCAGTGGCGTAGCTAGCGTGGGTGACACCCGGGGCGGATATCGATGGTGTCACCCCTCGAAATTTAAATTCAAAATTAAGTAAAATATAATATCTTGCAAGTGTAAAATATCATATTAATAAAATATAATTAAATATAACATTTATTGTTTATTAAAAAATATAGTTAATAAAATTTTAATAATTAACTTCATTTAAAAAAACACAATAAACTAAAAACAATCTTCTCCTTTTTTAGCTTTAACAGCTGCAAACTCGTAAATCACATCTCAAAATTATCAATTTCAGTTACTTCATGTTCAATAGTCAATATGGCAAGATTTAGTCACGTGTTGCTCACCGATGATCAAAAGTGGTTTTTAGAGAGGCCTCTGAAGATCGGGTCTCAGTCCGACACTCGGCCGTCATTGGATTGGTTTATGTTTTTGACGTGTGCTGATCAGTATCGGTCTGTCAGATGTGGAGAAGCGCATCGAGAGAGTTCGGAAATTTACCTTCCCTACGACTAAATGTTGTTTTCATAATATTATTTGCCTTAAAAAAGTATTTTTTTTTTCATCCATGTTCATCAGATGTTCGTAAAATGTAGGACGAGTCCTAGCATCTTCGCATTAAAAAAAAAATCAGAGCTTTGCCAGAGTTTAAGACCAATTTTACGACCCACAAATCCGCATTTTGTAACCTAACCTCCCACATTCGAATTGCACGCCGTAACCAGACGCAAAGACTAATCTAGAAGTACTGAAAAATATGTATTCAAAGCAATAAATGGATTCGTGTCTTTTGATAAAAAATATATGGTATAGAAAAAGAATATGTTTATTTTATCATGTTTGAAAACTTATTTTTCATCACACCTATATTCGGACTGGTGACTCAAATGATTACTGCGTGCGATTTGAAAACTGTAGGTCCGGGTTCAAATCCCGGTCTCGACTGTAATTTTTGCGTGCCTTAAAATTGACTTTTACCAATGGCAAAGCTTTTATCTTTTAATGCGAAGGACGCTCGGTGGTTTGAATTTCACTTTAATCTGTAGGTCTTCTTTTCAAGTTAGGTGACTACGATATAGGTGCACTGCGAGTTTCCAAATAAGAAACTCTGTGAGAACATTGAGATAACATGAAATTATTATTTTTACTATACAAAATCTTTACGACTTATATTTAAATTAAAATATGTTATAATCTCGTTCTTCACTAACAAAAAGTATTGAGTGAATCGAAAAGAACCTCAGACAAAACAAACACGTCAAGTGCGAGTGATTGACATTTCATTGTGATTACGTTGATATTGTTAATACTGCGCTGGGATACTATTTTGTACATAAAATATCCATCAGTTAGGTGATTACGTGAGTCAGATAAAAAGTATTTTAATGTACATTCGTACCAAAACTGTGCAGAATAAAGTACAGTACTCTATAATAAAGTAGGGTGTCAAACCTACCTGTCATCTGTGACATTGCAGCTCTTTAGAAAACCAGTAAAATTATATATTTATACTGATTAAGGCCAAAATATTGGTAAATTAAAAGTTAAAACGATTTATATAAAAAAGAATATAAAGTTTAATTAATATTGTTTGCTCAGAGATTGCTTGAATGGATAGGCTCTCTGAAGAAAAAAGAAAAAGAAAGGAGGAGGAGAAGTTAAGAGAATTGTTGGGAGAGAAGTGGCGAGAAAGAAAAACAGCAGGAATCTTGAAAATAATAGTTGCGAAAAATAGCTTTGATAGATCTTGTGTAGAAAACGAACCTGCAGATCTCCGGATATAGTGACAAACACGGTCGTTATTGGTATCAAGAGGATTTGTAAACAAATAAACGGGATAAATAAACTGCAATAGTTCATAATAAAACTTCAGTCTACAAAAATTATCTATTTATTTATCTATTAAGATCGCATGAAGGTATTTATATGCGACACATCCCCAACACTGATTCCCTGAAACAATCACTTGTAAACGTTGAAGGAGACTAAAGACCGGGTAGGAACACGGGTGAGCTATGGAAAAGTTTGGACGCGAGGGGGCGAGCCGTCACTCGGCCGGCTGTCGTTGCGGTTACGGTACAGGCCAGTATTGGCAAAGTGCAGTTCGACCTTTACACTTAGCAACTGGTACACAAACTGGTGCAAATTAAAATCCCAGCACCCAGACGGTGTTGTGATAAACGAATGAAATTTGGCCCCAAATATGCCCGCATGAAGAGTTTAAATGATTTAACATTAAAAGTTTTACATGTAATAATGTGAGAATTACGGTGCTATATATTATGTAAATTGCAATTTTTTATTATTTTTTTAGCGTATAAGTGGCAAACAGTGTGGTGTCACATGACACGTGGTTGCCCACAAGTTTTTGTTGTCTAAGTATGCCAAGGCGAAGAGTGACAACTCTCTACACCCAAATGTCTAACAGTGAGAGAGGTCGGAGAATTGACGTGTTTTGAAAGGGTGCATCATATCGTGAAATCTCCAGAACGATTTGCCGCAGTGCAATGTCAGTATACAGACTTTTTACACAGTGATGAAAAAAAGCTCTAATACTCCTAGAGCAGGCACAGGTCCATACAGATGGATAACAGCACGTGAAGACTGCCAAATGGTGTGGGTGGCTGTTGCTGGCAGATGGTTGACTGCAGGCCAGATCCAAGCAGTGGTTACACATAGTCACACCCCGCCTCCGCCCCTCCCCGGATGATTGTAAACTAATTGCTTGAAGCTGGGTTGCACTCTCTGGCCCCTGTGCATTGTGTCCCATTAATCTAATTTCATTGCCATCATCATCTACCCTGGTATAATGCGAAACACAAATGGACATGTGAATGGCGTACATTTGTGTTTAGAGACGAGTCTCGATTCTGTCTGTGGCAAAATGATAATCGACGACATGTTCGCAGGCGTAGTGGCGGAACGGCTTATCTGCTGTGATTTCAGAACCTCACACAAGTGCCGTCACCGGTGACATGTTTTGGTGGCAATCAGTTTCGATAGCATGACTGAGTCGGCTGTTGTTGAAGGCAATGACAGCCCATCACTATGTGGACGGGGTACTGCATCTTATTGTGATACCCTACATGTTCAACATACGAATCGTATTTTCCAAGACAGTGCCCGTCCTCATACTGCGGCCATCGTCACACAAGCCTTGCAAGGAGTTTCGATCACAATATGGACAGCACGGTTCCCAGATTTGTCCCAAATAGAGCATTTCTAGGATACCAGAAGTAGACACATTAGATCACATGGTCACCCAGCACAAACTGTGCAACAACTGACTGCAAAAGACATGCACGCGTAGTGAGACATACACCAAGAAGACATCCGAACACTTGTTGTGTCAATGCCGGCAAGGATCCACGAATGTATTGGTGCTCAAGTTGGGCGCATTTCTCACTGACAACTGTAAAAGGTAATAACTTAGCCTGATCCATTTCCATTTGTTATTATTTCTTTTAGGTACGGCCCTGGATATATTTTCAAAGTTTCCTAAAATTCTACCATTCATGTATGCGTGTTGTGATTTTAATTTCCGCCAGTGTAACTATAGGGCAACCATAAGATTTCGCTATAAATTTAAAAAAGTCGAAAACTACCCATTTGTTATTGAAACGTTAACATAGGCTGTATTTAAATGACTTCACAACCTCGGTATTTGGAGGACCAAGGGATATTGAGAGGAAAGTTAACAGAAGTGGTTTGATCCAAGTAGAAGCAATTCCAGACCCAGATGGGGTCCCGTTGGAGCAAACCCAGGATCCAGGTCCCACAAGTTGTGAGCAGGGCCGCCGTAAGCGGGCGTGCAAGGCGCACCGGCACATCGAGGGGGGCGGCAAAACGAGCGATCGACAGTCGCCGCCCCGCGATAGTTGCCACTCCATTGTCGCGGCGATGAAATTTGGGGCGCATTATGTGGCGGGCGATTTTTTTTTTTTTTTAGCTCAACAGCTGCTTCGGGCAGCCGCCGACACTCGGGATGGCATCAATGGGGGCGGCAAATAATGTTCGAAGGGGCGCCAATCTCACAGTTTTTTGACCCGGTTCGGAAATTTCCTAGATCCACCACTGGCTGTAGTTAGACAGGGGGCGGCATAATCGATATTGCACGCGGGCGCTGAAACACCCAGCGGCGGGCCTGGTTGTGAGACCCTGGGGGATACTGTATAGTCAGAGAAGCAACTCTGCATTAAGTTCCTTCATAAAAATACAGGAATAAATAAAATATAAAATCATAATTAAACGTAATTTAAAATAAAAAAAACAACGGTCAGGTAATAAAATAACACGCCTTTGAGATATCTGCCGCCTTTACATGAAGTACTTAATAAGTGAAGTATTTTACTACCTGCCTAAGAAATAAGTAGCTACAGACTCCTAAATATGATATGTATCGAAGCCCATCTCCATGTGTAAATTTTAGATTTCTAGCACCGCTCAGTAGCGTATAAATAAAGATGTAAACGGCTCGAATGTTCGTTCAGTTTATGATTAAAGCTCAATTTTTGTTCAGGAACAGAAGTTCGACATCCCTGTCGATTTAAGGAACCCATAAGAATGTAGGTACGTGTATTCGACAAAGAAATCTTCTTCTGTAAATTTATGATGGAAAATTCTTAGAGAATCATACGCTTATTTATTTGATCGCGATCATATTTGTATATTCTCAATCAGTAGAAAGCATATCAAACTTACATGAACCTAGAGTTAAAGTGCTTAGGGGCATCCATAAACTACGTGAGGGGAAATAGGGGCGGTTTCCAGCGAAATCTCACCAATTCTCACGTGAGATTTTTTAAAATTGTGTTGGACTAGAGCTAGAAAAAAAAGTGAATGTCGAGTTTAGGGGGGTATTTCGTCGAAAAGTGTGGGTGTAATCGGCTTTGGGAGAGTGAGACCTAAGAAAAAAGAAAAGTTACGAAGACGATCCGTAAGGGGGGGGGGTGTCTGACGGGACCAGATCTCACGAAGTCTCACCAGAGGGGGGGGGAGGAGGAGAGGAGGGTCCGAAAATCCGGAAAAACACCTCACGTAATTTATGGATGTCCCCTTACTAATGTTACGATTTCGCTAGCAAGATACGCGGTTCCGACTGTTTTAAACACATGCCCTACAAAAACTGATTACAGACGACTTGGACTCGTCCGGATTGACTTGAAACCTGAAAGTATTGCTAGTTTAATGCAGTTTTCCGAATCATTTTATTTGCATAAAATCGAACATGATACGATTTCATGTCGAGTATAGGTGCACTGTCGACAAAAGGAAGGTACGCAGAGTGTATATCGGATAACACGAAATGTACTCAATTCGAATCTGTCAGATGATAAATTCAAAAATTACTAGAAAATACTTCAAGTCACTTGTGAATCTTAGCTAGAAAGCTAATAGAATTCTAAAAAAGCAAAACAATTTTGAAGCCTAGACTACGCGCATTCCAGCATACCCTTGGTTGCTTTTTTTCATTTTCAAAGGAAAATCTAACATTTTTCTTGAAATAATTTCGAGTAATTACAATTTAACTGCCTAATTACCATGATTTTAACAATTTTAGATATATCCTTTAATTTTAAAACTTCCTCTCTTAATACAAGAAAACTTACATTATATCCACCGCCGCTCGTAACAAACCAAACAACTGTGACGGACAGCAAGCACGAGTTCGTGTGATTGTTGGAGCAACAGAGCGATGCTCTATTGTTTAAGCGCGCGGTGTAGCCAATAATATTATTATACTCCACTGTACTGGATCGTATTTGAAAAAGCGATAGATCAACTTAAAAAGAAATATTCAGAACATTAAAGGTAGACGTGTTTCGACACCAAAGGATAAAAGAAGTCTATCAAAAATATATATATATTTTGTATCACACTAATTTTGATTACTATTTTCGAAATGTGGGTGTCACCCCCAAACGGGTGACACCCGGGGCGAACCGCCCCCACCGCCCCCCCTAGCTACGCCACTGGATACAGGCAGATATCAGCTAGATTATATCATGGTCAAACAGAGATTCAGGAATCAAGTTCAAGACTGTAAAGGGTAGCCAGGAGCAGACATAGACTCTGACCATAATTTGATAATAATGAAGTGCAGGCTGAAACTTAAGCGAATAAGGAAGCAGTATAAGCAGAACAGACTGGAAGTGAATAAACTGAAACAATCTAGCACAAGAGAAAAATTTGCAGAAATGGTAGACTTAGGTCTAAGAAGTAACTCTGAAAGGAGCTCAACCGAGGACGAATGGAATGCATTAAAGACCGAAATAATGAAAGCTGACAAAGAAACATTAGGTTTTAGGGAACAAGCTGCCCGAAATCTTTGGATCGCAGAAGAAATTTTGGAGCTGATGGATCAGAGGAGAAGATACAAAAATGCTCAGGAAGAGAGCAGTATAGGCAATTTAGAAATCAAATAAATAGGAAATGCAAAATAGCAAAAGAAAAATGGCTACAAGAAAAATGTGGCGAAGTAGAAAAGGAAATGGTCGTAGGTAAAGTAGATGTTGCATATAGAAAGATCAAACAAAATTTTGGAGAAATGAAGAAAAGAGGTATGAACATTAAAGCTACCGATGGAAAGAATACATTGAGAAACTGTATGTTGGGGACGACTTGAACAATAGTGTAATGGAAAAGGAAGGTGATGTCGACATTGATGACTTAGGAGATCCTGTTTTGAGGACAGAATTTAATAAAGCTCTGTATGACTTGAAAGCAAATAAGGCAGTTGGAATCAAAGAGATCCCTGCAGAACTTCTAAAATCACTCGGAGAGGAAAGAATCGAAAGATTATTCAAGCTGATATCAAAAAGTTATGAATCGGGAGAAATTCCAACTGTTTTTAATAAAAATATCATCTTCACACTTCCAAAGAAACCACAAGCCGACACATGTGAGAATTATCACACTATTAGTCTAACAACACATGCTTCAAAATTATTGACCATAAAAATATACAGAAGGATGGAAAGGGTAGTAGAAGAGATAGTAGGTGAAGATCAGTTTGGGTTTAGGAAAAATTGCGGTAGAAGGGAAGCAATTCTGTCTTTAAGATTAATACTTGAAGGGCAGATGAAGAAAAACAAAGATACTTTTATGGCATTTGTTGATTTAGAAAAAAGCTTTTTATAATGTTAGGTGGGAAAAGATGTTCAAAATTTTAAAGAAATCAGGTCTAAAGTATCGAGATAGAAGATATAAGAATCAGGTGGCTATAATAAAAGTAGAGAATCACGAGAGACATGCATCAGTTAAAAAGGGTGTGAGACGTGGTTGTACTCTATCCCCATTAATATTCAACTTGTATGTAGAAGAATCAATCAAGAAAGTCAAAGAAAAATTTCCATGTGGCATAAGTTTTCAGGGAGAAAAAATCAGTATGCTGCGATTTGCTGACGACATTGTCTTGTTAGCAGAGAGGGCTGAGGATATTGAGAAGTTACTGAATGGCATGAACAAAATACTGAAGGAAGATTTTGGACTAAATATAAACCACAACAAGACAAAAGTGATGAAATGTAGCAGAAATGATACCAATACTAGTAGATTAAATATAAAAATAGAATCGGGTGCAATAGGAGAAGTAAGAGAATTCTGTTACTTGGGAAGTAAAATTACAACCGATGGCTGAAGCAGGAATGATGTTAAAAGCAGAATAGCACTAGCAAAAAGAGCCTTCATGAAAAAGAGAAATCTTTTAGTTTCAAATATTGATCTAGGAATTAGAAAGAACTTTTTAAAACTCTTTGTGTGGACCACAGCACTTTACGGTAGTGAAACATGGACTTTAGGAATACCGGAAATAAAGAAAATTGAAGCATTTGAAATGTGGTGCTACAGAAGAATGCTGAAAATTAAGTGGACAGACAAAGTAAGAAATAAACGAGTTTTGGAAATGATGGGTGAGAAAAGAAGTTTGTGGAAGAAGCTTACAGAAAGAAGAGACAGGCTGGTAGGTCATATTTTGATGTGGCCTGTTCTTAAGTGGCTTAGTTTGACCCACTAGGTCTCTCTTCATATGGAATACCGGAAGTCCAGTTGTAGGCTCTTCAATACCTGGATGTTTCACAATTGCAGAGTCCCAGCTATGTTGCCATTTTTTCTTCACGTCTAGGTAAAATATATCATGTCATACTGGATTTTTTGATTTAAGAAGAGTGGGGGGTAGGTAATTTAGGATCTCGTGGATTAGGGGATACTGTGGATGGTCAGGATGATGTAATTTTATCCGCTAACGTGACATTGCTTC
>JARYHS010008074.1:253898129-254267601 GCA_031002005.1 Vandiemenella viatica
CACTATTGTTCAAGTCGTCCCCAACATACAGTTTCTCAATGTATTCTTTCCATCGGTAGCTTTAATGTTCATACCTCTTTTCTTCATTTCTCCAAAATTTTGTTGATCTTTCTATATGCAACATCTACTTTACCTACGACCATTTCCTTTTCTACTTCGCCACATTTTTCTTGTAGCCATTTTTCTTTTGCTATTTTGCATTTCCTATTTATTTGATTTCTAAATTGCCTATACTGCTCTCTTCCTGAGCATTTTTGTATCTTCTCCTCTGATCCATCAGCTCCAAAATTTCTTCTGCGATCCAAAGATTTCGGGCAGCTTGTTCCCTAAAACCTAATGTTTCTTTGTCAGCTTTCATTATTTCGGTCTTTAATGCATTCCATTCGTCCTCGGTTGAGCTCCTTTCAGAGTTACTTCTTAGACCTAAGTCTACCATTTCTGCAAATTTTTCTCTTGTGCTAGATTGTTTCAGTTTATTCACTTCCAGTCTGTTCTGCTTATACTGCTTCCTTATTCGCTTAAGTTTCAGCCTGCACTTCATTATTATCAAATTATGGTCAGAGTCTATGTCTGCTCCTGGCTACCCTTTACAGTCTTGAACTTGATTCCTGAATCTCTGACCATGATATAATCTAGCTGATATCTGCCTGTATCCCCAGGACGTTTCCAGGTGTATATTCTTCTTGCATGGTTCTTAAACAGTGTGTTTGCCACTACTAGCTTATATCTTCACAAAATTCTAGCAACCTGTTTCCTTGCTCATTTCTTTCTCCTAGACCAAAACTTCCTACAGTATTCCCATCTTTTCCTTCTCCCACTAAAGCATTCCAGTCACCCATGATTATTAGATTTTCCTCCCCCTTCACATATTGGATTAATTCTTCAATTTCAGCATATATTTTTCTATTTCTTCATCATCTTCCTGTGACGTTGGCATATACACTTGTACTAATGTGGTTGGGACGGGCTTAGTTTCTAACCTCATCAAAATAATCCTGTCACTAAACTGTTCGTAATAACTCACCCGTTTCCCTACTTTCTTGTTCATTATAAATCTTACACCAGTGACTCCATTGAGAGCTTGTGTGCTAATTATCCTGTGTTCCCCAGACCAGAAATTGCGTGCGTCCTTCCATTTAATCTCACTAATCCCAACATCATCTAACTTAAGTTGTTCAATCTCCCTTTTTAAGTTTTCTAACCTACCTACCCTATTCAGACTTCTAACATTCCATGCTCCGACTCGTAGAATGTTTCTGTCCATTCTGATGACTCCTCCCTGAGCAGTCCCCACCCAGAGATCCGATTGGGGGACTATTTTACCTCCGGAATATTTTACCCAGGAAGAAGCCATCATGATATACGTAATTTGCGAGGATTACATGTCCTCGGGATACCCTTTGGGTCTTTAATGCAGTGGTTTACCGTTGCCTTCTGCTTCCCATGCCATTGATTATTTCTGATTTATCTGCCTATAGGGGCCATTTCCAACCCCAAGGGTGAGGGTGCCCAGGACCACTCCCCACTCTTCCGCGCTCCTTTTGGAGGTTGTTGGCAAGCAGTGGGTGACTCCTTACACAATGAATCTTTCAGTCGCCAGAGCTCATCCATGCAATTTATGTGATGCATAAATGTACAGATAGAAAAAAAATCCGAAGTCTAAGTCTCGGCATCTCTATCATCAATAATGTACATTGTAATTACTCTTTTTGAAATAAATTTAATGTACACCTTTTATATAATTATATTATATAGTCAATGGTGTAATAGCTAGGTCAACATTGGCTCTGGTGCAAAAAATTTATTTTGGGTCCTCAGGTCAGATGGGCGACCTTTTCTCTTGGTTTTGTTTTGTGTTGCTGGTAGGGGCCCCCTGAGCTGTGGTTGGGGGCCCTGAGGGCCTTTAGCGAGTGGTTCCCTGTGTCTCAGGTCCCCCTTCAGACAACTGTAGAGCTAAAAAATCTGAACTGCACTTGGGGGCCCCTAGAGGTGTACTTGGGGCCTCCTGAACATAGGGGCCCCAGTGCACTGCACCACCTAGCCTTATGGTAGCTACGCCCCTGTATAAAGTACACATATTTAATGTGCCACTCGCCCTTTCATGACAACCTCTCTTCTCTATGTTCTCATATTTTTTTAACACAGCTTGCTCTATTTCAGATTATATAAATCACAGATTTGATCAAAATATTTAAAACAAAGATTTTTGTAAATCTAAATATTTGATTTAAGGCTGTGAAATCAATATTTACCAAAAGATTTGTTAAAAGGACATCTGTTCAACATAGAAAATGGTCTCGAAATTGTTTGATGTACTTATAATCTCTTGGATCAGTTTTTTGTGGCTCTTGTCATTTGTTTGACGGCAGGAATGGTCCACTAGCTTCCAATGAAGTATTCAGCGATTGGAAACATGTTTATGATAGAATAACTACACACAAAAATAGCCTAGCACATTAAAACAATCTATTAATGATGAAACAGCAAGATAAGTACAAGGAATGGGTCTACTCAAAATTAGCTTAACAGACGAAAGACAAAAACAATATTGGAAATGTCTTACAGAAAGTTGTTTTGTCTGTAAAAGCATATTGGATACTTGCGGTGTATTTTTCCATGGTAGATCTTACAAATTTGTACCAACTGATAACTATGATGTTAAAAGCAATTGCCAAATTCAATCCTTTGTCAAAAATGGGTAATCTTGTTGTTTCCGACTTATGAGAATATCGTTAAAATTATGCTAGCTGAGGTTACCCAGTACATTATAAACAAACATCCAGAAGGCAAAATATTTTTCTTTAAGTGTTGACTTTACACCCAATATTACCCCCATTGACCAACTTTCAATAATTACGAGATTCGTCAAACAAAACGGGCAACTTTATAATGATTTTTATGCTTACTTTCTATCACAGGTCACTAATCAGAAGAGACAGTGAAAGCAGTCCGACACCATTGAGAGACTTAGCATGCAATTATTAATGCTGACCAGTTCATGGCAATGTTGGTTATATAGATGGATGCTACAAGGGTCTTGTTATGATTTTGAAGTTCTGGAGAACTGAAATCTCAAGAAAACAGATAATGCAAGTGTCTCACATATTTATTTGTTTATTTAAATAGCTTTAGTAAAAAATTAAGCACATATTGTTGCTCATATGCATAGTTAGTAACATCTAATTCTAAAAGAAACAAATAACTATAATCAGCTTATAATTTCTCTCAATTTTGCCAATGGCACAAAATTTAGAAATATGTCTCTGTTTAAAGCAAACTGAAATCATCTAGTATTACATCATCATCCTGAAAATGATGCACAATATCACTTACCTTATTTCTTAATGCCTATGTGACAGTTATGTTGGCATTGGGTGGACGATAGAAGGCGCCTATGCCAAGTTTTGTCCTAGCTGCATCGAGTTTAATCCATACGATTTTGCAGACTGTATTAAGGTTAATTTCATTATATCAGAGAAATTTACTGACAGTTGTCATACACCACCTCCAAGAGAATATAATCTATCTTTACAAAAAACATTCATATTATTCTTTAAAAAATCTTGTTGAACATATATCCAGTTTTAATCAAATTTCTGTACTGATTACGATATCTGCTTCCATGCTACTAATAAAGCTTTTAAGTTCAGGTTTTTGTAGCAAAACACTTTTACAGTTAATGAAACAACTTTTAACTGTTGAGATTCTTTGAAGATACTCCTTACTTACTTATTTATTTCTCTTGACTGTATTATATTTCAATTTTTCCTCACTCTGCCTAAAAGAAACATCCCAGTGCACTCTACATGGCCTCTGCCAACTGTGTAGCTGATTTATGTGCATAGTGCACTTAACCTGCATGTGTTAGCCCTAGTGAAGATCGAGAAATCTGCAGCCAAAATCATAACAGAAACATAGTCACACGATAAGGGACTGAACCGTAAGTCCATAAGTCCCAATCAACTGTCTATGATGCTGCAGATGGTTAGCTCTACAGATATATTGCAGCCACTGTTCACATAGTTCACCTTATCCGATAGCCGCTGGCGAGATGAGAGGATAACCTCCGACCCAAGGCGGAAAGTATCACTGGTGCCTACATGCGCCACAATCTGCAGTTGGCTATACCCCATCCATTCTATGGCATCTGTAATTAGCCATTTCCACATTTGGATCAAGCCACTCTGAATATGTACCAAATGGACACTGGATTTTTCCCCCCCAAACAATACCACTTTTCCCTAAGAGACTCAATAAACTGCCAAACATTTGAGATCCTGAATACCAGAATCCACTTCTGTGATTGCTCAGAACTAGTAGACTGCCCACCCACTGGATGATGATTTTGAGACAATCAGCCTCCAATAATAAATCAAACCAATTGGACTGTTCGACAAGCTCAGCTTCCTGGCATTTAAGCTTCTTCGAATGCTCCCACATGTGGCTTTGAAATCTAGAAACCTCTTTCCCTAGGCATACTATACAAAAAGAAAAAAGAAGAAGAAATAGAAACCTAAACAGAGAAGTGGTTGAAAAAGTTGGTCCTACACTTGTTCTACACAGTAGACTGATCTTGCATGCTAATCGCTAAGGACAATATAATGCAAAGATGGGCTGCTGCTCATACTGGTCACATGATTACCATCAATGAGAACTGACTCAAACTATAAATAGTTGGAGATTAAATAAAACTGTGCCGACTTTAAACGCTAACTACAAACAGCGATAAACAATCACAGATTAAATTTAACAAATCTACACCATTAAAAGATAAATAAATTGATGTGAAACTGGGCTACTGCTTTTAATGGTCACACAACAGCTAAGAATGTGTACTGACTTCAAAACAGTAAATAATCTGAAATTAAATTAAACTAATCTGCACTACTAAAAGATAGGACTACTGCTCTCGATTGACACTCGACTGCTACTAACAAGAACTAATTACACACAGTAAATAACCATAGGTTAAATTAAACAAATCTGCACTGCTAACATTTAAATATAATACAAAACTAGGTTACTGCTCTCAATGGTCACTCAACTGCTACTGTTAGAGGAACTACAGAGCAGAGCCACTCAATTCCCAACTGCTTACCATAGTCCTTATGAAAGAATTGCAGAACTTTTATAAAGATTGGGCTGGGATTGTCTGGCAGACAGATAATGTAGGTTTTGTTTTAATTTATTGGCAAACATGCAGACACCTCCTTTCATTTATGAGTGCAATGGAATACTTTGTCCGCCAATCGCAATGACAGGAGAGATAAGGTTATAGAAATTAGGTGCTATAGTAATGCTTAAATGAATTCTCTTTCCTCGTGCTATTTGGGATTGGAATACACAGAGTTAGTATTGATGCAAAGTGCCCTCTGCCATCCACAACTTTGTGAGTTGCTGAGTATAGATGTAGGTGTAAATGTAGAACAATTTGTCTCATAGATGAAAGAATTTAGAGTGAAAACTGATTTCTTGTAATTATCACTGGAGAATATGCTCTATTGCAATTAATAACAACAATAATGAGTGGTGAAACTAAGTTTAATTAAAAATTTTGGCTCTATGAATTTGAGACTACGCCCTAGAACTTATCTCCACAATCTTAATTCCAGTTATACACAGTTTTGTCAGATGAACTAATTGCTGTAAAAACAAATCTAGAACACAATTACATATAGAACCTTATATATATATAATCATTCAACTAGGGATTCAGGAAAATTAATAAGTAAAATCCTTTTTTTTTTAACACTTTATTTTGCTACATCAAATGATGTGAAACATGAAATTAATTTCAACTTGAAATAATATGGTTGGAGAAAACTGTGTTGATTTAGAAAATACTTTACAGGTTTATCAGTTAACAAAAATAATTATTTGTTTTTATACATCTCTTATCATCAAAGTTCAAAGTACAATACAAGTTTTGAAAAAATCAGAATAAATAGTACCACGTTGCAAAGAAGTTTAAATTTATAACAAAAAATAAGAACTCTTTACAAATTATTATCCCAAGTTGAAAAGATATACTTTGGCATTAAATTAATGTTTTATTACTAAGCAACTACTACTAGGGACTCTGAAATTAAACCTGAGTAAAAAATACTATGATCAAAGACTTCATGATCCGAGTCTTAGGTTACTGCATTAAATGAAATGATAAATAAATAATCAGCTGAATGGAATGGCAATTTACATTAGGTGCTTTAAATATATATTACGCTTTATAATTTATACAGTCTGTACAAATTTTACTTACAAAAAACAGTGCATAAAGAGGGATTGGCATATTTGCCACACGTATTCATACACACATGCACAAGCAATCTTAAATGCACATTCATCCACACATCAAACATAACAACAGAAATGAACAAGTCTACTTCATTTGAACTTTGGTTTACAAAAAATTGTTCACTGGCACAAGTGTGCTTTTCATTGGCCTTTCCCAAAGGCTACACACAACCTTCTTGGTAAATGATATTAAGTAAGTCTGAATTAAAACAATCATTGCTCAGAGTCATTTTCTTGTGCATCTGACACTCCTGCAAGTTTCAGCCAATTTGCCTTATTCTGCCTTACACCTTCTACCAAGGGTTCAAGCTTATCCGACAGCATGCCAAATGCCTGAAAGCAAAGGTGAAAAATCAAAATTTGTATATAACATAAAAAATATTTTTTTTAAGTTTATATTTTCAGTTTTTCAAACTTGTTCAGATGGATAAACCTGCTATTTTAAAAGTGCTCGAAGACCTGTTTACAATTTAATGTAATTTTTCTGATGAAGCTATTATTAATAAACTTATAATCTTATTCATCAGCTTGATTGTTATATAAACGGACAGTAGCAGAAGTTAAATAACCACGAGCTGATTTATTCACATATTTTAGCCAGTATGTGATTATATAGTTAGCATTACCTGTGAAAAAAAATCGGGAAATAGTCAGATGGTTATATAAAATTTTGTCCAATATGATTTTTCAAACACATCATATTTTGATATATTTATCTCTGCTATACAGAATTAATTCTTCTGCCTAGGTTCACTTTGCAACCAATAGGTAAATAATAAGCTATGTTTGTGGAAAATATTAGCCAAACTACTGAAATAGTTCCTAGTCTCAGAAGAATTTGTAGAATGGAATGTGAGGTGAATTATTGTAACTCATTTTTCAGTTAACTTTAAATCAAATAATCCTATGTATTATTTTTGTTTTTAAAATCTCTTTCCATAAACAAATACAAGGCCTAGAGCAGTGAACAAAAAAAAAAAAAAAAAAAAAAAAAAAAAAAAAAAAAAAAAAAAAAAAAAAAAAACAACTCCTGACATAGTTTATATTATAACAGATTGTTTAAAATTTAAACACACACTTTCTTTACAATACTTCAGTGAATAACATTACTCCTGATAGAGGCAAGACACATGACAAGAGGATAGATGCATACACATCCAGATCTACCACACAATTCATGTGGAAGGTGGAAGCCACCACTGGTCTTCTCTCCACAGCAGTCTCACGTCTTGAAATTTTATCGGATGCCTAGTGTTGATGGCATGGAGAACCACAATGCATTTCTTCTGTTTATATTATGTACTTTTAAGTCTATCTGCCACAGTGTGATCTGTCTCAACAATGTAAACACTGCCACAACTGCAGGTTTTTCCATAAACACCTTCAAATTGATGTGGGTGTAAAAAGTCTTTTACTTTGGTCAATTTTCAGCCAAGCTTTCAATGTCTCATAAATTGTTTGCAGCTTTATAAGTTTTTCAATTCAGTCTGTGATATCCCATACATTTGGGAGAAAACAAAATTTCTGTGGCTAGCTACTGTCATGAGATGTGCTGATGCCTTCCATGGGTTTGTCATTTCTTAAAGCACTTCTCATATCAGATTCATGGTAGGTGTGGGCCCAGAATATACTTATGAGAGCTGCCATTTTTCACAGACTTTGTGTCAAATACTGTCTTCATTCTTAAGCTCAATTATGTCAGTATGCCCCCTCTTCATTGCCTGATGATGGTGTGACTTTGTGCGCAAATACCTACTACAGTGGGTCTCTTTGCTGTGCATAGTATTACCAAAACATCCATCACTGCTCTTATTTACCAAAACATCCAGAAACAGTAGTTATCCACATATTTCTTACACTTGCATAGCGAGTTGGATTATGGTGTAGGCACTATTCAGATGGTATAAACTCCTGCAAGTCCTCCATGCTGTGAGGGCAGATTACAAAAGGTGTTAATGTACCAGATCCACTGTACAGATTTTAGATGTGCATTACTAAGCACCTCCACTTGGAATGTTTTGATGAATCATCAAACAGAGTGAAAGACCATTTACACCAACACCAGTGCATAGGGGTCTTTGATTTTTTGCAGTGTTTACATTGCTGAGATGTGTAACACTTTGGGAGATAAACTTAAAGGACATATCTGTCACTATAAACAAAACAACAGTGACAAATTAGTTGTGGTTTGCCACGCTGTCAACAACAGGCACAAGATAAAATTTGAAGATAAGAGGCTGCTGTGGAAAGAAGGCAAATGGTGGCTATGACAAGTAAAGGAAGCAGTTGAAATTTTAAAGAAAAGCAACAACTGCAATGAAGACAGCTCCCTAGTACATTAAGATACTTGGTGCTCTCTGATTGCTAAGTTAAAATATGAGGTATCTCTGATGAAGACTGAATCATGTCAGCTGAAAGCTTAGCAATGAAAATAAAAAATGTGTCATTTTTCAGTAAATCAAGTTATTGTTAAAAACAGCCACAGAAATCTAAGAAATCTATTACCATTTTTCCTATTATCCCAACTGATTTTTAAAATGCAAAAATTTCTAATGGTGTTTCTTTCATACTGCCAGAAAACCAAACATTATGGTTTGTCTATAAATTTCTGTGGATATGTTAGAAAATTGAGACAAAGGTAACCTATTAAAATAGTTGAAGATAATGGCGAAGAAGAAGTTAGTGATTTTTTTTAAAAAAAAAAGGCAGAAATATTAAGGAACTGGTTGAATGAGCCCATAAGGGACTATGATTCAGCAGTAAGAGCAGTGAATCAGAGTTGGACTTCTTCACAAATTAGTAAATCAGCAGACCAAAAATTTTGAAATTAATACAGAGGATTTTATGAAGGAACTAAAAAACAAAACTGCATAAAGGGTTTAGTATAGATAATACTTTCACAGAAGTATTAAAGATAGTTGGATATTAAAATGTGCCATAATTGAAATAATATTTAAACTGAGTCTAGAGACTTTCTGCTTACCAGAAGTAATTCCAGTCCAGAAAGGAGGGATGATAAATATGGTTAGAAATTAAAAACTTATTTGGTTGACATGAGTGGTAGATAAATTAATGGATAGATGGATATGCAACCACATCAGAAATGGCTACAAGGAAAGAAACTGGTTTGTATGTCAACTACATGGATTTAGGAAAAGACATTCATATGAATCTTGGTGGGCTATATGCTAGATATTTTATAAGAAATGGGTAAAGGAGGCCAATAATTTCCATGCTCTGAAGATTTTTCAGCATGCTAGTGTTAATTGCAGATGTTTCAGCTGAATTTCTTTGGCTTATTCTTTGATGAACTGCACTTATATGTCTTTTACTCAATCTACTGAGCACAGATAATGGTCTACTGAAAGGATGAATAGTCCAGCCAAAGAGGAAAGCACAGTTACCAGATGGTTGAATCACAGCACCAATTGTTTTCATCACAGAAATAGAAGCCATGCATCATGTAGATTTAGGCTGCTGTCTCCATTGACATTATTAGGCTTCTTATTAATCTTTAATGTCTCCTTTAGCTTCCTTGATCACCACTGATGTTCTTTCAAAAGAAGTCTGATGTTTTCAAAGTCAGTGGATTGACTTCCTTTCAGTATGATGCCCATGTATAAGGAGCAGCTATGGGCTCACCACTCTACTGATAACTGTTAATATCTGTTATATAATTAGAAACAGAGGCACTGGAGAATGCTCAACTGGTACATGGATGACAAACTTACAAGATCTGTAGGAAGATCAGCCCCTCCTTGTTAAAGAAGAAACTGTAAGGGTTTGTGAGATACTTTTCATTTTTGGATTGATATATACTGGAGAGAAAAGCTGAGTAGTAGATGAGAGGCTGCAAGAATATATCTGCCATTACAAATCAAGCAATACAGACTAGTTGGCCATTGCATAACATTCATATGAAGCCACTGATTTTGAAAACACTAGACTTCTTTCAAAAGAACATCAGTGATGGCTAACAAAAGAGGCATTAGAGATTGTTGGACAACCTAATAATATCATTGAAGACAGTGCTGATGCTACATGATGCCTGGCTTGCCTTGCTGCAGAGAAAACAACCAACACTGCAACCCCCACTTAGCAATTCAGCCAAGCAAAAGCTATACCCTTCCCAAACAGATGATTCAATAATTTCAGAAGATTGTAAGTTGTGCTTACTAGAGCATGTAAAACATATATCAGTGCAGTTTTCCAAAGAAGTTTGTCTGAAATATCAGCAATTAGTGCCAGTGTAGGAGTAGCACATTTGGCAGAGTGAGCCATAAAATGTGTAATAAGGTAAAAACCTTCAGAGTGGATGAAAAAATGACTTGATGGGTAGAGCAATTCTTAAAAGACAAAGTACTAGTAGTGAAATATAGCATAATAAGTGGAAGTTTTTTTCCATATTTATTTTTTATTCACATAGAACAATGTTACAATTTTAATATGGTTTAGAGTATATAAGGCTATAATGTGGAAGAGTCAGCTTAATTGATACACAAACAAAAACACTAATGGCTGTTTATGATTATGGTGTTGGAAAGGAATAACTTATTCAGGATGTAAAGAGTAAATATCGTGGAATAATATATTATTTGAGAGGATAATTAGAGAAAGTACCAGAGCAGTAAAGGAACTGTGTGACAAAATTTTGGTCAGATCAAGCTGGAATATGGTGGTGTAGTATGGAAACCACATTTTGGGTATCAAATATAGGAGCTGGAGAGGGTGCAAATGAGGGCAGTTAGTGTTGTTTGTGGAAATTAATGCAGAATATAATCAATAATTGATATGAAAAAGTAGCTGGATTGGGATTCCTTGGAAGATAGGAGGATGGTGAAGAGAGGGATGGGACTGTACAAGGTGTATATTGGTATGAGAAGACTTTAAATGATATTTGTAAACATTAGAATAGTGTATGGACCATGACCATAAGCTAGCACTTCAGGCATGAAGTAGTAGGAAAATTTTCTCTTGTAGGTAATGGAGATTGGAACAATTTATCAATGGAAGTATGAACAAATGATTCCTAAGACTTTCACAGCTGTCTATGTTCATGATTGACTTTCGGGTTATGCCACATTGTTTATTTAATGATCTGAGCTTTCGGCTGGTATCCTACAGCCTTCGTCAGAGATACTGTTTATGTTGAATAGCAACGAGCAACAAGCATTGCATAGTCAATGGCTGCTATCTTTGTTGATGTTGTTGGTATTCTTTAAAATTGCTGCTGCCTCTTGCACTCGTTGCTAGGTTAACATAAACAGTATCTCTGATGAAGGCTGTAGGATACCAGCTGAAGGCTGATATAATTAAATAAACAATGTGGCATAACCCGAAAGTCAATTAACCATGAAGTATGAATAGTTTATCAAAAATGCTGTTAGAATTTAAAATTAAAATTTGTAGTGGGAAAAAGTAGGTGGTGTTTGTTTTAAATGGCTTTATGCCTTATTAAGATTAAAGCCAATAGAGGCAGAAAAATACTGGGGCAAGGAACAGAAAGGAAATTAACCATTGCCTTTTGAAGACCTATTCTGGCACTTGCCATGAGCAATTTTGGGAAACAAAGAGAAAAACAGAATCTGGATGGCCAGACGGGAATTTGAACCGCCTGAATGTAAGGCCAAAGTATTATTGCTCACAAACAGAGAGAAAATTATGCATTTAGGAAAATTGCCACTGGTGCACGTGCTCTACCCCAATTTAATTAAATAATATTCTTTAATATAGAAGCAGTGTCAAGCAGGGTAGATACAGACAAGGTTGAAACTTTTACACATTACCTAAACGGAGGATAAAAGAAAGGAAACAAAGAGGGAAGGAGGGGAGGAAAGAGCAGCGACTCCTCTGCTTTTGTGTGATATTTACCAGGCCAAAATATATTCCTGAATTAGCAACATAAGTTTTCAATTTGACATGGACAAAGTCACGAACCAGTTAGTATATAATAATAATATAGTCTGTGTAATGTTACATTAGTTTGTACATTCCAAAAGCGGTGCTGCGTTCTTGTATTAAGTGCAGATACTTCAACAGACATGCTTTGGACTTCCTTAGGGGTGGAACTGAAATAATTTCAATGTTCTACTCAGTCAGTATTCAATACTAGGACACAATGCTGCCTGGAGAGCATATAAACTATTTATTCCATCTGCAGAATGTACGAGTCCTTTGTTATAAATTGCTCTGTATTTCATTTATACAAACAACTATTGTGTGTATAGCTAATTCCTCAATGAGAGGTAAACTACCTTGCAGGATAAACCTTTATTAGAATTATTTAAATATTAATAAATTGTTTTAATAAACTAGTTGAAATCACATATTTGATACTATAGAGTTGATTTTTTGACATGACAACATTTGCAAAATATTTTAAACGTAAATATATCACTAATGATAAAAATTACAGCATTTTGCATTAAACTGTTTTTTGTGAAGATATTTACTACTGATTCTCTGTTCAAGGTCATGGAACTTTTCAATATTTCTTTTGATATCACTAAATGTATCAGGTTGGTGAATAGGAAAATTTGCAACTTCTCATCAAATATATTCTGAATTTATTTTGACCTACCTCGTATATAGGAAGACATATCGAGTCAATAAATCCAACTTGCATTAGTGGCAACTGGTCTTCCTTCTCACGATTCATTATATCCTGCAAAGATAATATTGACACATCTTATAGTGAGGAAAGCAAACAACAACTGATAAATTGAAGAAAAAAATATTTATTTATATTTTCTTAAATTTTGTATCACTTTTACATATTTTGAGAAGGCGTGGTTCAAACTTCTGGTGAAGAAATTTCTAATCTCACATTACAACATGTACTTAGCCCTACCAACTAATCACCAATCTTGGATGAGAAAATTAATGCTTAATACTCTTGATGTGATAGAACTGAAAGTTAGGATAAGGAAAATCACCAGTCACTTAAGAGGGGCACACAAACATAACAAACAAAAACATTTTTTTTTTTTTTTAATTGTATTTACATCTCTCAACAGCGAGGTCTTTAGAGACGGGAAAGGATTGGGGGCAAGGATGGGGGTAAGGAATGGGAAGGAATTCGGCCATGGCCTTTTGAAGGAAGCATCCCGGCATTTGCCTGGAGTGATTTGGGAAACCATGGAAAACCCAAATCTGGATGCCCGGACGGGGATCGAACCGCCGTCCTCCCGAATGCGAAAACAAAAACAAACTTTACAATAATGTCAGAAGAGAGACATATGGCAGGGGGAAGATGCGAACACATCTGGACCTTCCACATAATTCAAACCAAAATATTGCAATGTTAGTTTGTTTTTTTGTCAGTGGTTTGTGTTCATCTGGTCCTCATGCTTTCATCTGTGGTGATTGATGGGTGATTTTCCTTACCCTATCATATTTTTATTGCTTCATGAAAGATTTATTGTTATCATTATCCATAAGAATTGAAACTTAGTGAGATAAGGAGGTATTGAATAAAAACTTCACCCTCTCTCACCAGTCTGACAGTGTCTTTATTGTTTTCCACCCACCATTCTACACCATGCAGCAATGCAATGTGGTTATATGGTTTAATCATAGTCATGTTTCCTTTTTGTTACACTTTGATTGGAATAAAATTAGCATTATGAGATATTTTTCAAATGTGTAACTATGTTATCTCCACATCAGATAGTTATTAGATTATATAAACTCAAACTAAGATGAATAATCTTCAATAAAATTTTCTCGGGAAAGTCTCCATTTACATATGAATAATGTTGTCGGTTTGACAAGAAATCTATGCCTCTGGGTATGTCCATATCAGAGTTGGATCTAGGGAAGCCACTGGTCCATACTGCATGATATTTGAAATTCCTTATTGGCAAAGTTATTTGAGGTTTGAGTTTGTATTACTATTTACTATCTGCTTCAGTTGTTTGAAATTATTATTAACAGTTCAAGATCTAGAGGAGGGAGATGGTCAAACAGGGGCACTTGCCTCAGGTGACAACTTCAGCGGGCAGAAAATTATGTTTGAAGGGGGTGGCAAAAGGC
Organism: Vandiemenella viatica; assembly: GCA_031002005.1. Lineage (NCBI taxonomy): Eukaryota > Metazoa > Arthropoda > Insecta > Orthoptera > Morabidae > Vandiemenella > Vandiemenella viatica. The sequence continues at coordinate 253,912,458 of JARYHS010008074.1, forward strand.
AAATTTATGTGGGGTGGCAGCATAATGTCTGAAGGGGCTCGGAAAATTTGAAGATCCATCATTGATAATGTGTGCAACTTATGTTTATGTCGACAATTTTGTTCAAGATCAGCCAAGAGGGCAGCGTGAATTTTGTATTTAAATTCATTTGATATGATATTATGCACAGTGTCATGTCTGTATTTATTGGAAATTAACTAGAGGGGAATACCCCCTTGAGCAGGAACTTTGTGCATGTGTCAGTGGCATCAGTCTGCGAGTCACTTCGAAAAAGGTAGGCCACACTCTGTGCTAGCTTAACTGAAGTAATACATTTTAATGTGTTCTCAGAATTATTGGAGGTGATAAATAACCTGCAGATGCAGTTTTCACATTGATAACAAACTGAAGATTATTTACGGGACTTTGAGTCATCACATGCATGCCCATCCAATCTGTGTTTTGTAAAGAGTACATGAGATGTTTTCAAAGTTACTGAACTGTGCTTAATTTCTTGTCTGTTTCCAACAGAATCTGTAATCATTGTTCAGAACAATGTTTGATAATTTTACATTGGAGCCAAACATTTTGATGCTGAAGACTTATATATGAAATTAATTAATAAACTGGATCAACTCATAATTTATTTTTCTCGTTTTATTTGTGAAAATTAATGAAGAAAGTGATATTTCTTTTAACACAGTTTCTTCCCTGGTGGCCAGTCAACCTGTATCTTCCATTAAGAAATTCAACATCTAAAAACATCGAGTTACCCTTGGTCGTAAAGTTTTGTCAAAGTATTAGCACACTCAAATTAAATTCAGGCACTAACAGTGAGGATAATTTCTGCATGGCTTTTACCATGGATAACACTTAAAAGGAGTTTATATACCTGTCAAGATGACTGATATATATTTTCAAGTGCATTTGTGACTTTTAAAGTGAGTTGGAGTGGAACATTAACTGTTAAAATTAATTTTTTAAAAAAGTGAAGTGAAACACTAGTGTAAAAATTCCTATAGTCATTCATTGTATGATGTTTTCATTGCATATAACGTGTTTCTAACCAGATCCTTAACTAATTTGGTTAACAACTTTCTGATTAGGCAAAACAACTTTCATATAATATTTTTATAGTACAAATGAGCTGTCTGTTAACTACATGGATAAATTCACTTCTATCATACCATATTTTAATCATTTAAAATAATCAATATGATGCTGGAACAGTATCATCATGTATCATTGCAATGGAACACTAAACACACAAAAAAATATTTAGGCATCGATTGTTTGAAGAAGGCAGAATGGGTGAAAAATACTATTCGCATCTCTGTAAGCAAAATACCTTAATGCTAACTTCATTGTATGTCTACTGCCATCATTCTTTTAAGTCATATGTACCTACAGTATAATTTATGTTCCTGATTCCTATCAAGATTTTTTTAGTAGAAAGAATAACAACTCTAGCATATGCCATTACACTTGAACCATATGATGTACACAATTTGGAACTCTACATGTGCAGCACTGACAAAGTCAAAACAAAACTATTACAATCTTTACCATCCACAATTATTGTGACATTTGAAATTGATTATTAGAAAATTCTTCAAGTAGAAATATTTAGCTGCAAAGACATCCATGGCCAAATTAAATAGTTATAATGCTCTGCAGGTGGTGCCACATCCTAGTATTAAATACCAATGTATAAACTAAGCAAAGTTGTCTTTCTAGCAGCGCAGAACTAATCCACAAAGTTTCTCACATGCTCTATTAAGCATAACTACCTTCTCCTTTGAGTCGTCCTGTGTACTGGAAAGTCTGATCAACCTGGACTATTGGCAGAATGCAGCAGTTATACGGCTGGATATCTAATTGAGGGAGCACAAGTTGCTCTCTTTACATGGCATGCCATACTGCAAAGAGAACAGCTCAACCAATGAAACCCATCAAGGATCCCAACCATGTGACAGCTATGCTCTCTTGATTTGGCAGACATAGCAAATCTTCCAGAACACCAAACATCCCATATGACTAGTTGGTTATGTTTGATAGTATGTGTGAAACACATCTCAACACAGATCTACCCTAGGAGATGGAAGCAAATAATTCAAAATGTCGGCATCTAATACTAGGTTGTTGAATCACCTGGAGCCTGGAAACTACAAATATTTATATTTCATAAATTATGTGTCTCATCATAACTGTATTAACAGTATTTTCTTATGAGTTTTTTCCAATATAATAAATGATAAAGTTAAAAGCTAAAAAATACTGAACAATATCAGATGCTCTGTTTGTGTGTTGAGGTAGTGCATATATAAAATATTTGCACTATAAAAATTAGAAAGCTAGAACTGTAATTTTAAAAGTTTATGAGAATATTTGAGCCAGTCTCTTATTACTTCACTAGAACAAAATATATATTCCTGCTGACATAATTTATAATATTACAATAAAATAATAGACAACCTACATGATTAAACTATTTGCTTGTGGCCTACATCTACATTAGACATGCGCATAATAGTTCGCGAAGGCGAGCGCTCAGTTTAGTTCGCAGCTCCCTTGCGAACTAGTTCGCTCTTTTAGTTCGTTAGTTCGCGTCTCGAATTCAGAGAAATAGATCGTTCGCTCACCTTGCTACCGCTACTGCACGCGCTATTTTGTTTGTTAAGTCAGTTTTATTAGGACATAATCATTTTTTTGTCGTTTCTAAATGGAATTTAATATGACCTTCTTAACAAAAGTTATTGCTTAATAATAGCCCTTTCAAATTACATTAGCATGAACAGTTGGTGCCGATAAATCAAAGTGCTCATTATCCTTTAAACAAATGGGTAAATTGAATAATTGTGCTGTTTATACTATTTACTTTACATGCATTCGTAGAATATTAATTTTTAAATGGATTTGTTTATTAGTTCATGGAAGAAACATTACTTATAAAAGGCGCTAATGATCCTGCCATCGACGCGCCCTTAAACCCCAACAAAAACAACAACACAACATTACTTATAAAATATTATAAACGCGTTTATTTTGATGAATTAAAATACCCGTTTATAAGTAATCGGCTTTTTTATATAAACAAAGTTTTGGAAATCATGGACAAAATATAATTCTACTATTGGCTACAACTTAAGTACTATATGACAGAAATAGTATTACCTATATTATTAAGAAAAATAACAAACAGTTACCCGTCACTTACCACAGATGAAGGCAGGAGGGCAGGACATGTAAAAACACAAAAACAAAAGAATTACACAATATTTCGACTTAAGTCTTATTCATGTAGGAGGCGAGACATATGGCAGGGGGAAAGATGTGGTCACATCCGAGCCCGCCACATGAATGAAGCACAGGCGGAAAATGCGTGGTAGTGGAAGAATTGCCGGGAGGGGGGGGGGGGGGGAAATAGGCTTGACCAGCGATAAAAGTGAAACAAATCAATATAATCTCTGTGCAGCTTTATATATATATATATATATATATATATATATATATATACAAAATAAATAAAAAATAAATAAATAAAAAATAAATAAAAAATAATAAATAAATAATTAAGCGACTGTAAAATGAAATGAGAGATGGCAAGTGACAGGTTTAACGTAGGTTTAGGCCAGGGTGTGTCTGGTGTCAAGGATATGTTGATAGGCTAGTTCCCATCTGCGGAGTTCTGAAGGGGTGGTGGTATTTGGAAAAACTCTAATAGCTCTGACTGTGAAACAGGTGTTGAGGTTGTTTGAATTATGGAAGTTCGCATGAATTGCCACGGGATGGTCTGGGTTGGAAGTATAAACTGTTTGCCTGTGGCCATTCATTCTGTAGGAAAGTTGTTGAGTGGTGAGACCAATGTAAGAGGCAGTGCAGTGGATGCAGGTGAGTTGGTAAATAAGGTGAGTGGTAGCACATGTGGCATGTCCAATTATAGGGAAAGATTCGCCTGTGACAGGATTAGATTAAGTAGTGGTGGCAGGGTGCATGTTGCAAGTTTTACAGCGGGGTCTGTTACACGGGAAAGATCCCTGTGGAGGTCTAGGGAAGTCGGCAGGTAAATACTTGTGGACCAAGATGTTGTACAGATTGGGCGGTCTGCTGAAGCAAGTGCGGGGAGCAGTGGGTAGGATTTTGGGAAGGAGGAGACGCATTTCAGGGAAGGAACGTAAGAAATCATGCCCACGGCGGAGTATCTGGTTGACAGATTCCAGGCCAGGAAAGAACTGGGTGACAAGTGTTGGACCACGGTCAGCTTTAGGAGGTGCAGAACGAGGGTTGTGGGTGATGGCACGGGAAATTTGTTTTTCCACCAGATCATGGGGGTATTGGCGGGAAACAAGGGATTGGGATAGTTTTTGGGAGTAACTGGAGATTGATTCATGATCAGAACAGATGCGTCTGCCACGGATTGCAAGGCTGTATGGGAGGGAACGTTTAATGTGGAAGGGATGACAACTGTCAAAGTGTAGGTATTGTTGTAAATTGGTCGGTTTAATGTGTACTGAGGTATGGAGGGTCCCCTGTCGTAGGGTGATATCTACGTCAAGGAAGGTGATACAGGTGTGGGAATATGACCATGTGAAATTGATGGAGTGATTATCATTTAATGAGTTGAGGAAGTCTAGGAGGTGGTCCTCCCCGTGGGTCCAGATCATAAATATATCATCTATGTATCTGAACCACACGAGGGGACTGAGGGGGGAATTCTTCAGAAACATATTTTCCAGACGGCCCAGGAAAAGGTTAGCATAGGATGGGGCCATGCGGGTACCCATGGCAGTGCCGCGTATCTGGTGGTAAATCTGGGAGTTGAAGGAGAAATAGTTTTTGGAGAGGATAAAGTTGGCAAGGGATATGAGAAAGGATGTTCTGGGAAGACTGTTTGGAGGGCGCATATCCAAGAAGTGCCACTTGTCACCCAGTTCTTTCCTGGCCTGGAATCTGTCAACCAGATACTCCGCCGTGGCATGATTTCTTACGTTCCTTCCCTGAAATGCATCTCCTCCTTCCCAAAATCCTACCAACTGCTCCCCGCACTTGCTTCAGCAGACCACCCAATCTGTACAACATCTTGGTCCACAAGTATTTACCTGCCGACTCCCCTAGAACTCCACAGGGATCTTTCCCGTGTAACAGACCCCGCTGTAAAACTTGCAACATGCACCCTGCCACCACTACTTACTCTAATCCTGTCACAGGCGAATCTTTCCCTATAATTGGACATGCCACATGTGCTACCACTCACCTTATTTACCAACTCACCTGCATCCACTGCACTGCCTCTTACATTGGTCTCACCACTCAACAACTTTCCTACAGAATGAATGGCCACAGGCAAACAGTTTATACTTCCAACCCAGACCATCCCGTGGCAATTCATGCGAACTTCCATAATTCAAACAACCTCAACACCTGTTTCACAGTCAGAGCTATTAGAGTTTTTCCAAATACCACCACCCCTTCAGAACTCCGCAGATGGGAACTAGCCTATCAACATATCCTTGACACCAGACACACCCCTGGCCTAAACCTACGTTAAACCTGTCACTTGCCATCTCTCATTTCATTTTACAGTCGCTTAATTATTTATTTATTATTTTTTATTTATTTTTTATTTATTTATTTTTTATTTATTTTGTATATATATATATTTTTTAAATTCTTTTATTTTCAGTTATAACTTTTTGAACTAAGCTGCACAGAGATTATATTGATTTGTTTCACTTTTATCGCTGGTCAAGCCTATTTCCCCCCCCCCCCCCCCCCCCCCCTCCCGGCAACTCTTCCACTACCACGCATTTTCCGCCTGTGCTTCATTCATGTGGCGGGCTCGGATGTGACCACATCTTTCCCCCTGCCATATGTCTCGCCTCCTACATGAATAAGACTTAAGTCGAAATATTATGTAATTCTTTTGTTTTTGTGTTTTTACGTGTCCTGCCCTCCTGCCTTCATCTGTGGTAAGTGACGGGTAACTGTTTATTTTCCCTATCCTATCTTATTTTCAGTGCCTCCCGGCAGTTTGTTTGTTTCCTTTATCCAATAAGAAAAATAACATTAATACTTCCAATGTGATATCTAATAATTAGACATATAAAAATAACAGTGACCCTTGAATGAGAAAGTGGTAGCAATAACGAAAGTGCGTAAATTTCCAGTGAACTGGAAGTCATTGAGCTATTATTTTATTAGTGAAGGGGAGAATAATCCAACACACATTCACAATTTTTTGGCGACGAATGAAACTGATGAAGATACAAAAGTTGAAATCTTTTTGAATTTCGCAAGTCATTTCTTTCATCACTTTCACAAATCTGTTAACCAACAGACTGAGATAAGTATTATATTATGTCAGCTTTAAAATCAGCGCTAGAAAAATGTAAAAGATACTGTTTCTTTGGTTAAGAAAACAAGAAAAAGCCTTTAGAAACCAAATTCTCCACAGAAAGTGATAATATAAAAAATAATGCTCTAGTATTCGTTGATAAATGTCTGGAGTATCTTAGTAAATAGTTAGATTTTAATGAAAGCAATTGGCTATACAAAATCCAAAAATTAAATTCAAATCACGGGGTTTCATTTGATGACTGTGAGACTATATTACAGGTTATAAATTTGCAAGAAAAAAATGAATATCAAAGTGAACAAACTTTACTTTGAAATAGCAATATTATACGAAATCCAGGTAAAAGTAAGAGAGGTATTTCATGAATAAAAAATTAGCTTTTTCTCGAAATTAATTTGACAATTGAAAGCGATAAAGCATATGACAATTTTACTGTAGGCAAAAAAGAATTAAAGATGAAAGAAGTGCAAAAAATATAGCTTAAAAATGAAATAGTAAAAACATACCTTTTATCATTTTCTACTCTTTCGTAAAATATTATATTTTTGAAGTGTAGCATATTTTTATAGGTTATTCTTTTTAAAAAATTCCTACCATCAACCGAAAAAATATTGGAAACCCTAGCGGCGAATGGTGCTAGTTCGCGAACGGTAGCGCTCAATTTAGTTCGCGAACGGTACCGCTCTCTATAGTTCGCGACCGGGAGCGCTCTGTTTAGTTCGCGAACGGTACCGCTCTCTATAGTTCACGACCGGGAGCGCTCTGTTTAGTTTGCGAACGGTACCACTCTCTTTAGTTCGCGACCGGGAGCGCTCTGTTTAGTTCGCGAACTAGGTCCTCCAAGACAGCTCGCTCGCTCGCTTTGCTAGCGCTACTGCAAGCGCTCTCTTGTTTGTTATGGTAGTTGTGGTTATCGATGGTTGTCTTTTGATTGTTAATGGGATAAAAGTGTATTTTATTTTCACATTCCACTTTAAATTTCCGTTTGTGACTTCTGCAATAATTATTAATGTTGAACAATTTTTTTATTTTTATATCTGTGTCTTCAGTGAAATGTGTCCACAAGGAACTGTGTTTCCTTTTAGATAATAAACTAAAACAAAAGTTAGTCTTTGGGAAAGGATTGAATGAACTAAGGAGCGAGAGATCTGGGAACTAGTTCGCGTAGTTCGCCTGTGGGAGCGCTCTTCCGAACTAGTTCGTTCGCTAACTACACAAGACTAATCTACCTGTATATTCTGCAAGTTATAAAATGGTTGAAGATGGAAGACACCCTGCAATGAAATTAATTTTCCTCTGTAAATTCCAATTTCTAACAGGGAATGGAAGAATGAATACAAATAAGCATTAAAATGGCATCTTATTTACCTATGATTATAAACCAAATATGTGGTTGGGCAAAATATTTCTAAGTCATAAGTGAAGATGTGTGTTTGTATGTTAGCTAGTAAATTTAGTAGATCAGAATCTAAATCACTGGTTGCCAGACAATCTCATCTGACTTTTCTCTGTATTTTGTCAATACTACTGCTCACTTTGTAACAATTATCCAGTTCAGGTCACAATGCAATGTTGTAGATCATCAAAAAATAAACTCTTAGTTAATTCTACGGAAAAATTCTTTACAAAAGGTGTTTAATTTGTAGTACAAGCTCATGAACTTCTTTAATTTGAATCATTTACATGACAGTGTTTGAAAAAAATGTAGTAGTTTACATGAAACTTGTGAATAAAATTACTTTATTCATCATGAACAACAATTAAAGCTAAACCAATGAGAAAATTATTATGTAGCTTTTTGAAAAATTTCAAATATATTCTATCTGCTAAGCATGTTTTTTTTCTGCAGTTCATTTGTGTAACTATTGGTACATTGCACTTGCACCCAACACTACCTAGCACGACAAGCATCATATTTTCTTTATGTTTACAAAATATTTCAGTTACAACTCAAATAAGAATTACTGTTATAGCAGTGAATTACATGAAAAATTACATATATAAAAATGGTTTCTACTAAAACCTTGTCATGTTAGTAATGATAAAAAAAAAATGCACATGCTGCTTCAGTACTATCACCATAAGCAGTTATTAAAGAAACTTAAAAACTGGCTCAGTCACAGAGGTATCAACCATTATATGCTCTGTAACGTATATAATTTTGGACTTATACTGAAGATCGCTGTTGATGCTTTCAACTATACCTGTTTCTATACCTATTATGCATTGTTTGACATAATCTGTTTCTTGTAACTTTTCCGCCTTACACATTTCACCCACTCTTCTTCAGTAACACTATTTAAAGCTTCATGTGCAAAGTAGTATGACATCAGCAAGTTTGAAGGTCATGTTCTTTGCAGCAACTTCCCATTTGACTTAGGATGGAATGAATTTACTGGGATTGTACTGACAGTAATACAATAGCAGGTGAAGTTTTTGGAGCCACATTTCATTTGTCAATTGATCCAGTTTGTACACACTCCTGGCATTTTGGATTTCTTTTTACATAGAAGTTCCTCCCTAATTTCAAGCATAAAGAATTGAACATCATTCTTATGCAGCCATTCAACAACATCTCCTTTACACCAGTTTGAACCTAGTGACTTGTCAGTTTGGAAAGAATAGTAGTTGATAGTAATGTACCATTCTGACAGTGAGAACAACAAATAACAATCTTTGTTATGGGCAAATACTAAAATACTTTAAAACAATTGTGATGGCTTTGCATTCAAATATTTGAATGGCCTGCATATTTGCTGATGTTATTTCTCCCTAGCAATAAACTGCATGTTATATGCTGTTCCATAGCATCACTAATCAATTGAGGCCAGATTATATGCATTTGGATGTTTGCATATGCATTTGCATACTAAGCCCATTTTCACTAATTATTGCATATTTTATCTAAAACCTAGTGATATTTATAATATTTTTTGGTAGTGTACGTAGTTGATAAATAAAATATTACACTGAAGCTGGCAAAACCTACTAGCAGCACAGCTCTTTGACGATTCACTGAAGAACTACGACCCATATTTGGGAATGTAAATAAACTGATTTAATCAACAAAGGAAGCATTTCTTAAGGAATATTCTCATAATAATGCCTAAAAAAATGTGGAACCAGTGGTAACTCGCTGGGCGATATGGGTTGAAGCTGTACCATTTTACAATAAACATTAAAGCCATCAAAGGTATAGTAAACAACTTTGATAGTTGAGAGGCTATGACAGTATGTCAATACAAGGAAGCATTTAAACAGTTCTAGTATTAAAACCATAGCTGTGATTATCATTCGTTTTTCCCACATATCTGCGAGTATTAAAAGATTGAAACTCAAGGTTTGCCGTTGACAATCTATTCAGTTGATGAATAAAATCTGCATTGTCAGAGGTATTCCTGTGTAAACTTAAATTGAAGTTTGAAAATATTTTGAACAATAACCCAGGTTTTGAACCTTTGTGTCAAACTGATAGTTTTAGTAAGGGGACGGGTGAACTTTTTCCAGAAACAATTATTGCTAACACAGTACCCAATTTCAAATGCTGCCCAGTTACATCAGTGAATGTGGAATGGTCCATATCCACTTATAAAAACATTTTGAGAGATCGAAGAAAAAAAACCTTTTTATCAAATATTTGGAACAGTACCCGATTGTTTACATTTACAAAAGTTAAATAATTATTAATTATCAAATTTATAAATATACTCTTCAATTACTTACTAATTGCATGCTGATTTTGACATAAACCTAAAAATTACTGTTTTTATATTATATGATGCTACATATTTTGATACTTTTCATGCATATTTTAAAGATTTTTCATGCAAATTTGCATGTATATTTCTAGCTTATTGTATTGTATATAATCCTGTCTCTAATAATCAAGCACAAATTTAATCACCTTAAAACTGGTGAAATAAATTGACCACATTCAAAGCTGTGTTCCAACTGGCCAGAAACATCTTACAACCCTGCTGGTTTAACTTAAGGCCAAAGTGGTAGTGCAGACAGAGCAGGAAGCCAAGACTATGTGACTTTGACAGGACTATTTTGGTGAAGTAAGTTATAGTAATAAATCCTTTGCAATGTGGACTCAGTACAACAGTACTTAAGTGATGATGCATAAAAGTTTTATGTGCTGCCTCCTTTGTATATGTTTTACACTTTTTTCTAAATTTAATCAATGAATTTCAGTCTAGAATTTTTTTTACACATAACTGAACATATCTGTTGATCCCACTTTATGATGCTTCATATTATTCTATTCAAATACTTATAATATTCAACCTAAATAATAGTTGCACAGTTTACTTGTAACACATGTCAAACAAAAAAAGAATCTCGTTCTGGAAGAATACATTTCATTTTTTGCAATCAAATTCAAGTCTCCACGCAAAAACAATGTCAAGGTCATGATTTTTATTTTCTTTAAGGGGAAATTACCATATAACCATTATTAAGGTAGCATACACAAATTGTTGGTATTAATTCCACAATCTTCTTCCACCCACATATGATGTGAAGTGTCAGTTACCCTTCCAGTGATTCAATTCTAGTACAAACTAACTTAAAAGGTGAAAATATAATCTAATCTATTGGAAAACTGCAGAAAATATGTTGTTCCAATCTTACATGTCAGTAATGTGTAAACTTCTGATATTTCTTAATGAGAACTTACAATTGGCGTTATGTTTAATTCTTGTCGCTCTTTGTCCCCCTGCTCAAAAAACTCGCTGGATACAAGTTCTGCAACCTACAACAAAATATACTTTCAAAGGATTGTGAAACAATTAGTCAGATCATTGGTGGTGGTTAAATCACCAACAATGTTGTTTGACAGTTAGATCTACTGAGAAAGCTGCAAAAGTATATTATTTAGTTGCTATAGATTTAAAATGTAAAATATTTAAATTTATGTATACATAAAATATTTAATTACAGAAAACCCAAAAAAGTATACATGAAAAACCAACTATATAAGACACATTTATCAATGTTGAATTTCCGGAAAATCTTAGAATGTGAAGAAAATAGGATATGGAAATTACATAGTTACTGCTAAATCCAATTTTGAATTACAGCCATAGGAAAAGCATTGATACCATGTTTGGTTGATGTACTCAATTCTGTCTTTTAACTATTCATATAATTGTTCAATTGCATCAGAATAATTATTTATAGCAGAATGAAAAAGTTAATATTAAGACATCAAGATCTTTATCATTATAATGGTGTAAACTAGAGTAACTATAAAAGTTTAATTCTCATTTATACTGTACACACAATATAAAGTGTGTGCACTGTTTACCAAAAATGTGAAAAAGTTGTTCTGATTATAAAAAGGATCTAAAGTAACATACCCTTTTCTCAACATCCCAAGGTTTGGTGATTGCTGCAAGATCACAAACAGTCATCGTCATTCCTCTTAATAATTCTCTATGATCTTCTCGAGCCCAGTTATATGTTCCAGAATGAACCAAACTGAGAAATGCACCTCGCTTCCTTAGAGACAAACAAAATTGTATTTAATTAGACACAAGTGTTCAATGTAATTTGTTGTTTACACTGATGAAAGTTGTTTTAAGACCTATACCACAAATGAGTTTGAAATGTACAAAATAGAAAGATGCTTTTAAACAATCAAACAAAATAGTAAAAGTAATACATGAAGGCAATATTCAGAGAGAGAGAGAGAGAGAGAGAGATGGAAATTTATGGTGTCACTGGAGATGAAGGAAGCATGGTTACTTATTTATTAAATTCTTTGAGAAAGTATAACTGGTGGGAGCAGCAGTACAAATTATGAGATAAGCAGTAACCTCAACTTTATACATTCCAGCATATGAAAAAAATGAAAACAAAATTTCTATGAAAAGAAAGGATGAAAACTGAGAGGACAAGTTGTCAGCTACTAACAAAGCTGACTGTTGACTGATTTTTTTTTTCCAACCTTCAGGTTTTGATAGAAGAATGGTTTCATGTGCATTCATTATGAATAATTGTACTTATTTTTATTCGTGTTTTAATTTTGTTGTATGGCTAGATGTAAAAATATTAAAAAGTATTGAAACTTTGTTGTAAATACTCAATACAATCAAGTAATGTAATAATCAAAAATTTTTATGGATCTGTCTTACAGTCTATGACAGGATTGTCATGTTCAGTTGTTAGCTCTTCAAGAAAAGAGTTGCATTTAGTTGTCACAGAAAATAAAATTAAATGTATAGTTATGGTAACATCAAATGCAAAATGTGATTCTACAGAGGTGAGCAGGGCAGAGCATATTAAAACGTGTGCTAAAGAAAACAAGAAAAAGGAATTTTTGTGTGCGACTTTTCTTTGTAAGAAGAATAGGATGTGTATTTTATAGCAGCCAATGTGTCTGCACCCAAAAATTCTATTGTTTTGAATGCCTCCACGGGTTTATTAATCTGCTCCGCCCTAAAGTTGTCTGTAATAAATAACTATTCTTTTCTTCTTCTTCTTCTTCTTCTGTTGAAATGAGGATAAGAAATTTAAATAACCAATAGAATTAAGAACCAAATGCATATTTGACCAAACAATACAGACTAATAATATTTGCGAATTTGATATTCATTTTTTCTTCCATTATAAGTGTCTTATTACCAAATATATTTTTCACTCTACTATTAATTAGAAGCACAGTTCATAAACTAGTGTTTTCTAAAAGTTTTTAAATAATGAAGCAATAGATGATTAAAATTCATGAAAGTTTTAAAGTTATTTGAACTTACCTAAAATACACTGCCAAATCGGTTGAAAGTATGGCATCCTCTAAAACTTTAATGATTCTTGAATACTCATCAGGTGAAACATTGGCAAGTATTTGGTTACCCTATAAATAATAATTGGCTGTTAATGTATGCACAAACTGGTTTTTATAACTGATTAAGGATTAAGAACAGGTAATATGAAAGTTGAGGATGTAGAAAACATGATAATTTATAATACAAACAATTTTATTTACTGAAATAATGTATTTTTTAAAGGTGGACAGTGCAGAAATCAATAAGGTAATAGACAGTTCTCGATTCATACACAACTTCGCTCTGCCATGTTTCTTGCCTTCAACATGATTAAAGTTACGAATCTAAATATTGTTAAATGTGTTTGGTTTTGTGTTCATCTAGATTTCTTGCCTTCATTTGTGGTAAGTGCTGAAGGATTTTCCATATCCTACCTTATTTTTAAAAAGGTAATAATGCAACAGGAAAAATTAGTCATGTACTGGAAATGGAAAAGTTTGAAAGAAAGAATAACTTTTATTTGCGATAACTCCTAAACTATCAGCTTCCACTGCATAGAAGGTGGCCAACCAGACTATATTCAAACCAACAGTATAGGTGTCTTTGCCATTAAGCAATGAAATTAAGAAAGGATAAGCAAAATAACCCATCACTTACAACAGATGAAGGCAGGAGAGCCAGATGGACCAAAAAATAAACCAACATCATATTTCAGTTAATAACATTACTCATGTAGGAGGCAAGACAAACAGCAGGGGGAAAGATGAGCTCACATCCAGACCTACCATATGAATGAACAAAAAGATGAAACAAAGGGGAAGGTTGTGGATTACGTCAGTGACGATTGAAAAAAGTTGACCAATGATAATTGTGTGGCAGAATAATCTCTGTGACGGTCAGTCAAGTTAAAACAAAAACTATTTTCCCAATAAATATAATTTTGATCTGTTATAAGAGAGAATCCTAAATAAGTCAATAAATACAATTAGAAAGATATAAATTTAAAAAAAAATTAAAAATATATTTCAAAACATATGTGCAAATTTACAGTAAATTTGTAAAACTAAGGGACAGGTTTACAGTGGGGTATTAGTGTTAGGTTGAGGTCAGGGTTATGTCAGGTGTCTAGGATGTGTTGATAGGCCTTCAGAACTCTGTAGACGGGAAGTGGCCTATTAACACATCCAAGATGCCAGACATGCCCCTGCCCTAAACCTATGTTAAGACCCTATCAGTAAATCTGCCACAAATTTACAGTACATAAGCTTATTTATTTTTAATATAATTTTATTATCTCTTATTACTTATATCATTTTAATTTTTTTATTTACTTTTCATGCTTCTAATATTTAAATTATATTTTTGGAAAATAGTCTTTATTTTACCTAGATTGATCGATACAGAGATTGGTAAACTTTCTTCCCCCACTGCCAGTACAATCCCCACTTTTCCCTCATTTCATCCTTTGTTCATTCATGTGGTAGTTCTGGATGTGTACACGTCTTTCTCCCTACCATATGTCTCACTTCCAACATGATTAAGGCTATTAACTGGAATATTGTCAAATGTGTGTGTTTATTTGGCCCACCAGCATTCATCTGTGATAAGTGATGGGTAACTTTCATTCTCCAATCTTATTTTCTATTACTATAGTACTTATAACTTTCCAATCCTTCTAAAGTAAAAGCAAGATACATACTTAGTATGCTTTATAATCTCAGCAACAATGGAGCAGAAAGTTGAATTTCAGCTTCCCTTCAATGTCTGTCATGTTTGTCCTAGTTGTTCACATTCAAACCTACCCCACCGTAGGCAGGGCCGCCATAACCGGGCGTGCAAGGCGTGCACCGCACGCAGGCAGCACATCGAGGGGGGCGGCAAAACGAGTGATCGACAGTCGCCGCCGCCCCGCGATAGTTGCCATTCCATTGTCGCTGCGACGAAATTTGCAGTGTATTATGTAGCGAGCGACATTTTTTTTTTTTTTTTAGCTCAACAGCTGCTTCAGACGGCCGACGACACTCAGGATGGCAACAATGGGGGCGGCAAAAAATGCTCAAAGGGGCGGCAATCTCACAGTTTTTTGACCGGGTTCGGAAATTTTCGAGATCCACCACTGGCTGTAGTTAGACAGGGGGCGGCATAATCGGTATTGCACGCGGGCGCTCAAACAGCTAGCGGCGGGCCTGACCGTAGGCCATGCCACCTGTTCTATGTTGCATCTCATATCAGCTCAGTTGCCTCCACTTCAGCCTCACCATAAACCAGTTATCCATCACAATGAATGGCCTCAGACAGCTAATTTACTCCCAGAATCAAAACCACCCTATTGCTGCACATGGCAGCACACAAAGCTATATAACCTCAATTTCATGGTCAGAGTTGAGCTTGATCACATGTTTATATTTGAATGAGTAAGGGCATAGCGCAAAATGTTGTGTTTTCTGTCACTGCTGCCCTCCTGCCTTCAACTATGGTGAATGATGGGTCTATTTTCTTTTTCCTATCCATATTAATTTGTTTTATAACTTAATAGATGATGCCACAGAGGCATTAACCATAATAAAAGTTGACATAACAGTTTACATCTACAGCACATGGCGTGGTCAGAGAAAACTTAATTAGGTAAAAAAAAAATCTTCATCAAATCTGGCTGTTTAACAATTGAAAAATCACAATGTCCAACAGTAGAACTGACAGTATTTTGATTCATTTTTTAAGGATGAAGTGGAACAGCTAAATTTAATGTTTTTGAAAATCTATTCCACCCTGGCATCATCAATTACATCTACAAAATGATCTAATGGAGGGAAAAAGATGTATGTAGAAAAGTTAATCATGTTACTCAGGAGACGGTAGCTTCATAACCTTCTTTCTATTATGTGTAACAGACATGTCTGAAGGTCAATAAGTTACCATCCTAATTTGGATAAGGACAGAGAGGGATAGAGGTGCTGTGTTCTAAATAGATTTTCCCGGCATGCGTTGCAATGCTGATTTTTATTTCTTAATTGGGTATGCATACAGAAAATGCACACATTAACATGTACCAAATAACTGAAAGTTAATATTTTTATCCATCAAATTAAAATTGATTTTTTTTTAATAGGCTAGAAGATTTTTTGTTTGTCCGTTTTCTGCTCAGAGGCAGGATATGAAAGTTCTGATGCATTATCCCTTTTAATTGGAATGTCGTAAACATTCTGCATCACCATCCACTTTCAAGATATTCATGAAAAACTGAATGGTTTCATGTGTAAATTTTGCTTGTTTGTTTTGTTTGCGAGAGTGGGCGAGTGTTAGTAAACTTTATGTAGACTATACATTTCTCTTTGTTTTAAAGAATTTGTGTGCAGTGTTCTGTCTAAAATCTGATAAAAGCTGAATTTTTATAAACAACTTTCGAAGTTAAGATTGGAAAAAATTATGGGGTGGAAAGGGGGAGAGGGGTTGGGTTTCTGAAAACCAAATGTTGATAGTATTTTTCTGGGTTTGTTCTAAGTATACATTTTGTCTTATTTTTATTTATGCTTATCGTCATATTTGCTATGGTGATACTCCCTTTTAATGCTTTATTTTTATCTTCTTCCTTTTGTATCGTAGCTAGGATACCCGATCGGTTTTAATTTGTGATTGAGTAAACTTTCAGCTTACAGTTTATTTGACTCTTACTTCATAGTTCAAATAAATAAACTTATATGACTTAATTCCTTTTTTATTATCATGTCATAATATCCTTAATTATCCGAATGTTTACAAGTTCTTTTTAGCAGTAACTTAAAGTTCAAAGCGAACACGACAACGATTTTCACCAAGCTTGTCCGATCTTAAAGCTATCTTCTTCTGTTTATAAACGTTACACCTAACCACCAATTTTTGCTCCCAGAGTAATTATTATAGTTAGTCATTACCTTAGGTCACCTGTTATACTATAATGTTTCATCAAAATTGGATAAAAATGTGGGTTCGCTTAAAATTAAGGGTTGTAACGATGGAGAGAGGGTGATTTTTTGGGATTTTTTGGCAGAAACCTTTGGACGTGTGCACACAACAATTCACCAAAGTTTCATCGTAATTGGATGAATGGCATAAGAACACAAAGAAGATGAACATATAAACAGAAATTCATTCATTTTTCTATATAAGATTTGGAGCCATCCATCATAATTTTAACTGTTAAAAGAAGAAAAATAAACTTGATGTTTCCATTCACATTTTAAGTGTTCAAGTTATTTCAGAACAATTTATGCTCTCTCAGATTTAACAAAATTGTCAGATAGAATACCTTCTAAGGAAAGATAAACTGATTTAAAAGTCAATTACTCTTGCATTTCACAACATTTCCCTCCGAGCCATTACCATGACAATTTCTCAGATAATATTTTATTTAATCCTAATTATTACTGCTCCTTAAGTTGTTTGGTATCCTATAAAAAACAAAACTGAATAATGATCTCACTCAACAAAATACTCAACTTATATTTTTGGATGTTCATTCTGTCTACATTTGATAATTTTTTCAAATCTAAATCATTGAAAAAAGAAACTAGGTTCTTTGCACACACTTATCCTGAATGTATCTTAATGATTTATAACCAGTTTTAGGGGCTTATTTTATTTACCTTTTTTTTTTCTTTTATTTAAGATAGCAGAGAGCCAAATTCCTTTATGATGTGCTAACTTTGCAATGGAAGTTTAGTACAGTTACAGCAGTATAGATGTTAATACTAATGAATTTGAGTTGCAAATTACCATTCATTGTGATTCAATAATTTTATATAAATATATAGAAAAGTCAACCTCTCACTTAGTGACTCACTGCATGGAATAATAGTTCAAATTCTTAGTTTTTGTCTCATATGGGTTAAAATTGTGGCATTATACTCATTTTATACCTTCTGCAAAACTCAAATGGTATATTTTAGTCTAATTTTATAACTGACTAACTAATTTTCAGTACTTTCTCTCATAGCTTATAATAATATGTAGCAAGTAAAAATATCATGAAATATCGACAAAATTGTTACATAGTCACAAATATTTACTTTTACCAATAGTCATTTTAACTGTTATATCTGAAATTACAGGTCTTCAAAATAATGTTTATTTAATTAAAAATAAAACTTCACCTCCTTATTTTTACTAGCTAATAGAAAAATATTTACATAGTATGTGCTACTAAAATAATGATTCAGTTCAGTCTGAATAAATGTGATTTACCTGGCTACTGAGAATCATTAAGCACTGGTCAAAATGATGATGCTCCATGGTTGATGTAGAGTAGAGTTGGGCAAGAGCAGAGGATGCTCTGCAAGAGAAATTTGTATCAGATTGTATCATTTTTGAACTAGTAAACATGAAAGTTTATTAATTCCCTTAATGCTGCAGTCACAAACATGAATGGAGGCAAGATTTCAGAAGAAGGTAAATACATCAATAGCTTTTGTCAATCCAGGAGCAACATGGTTTGGCTGGATGGATTAGGGCTACTACTTAAACTTTAAAAAAAAAGCATGTACCCTGCCAGAAACTTGCATCACTCCTGAAGAACAAGCTAAAAACCGATATTTAAAGACCACCATAGGCCAAAAGACAAGTAAGTCATTTACAGTAAAAAATGGACTACCTCAACGATTAGTACTGTCACCATTGCTTCTCAACTTGAACACCAGTGACAAGCCTGACAATATTGGTTACAAATTCTGCTATGCTGATGACGTAGCTATCACTAACCAAACTGCCACACTACAGGTAGGGTATTCTTTCAAATAACTTTGAAGCCTTTAATACATAATGGAGAAAGTCCAAACCCAATGTAGACCAAAGTATGTACAAAAATTTGAAAACACAAGTCAGAACCTTAAGACAACGAACAACTTTTAGTCATAAAACATACACTGAGATGATGCACAGTTCTTGTCATTACTTCTAATCATGGATGTAGAGCATGAATCAGATACTTATTGGAGTTTCAGCAAGGCTCATAACTTGTTTTACTATTATTACCAAAACAGATAACAATAGAAAGGTTATACATCCAAATAAAATGTCACTGCTTGTTGGAAACATTTACTATGTTATATAAGAACGAAGTCTTTCTCGGCGTTGAGAATGTATAAACTGCTCTCGGGTGACTAGCAGAGTCAAGAGTGCGTTGCAACACACTCTTGACTCGGCTAGTCACCCGAGAGCAGTTTATACATTTACTATGTTCTTCAGAAGTTTGTGAAATTAAGGTTGGGATCAAAATCACAGCAGCACTGTGTCAAATGTTTAATCAGATTTCTAAATTTAATGAAGATTCCGGATTTTCCTCCAAGAAACATATACTGACATAATAGTGTTCACCCTTGCAATCAAACTGAATTGCATCCCCATTTAGAGTGAGCTTAGCAATACATGGCTAGTGAAAGTAAATCACTGGTTATCCATGAGTATGTTAAAATTTTTAAATTCCACCGAAATATTGTCAAGAGTCCAAAACTGTCCCAGAGGCTGAAAAATTCCATGTTCCACCGCTACACGTTTGAAATATTACAAGTCTGATGGCTCTTACTACATCACAAAAAATACCAACACAGAGGATGCTTCCCTTCAAACTGCTTATCAAGGTCGGATTCTGGGGGGTTTACAAGGGCTTGGAACGTTGGAAAGAATTTGACGATTTTCTATTTTTACTTCGATCATTCTGAAGTTTTAGACCATTTTATGCTGGTTACTTTGTGTTATGACAAATTTTGTATCAAATTTCTATATTTGACCACTATTAAATTTAGAAGGTTCATTTTCAGTTATTCGACTGCACCCTTTTAAAGTATTAAGTTCCTTGCAAAGATTTTACCATCAAGGGATTCATTTTATTTCCCCCTTACAATTGATATTTGTTTCAACGCCATAACTATTTTTATTTACATGAAATATTTCATTTTCTTATTTTCCTTTTTGACTTTAATGCTATTTCTTCCAACTTGGTTAGTTCATCTAACTTAAACAAATTCTCAAAGTGTAATAACTTTTAATGAAATTTGTTCTGTTTCATCAGAATTCTCTGCTCAATCTTTTCATATCCGTATTACTTTTCGCACATCTAACTTTATTCATTCTCATTTTCATGCGAGGTGAATGATTAACAATACCTACAACTTATCAAATGATGTGAGCTACAAATCCAGATACGAAAATCCCTTTTTTTCACCCTTAAATCTTAAACTTATTGTTACTCATTATTGTATTATCTTACATATATATATATAAAAATAAACGTGTGTTTCCCTATATTTCTCTTTTCAGCCACCACTACCTTTCAAAGATCACTGGTGTTTGTGTGTGGAAGTAGCATGGAGTTTCCTGTAGTGCACAACATTGGCCAAATGCCAATAGTTGTGGGGATGTGGGAAATGATATGGTTAAAAGTGGTCGATGCAGGACCTTTTCACATTTTGAGGAAAGACTTTTGTATCCTTATTCCTATCTTTCCTGCCACACCTACATAGCATAAACCATTGGTGCTTGTGTGTGGTAGTGGTATCATGTCTCCTATTGTGTACTGTGGTGGTTAGATGTCGGTAGATATGGGGTGTGGGAGATATTGTGGTTGAAAGTGGTCAACTAGCGCCACTTTCATATTTCTACTAAAGACGTATGTGTCATGGTGTATCGCTTTTCAGCCAAAACTATCTAGTGCAGATCACTGATGTTTGTGTGTGGTTGTAGTACAGACTCACCCATCAATCACAACATTGGCCGAATTTCGGTAACTGTGTGAATGTGGGAGATATTTTGGTTGAAAGTGGTCGATTAAGAATATTTTTGAATTTCAACCAAAGACATGTGTCTCCGTATATGTCACTTTGGTGCCACAACTACATAACATAGACCATTGGTGTTTGTGTCTGATAGTAGTATCATGGCTCCTTTGGTGCACTATGGTGTATACATGTTGATAGCTATGGGGGTGTTGGAGATATGGTGGTTGAAAGGGGTTGACTTGAGCCACTTTCATATTTCTACCAAATACGTATGTGTCATGGTGTACCACTTTTCCACCAAAACTATCTAGCGCAGTTCACTGGTGTTTGTGTGTGGTAGTAGCACAGAGTCACCCATCGATCACAACATTGGCTGAATTTCGGTAACTGTGCGAATGTGGGAGATATGGTGGTTGAAAGTGGTCGATCAAGAATATTTTCATATTTCGACCAAAGACACGTGTGTCTGTATATTTTACTTTGCTGCCTGAACTACAAAGTGCAGATGACCTGCATTTGGGTGTGGTAATAGCATCGAGTCTCCCATCGTGCACTATGGTGGTTAAGATGTCTGTAGCTGTCAATCCAAATTCTTTACAAACATGAACAATGTCGTGGGCACCAGCTAGTTATTATTATATAAATCTTTATCGTTTAGACATATTTTCAAATTGCTGACTACTTTATTTATGAATAATTTTTTTCTTTCTCCCTCTAAAAACACACTTATTTTTTAATTACAGTCTCATTTTCATCAGAATGTGTTTCTTGGTGCTGGCAACCTGCTGTCATAGTTAAGTTTTGTTAAAACTTTCTGAATCATCGACTTCCCACTGTTTAACGCGTTTTCCATTGTCTGCCGATGTCATGATGTGCGATCCAAACCACATTGCAAACAAATCTTAAAATTGTATTACCATCTTTAATAAATTCTTAGACTATATAAATCTTACCTAAAAAGGACTGTCTTCATCAGCACTACTAAGTGAAAATTAGTGTAGCAATTTCAAACCACTTTACTTTTATAGCTTTTATTTTCAACATATTACAATAACTAGTTTTTTGTTTTTATTATTATTATTCCATCTTGCAACTAAAACAAATGCTTTTCAATGCAAATGTGTTTTGTCTTTATTTAAGACATCTTCAGTGCCAGTTTTATATCATGAATTAATATATGCAAGTTTGCAGTTCCACACCAGTCTCACACTATCACTACCATCAAATGTATTTGTAAGATGCATTTTTGAGATTTTGCTGACTATGAACTATATATAAACTTTAGTGGTTGTTGACAACTGGGAGCCAAAGATTTCAAGATTTTGTGTAACACAAAAACTGTGGCTCCCGGTTGTCAACAACAAAAGTGTATTGTTCGTAGTCTGTGAAATCTCAAAAATGCATCCTACAAATACATTTGATGGAAGTGATAGTGTGAGACATGTAGGTGGTGTGGAACTGTGAACTTGTGTGCATTAATTCAAGATATAAAACTGGCACTGAACATGTCTTAAATAAAGATAAAATGAGTTTGTCATTAAAAAGCATTAATTTTAGTTGCAAGACAGAAGAATAACAAAAAAAGTTATCATAGCAACTAAGGAACTTAGGCCAAAAAATCATCAATATATTAATATGATATTGGTTTAATTTTGAATTGAATAGTCCTATCTCCATTATGACTGTACTTTACTTATAAATTATATTTTTTAATATTAATCTCAGAAGCAGATTTCAGACTTACTTTATTTGAAAAGAATTATTTGTTCCTCTGTGATCTAAGTCATGGCATAAACAGGCAATAATGAGTGCCAGGCATTCAATTTCTCCAAATATTTTCCACCACTGAGTTGCCTATAAAGAAAGCAATTTTAATAATTATTATATCATTGTTATATAAAGAAAAGAAGAAGAAAAATATCAACATGTATATCATACCGTAATAATTGAGAACATCATTTGTGCCACATTAAATGCATGTCTCCAATTGTGATAGGTTACATTACGGTAATTTTTCTTCACACTGAGTAACCACCTGCAAAGAACTTCATAGTCTATATGGAATCTCTCTACGAAATCCAGGTCTAGGAACATCCGAATGCAAGCCTGTACATACAAACAGACAGTTAAATGTACCCAGAAAATTTGGTAATGTTTGTTTTAAATGACTCAATAAGGCAAATAAAAATATTGAACCTTATAAATTAAATTGCTCTTCCATGAAATAGTATTTCTTCCAGCTTTACTCCATGTATTAAAAGTCAAGTTTTGACAAGAGTGAATCCAGTTCTACGCACAATCATAACGTCAAACTTTTATCTAGAATAAGTTACTGTTACAAGCAACGGAAAAAGTTTGAATACATTTAAATGAGATAATTTTATACAATTATTTAATTACAATTTTAAAATGTTTTACTGTTGGTTTAGTTCAATATGTTAACAGGAGCATCTAATGCTGTGTATTATACTTTCCTCTATACTGAATATTTATGAATTTATTATTATTTTTTAAAAAGTTTTCATACACCATTTCTTACATGTAAAACTAGTTAAAAATGGTAAAGTGAATTTATAACATTTACTTTTTCCTGAATTAATGATTCCTAAGCTACAGTTAACTGAAATACGAAAAAAGATACCCCTCAAAACTGAGACAAAAGACCTGTTGACCTGCTTCAGCTTCATTCAGGATTATTCTCACCTCTGTTTTCATCTATTTAAACCTCTTCTATATACTTGTTTAGTCTTTTGGAATTCACATACTATTCTGTTATTCTTTCAAACAATTGGTTTCTACATTTAATTTTATGGTCCTCTGATTTATTACTGATAGTTTCTTATCCTATTTTAATCTCATTTTTTATTTGATCTAGTTTAGGACATTTTTCTATATCTCCTAGAAATTTAATCTCCAATCTCTGTATACAGCTTTTACTGCAGAATTAAAGGCAGAAACATAATCTAAAAATGGGAGAGTTAACATACACACATTGAGCATTACAATTTTTTTATTTATTTACCTTTGTCAAAAGAATAATTAAGTGGCTAAAGCATGATGGCAGCTAGGAGATAACTGGATGCTCATCCTACTCATTGGTCCTCATGAGGAAGGAAACACTAACATGACAGAGAATGTGGAGTATTGATTGAGAAACATAAACCTGAGCATTGTAAAAATAGAATCTACACTGTAGAAACCTTTTGACCTATGATTTTGTATCAAATTCTCCTTATTTCTAACTAAAACTTATTTCCTCTTTTCATAGAAAAATCATCTATTTTCTATTAATATTTTATGTTTATGAAACTTGTTATTAAGAATAGTTAACATGCTTGTAATACTGTGAATTAGTTAAATCTCTTATTTATTTGTTTAGAGACTGTTTTATTGTCTTCTCTTAAATTCTATTGTCCAACTAATCTTCCCATGGTGTGAAGACATCACTCAACTACATTACTTCATGCATTCAAAACTTTGTAAACCAAATTACAGCTTCAAATCAATTTTCTGCTCCTTGAAATTTTCAAGCTCAAAACCCCTCTTCAACAAAAGAGTGAGGTAGCTGCCTTGTGGTAACTTTACACTTAGAACTCATATGAATGTTTGTGACTCTTGGCGTTAGACTAGATATACCTTAATTGGGTGATACCAGTCCCATTTTAAGCATAATGAGTAACTATCACAGGAGGCATTTCCTATGATGAGGAAGCTTTCCCCAGTTAATGAGTTCATGAAAAGTAGTGGAGACATAGTATACGTTGCACAATTTGCAGTGGGATCTGTTGCTTGAAATACAGCTTTAGGGATGTTTAGTAGTACAAGAAAAACCATATTTGTGGCTTAGGAGTTGACTGAGTTAAGGAAGTCTACTGAAGCATGTCCTGGGAGGGTTTTGGGAAGAGCAATCCCATTTCTGCGCAGGCTCCAAAGAAATCACAATCTCAATACAGGACTTAGTTAACCAATTCACATGCCTGGTAAGTATTGAGTAACAAGAACTGGTCTGTGGTAGGTTTTTGAGGGTTTAGGGTGGTTGTTAGTCTGACCAGGTTATGACATGACATAAGAAAGTTGTTTCTGGACTAAAATTGGTGGGTAGTTGCAGAATATCACAGCTTGAGAGATGTTAATGGAATACAGTGCAAGGGCCTGATGGTTTTAGAATACACTTAAAGCTCTTTATTCATGGTTTCATTATTCGTGGTTTCAGTATTCGTGGATAAAATAACTATGATAACTTTCTGTATTTGTCACTTGAAATTTTTATAATTTGCGGATCCATTCACTATACATGGCATCGTTTGGGTATTGCTGGCATTTGCCAAGAGTCATTATCTAACCGAAATGACTGAAAAAGCAAATCTTATTGCCACTAAAACTAAAGTACAGTGTCAAAAACTGTTGCTGCTGTTGTGTTAAATATTCCATAATGACCTTTGATAAAAGCTGCTGTGCTACGATCGGCTCTGTATCTATTATTACTTCAACTAGTCAGTCATTGCAATAATTCTGAGTGAATAACACATCTCCTCTGCTTTGTTCACAGTTTATATTTTGTAGCAAAAGCAAAGAAAAATTAGTTCCTATGCAGAAAAAAAGTTGTGATGCCGGTTAGAGAAAAAGAGAAATGCTTTGCCATTTTTGCCTTGGCGAGTCATTTGCATCCATATCACATTCTTTCAATGTTAACAAATCAACTGTACAATTCATCAAGGAATCCGAAGACAAAATATGGAATTCTATAGCTTCAACCTCGGCAAAAACTGTTTATGATCCAGCAATTGAAAAAGTGGAAGCTGCGTTATCTTTATGGATTGTTGACCATAACCAGAAAAGAGTGCCCTGAATGGTACTATGATATGCGAGAAGGCACAGGTACAAGTACAAGTGGAGGATTTCAAGCATCGGGGTTCAATAAATTCAAGGTATGACAATCATTGCATAGCATCAAAATTGTTGGAGAAGCTGCATATGCGGACACCACCACAGCAGAAAGATATCTAGAAAAGTTTTAAACATAATTGCTGATGGTTCATACAAACCTGAAAAAGTGTTTAATGCAGATGAAACTGCCCTATTTTGGAAAAGAATGCCAAACAAAACTTTCATATCCAAAAGTGAAACATGCGCCTCTGGTTTCAAGGTAGCAAAAGTAGCACTGCTGCTGTGTTCTAACACATCAGGCAAATGTGTTAGTAAGCCCTAATGCTTTACAGATCTTCAAATCAACGTGCTTTGAAAAATCAAAAAAATGACAACCTGCATGTGTTTTGGCAAGCAAATAAGAAAGCATGGGTTACAAGAGTTATTTTCTATGACTGGTTCCGGAACTGTTTTGTTCATAAAGTTGAAACTTACTTAAAGAAAAATAATTAAGACATTAAGGCCATTTTAGTTTTTGACACTGCACCACGTCACCCTCATGAGCTTGAAACTATGCATCCAAATACAAAGATGATATTGTTGCCTCCTAACATGACAGCTTTACTTCATTCAACCCCTGGACCAAGGAATAATCCAGGCCTTTAAGCTCTATCACATTAGACAAACGTTAAAAACCATACTTGACACAATGGAATACAATGCTGATATGAATGTTATGCAATGATGGAAAAATTTTGACATAGCAAAATGCATTGCTGCGATTAAAGAATTGTTGCTAGAACTGAAGTCACACACTTTGGAATCTTGTTGAAAAAACTGCGGCCTGATATCAGTGTTGGAAATGATGGAGAATCCAGGCAAATTCAAATTTAACTGCAAACATTGCTCAAGTTGTGAATGGGATAGGATGAGATGGTCTTGAACAGATAGAATCAAGTGACATTCAAGAGTTGCTAGAATCATAAGATAAAGATTTTACTCAAATCGACTTGGAGGAAATGTTAAATCCCCAACCCATTGAAGAAGAGGCTTCAATGAGCACTCAAATGATTACATTTAATTTAAAAAACCTGAGTGATGGCCTATGGACAAATGAGCTTTGTGATTTCTTCATGAAAATTGATCAGTCTATGGAAAGAAATCTTGTTTTTAAAAGACAAATTGTTAATGCCACAGCTGAATATCAATCCCAAATGAAAAACGTTTTAAAAGTGGCAAAACAAGAAAAAAATTACTAAATTCCTTAAAACATTGCCTAAGCCTGACAATAATAATTAAAACATTTGCTTAAAATCTCTTAATAAATTTATTTTAATTTGATTTTTTTTTAACTTTGAACATATAAGGAGCTTTTACTGTATATGACTCCACAAATACCAAAGCTGTAGGGGAGAGAACATTTAGTGGGATACGGATGCCAGCTGTCAAAATGAAAATACTCTTTAAGGATGGTAGGTTTGGTGTGGACAGATGAGATAAGGTGGCCATCAGAAACAGACAAATCCACACCTAGGAAGGTGGCTTGGGTGTGAGAACTGGCCCATATGAATTTCAAGGTGTTAAGAGATATTCAGACTTGTAAATAAACTAAAAAGATCGTTTCCCCATGGGTCCAGATCATAAAAATGTCCCGTATGAATCTGAGCCACACAAGGGGTTTATCATGAACCTTATTCAGAAACAACTGTTCCAGGCATTTTACAAAGAGGTTTGTATAAGATGGAGCAGTATGGAAACACATGGCAGTGTCACAGATCTGGTGATAAATTGTGCTTTAAAAAGAGAAAAAAATTGTTTAGTATCAGCGTCTGATCTGGTTAACCAGGATTGTGGTTTCAAACTAAGTGATGTGTGGATACCTGTCATTGAGGCTGCTCATCAGCAACGCTCTGTGTTTGTTCTCTGTGGGCATCTAATGAAGTATTTTATGTATAGTGTACAAAAACTTATGATACAATTAACAGCCATTTTACATTAAATGTTTTCAAAATGTTGTTTCAAATTTTACAATGCTTGGCTTTATGCTTTTCAATCCCCAATCCACTTTTCCTGTTATGTTACTTTTTCCCATAAAATGAGGCTCCAACAAACAAGATTAGCCATCAGTTATCTGCCAGTTGTCATCCTGCAGCAGCCATTTTATTCTAGTTTTGATGTATGAACTTAACCTGAAAATTACAATGTTCAATTTGTATTGATGTTTGCTCGTGGTTCAATGTTGTTCCTACCTTCAACCTATGTGGTAAGCAGTGGTTATTCTCCTATCCAATTGTTAAATATATATATATATGTGTGTGTGTGTGTGTGTGTGTGTGTGTGTGTGTGTGTGTGTGTGTGTGTGTGTAGTTGGCTGTTAGCCTCCAACATGCAGCCATCTCATCACTACTGAAGAAGTGCTATAGGCTCAAAAAGTTTGGTGTTTGTTTTATATATGTGTGTGTTTGTCTCGACGCCACAGGAATCCTCTTCTATGGTAGGCGGAGGTTTTTCTCCTATCCAAATGTTTAGTATAATTAGGATAGGGAAATGAGCCACCCCTTACCTTTAGATGACGGATGTGGGGTGCAAACACACAGCAAAAACAAAAAATACAACTGATAAAGAAATCCCTTTGTCAACATTATAGGAGGAATTTTCTCCTGTTGACAAAGGCCTCATCCTGAAAATTTATTGATCAGATGTATTTTTGCCTTATCCGTGTGTTCACACCCCCACATCCATCATCTAAAGGTAAGTGGCAGCACATTTCCCTATCCTAATTTAATTCCTTTTCACTACTTAGCACCTTTGATAGATTATATACATATACTGCAATTACCAAGGAAACCCCTACCACATCCTCCCAATCCCCACCATAGATTGTTGATCAAAGCAATTGTAATCTCTGTAAGGCAGAATAAACCTGAAATTTGTTAAAACTGAATAAACTGACGTTTGAATCCAGCTCCTCCTTAATGAAACTTCAGTAAGGTAGCCATCAAGTCACCTAACACAGTACAACCATCTATTTATACAAATATATTAGTCAATACCTTCATTACCTAGTGAAAAAATAAATGGAATTAATTTTTTATTTATCGTGACATTGTTTACCTCCACTTTTTGTTGGTAAATACATACTCATCAGTGTTCACAACACACAGTCTAATTATTCTCAGGAACAGTTCAAACATTTTTTACTAATTTTCGATATTATATATAGAAATAAACCTTAGTTTTGGAAGATTTCAATACATTTACATTCACTTTATAAATATAGCTATAATAATAGCTAAATAAGATTTTTAAATATCAGTTAAGGTAAAAAGAAATAGAATTGCATAATTAACTATACCAAAAAAGTAAATATATCCAGATAAGCTTCCAGCAATTAACATCTAGAATATAATCATTACAACAAATACCTTACCTTAAGTGTATCATCGTCATCCATATAAATATCATCAAACTTGAAATCGTGTAGTTGGTAATGTTGTGCAGATGGTACCCTCAGGCTCTGAAATAAAATTTTAAGTCAGTGAAAGATAGACCTACTTCTCTAAAATTTTTAACTGAAGGGAAAACTCATTTATATTTTTCCTGCAGAATGGATTATTCACTACAACAATTTTAATCCTATAGAAATGAGGGAGAATACTTTTAATGCTGTTACTTTAAGAGAAGTAAAAAATAAATCACCCAAGTCAAGATCAGGATGGTGGAATAACAGAGTATCTGCTCTGATCAAGAATCCTTTACTCCTTACTCCTACTACCTGATCTGGGCACTCATAAACAGCAATTATCCTCCGGAATTAGTCCAAAAACAGATATCAAGAGTCAATAACTTCCCACCTCACCGACAAACATAACCCAAAACCAAACAGAACCCTGTTTTTCTCACACAGTTTTTCCCTGGCCTTTAATCGCTAAACCAAATTATTTGTTTTGTATACAACTTCCTCAGATCCTTTCCTGAAATGCACCAAATTCTCCCCACTACCCTTCCCACGACACCACATGTCACCTTCAGCAGATCACCTAACCTAAAAAATATACTCGTACATAAATATCAACCATCTGATGCTCCTAAACCACTGTTTGGATCCTTCACGTGTAACAGACACTGATGCAAAATATGCAGTATTCATCCACAACCTATTGCAACCCTAATACTAGTGAAACCTACCCTATCATAGGCGATGCCACTTGCACAACAACCCATCTCATATAGCAGCTCACCTGCCTTCCTTACATTGGCCTTACCTCAAACTCATTATTCATCAGAATGAATGGTTATAGACGAACAGTTTACTCCTAAGACCTAGACATCGTTATTGCTCACAATGCCAGTACTCACAACATCTGCGATCTCAATAACTGCTTTACAGTCAGAGCCATTAGAGTACTTCCAGATACGGCCTCCCAATCTGAACTCCGCAGGTGGGAATTGGCATATAAACACATCCTCCAGACTAGACATCCCCCAAGTTTTAATTTCTGATAATACCTTCCATACTCATCCTGTACACTCATCACTGGCCAACACAATAGATTCATATATTTTATAGACCTTATTTCAAAATTTTTGATTATTTTTATCATTATTATTATTATTTCCCCTTTAAATCTTTCTTGTGATTAATACTTGCAGTTATATTATTGTTGCTTCCCCCACCACCTCTGATGGTCAATTTCATTCTATGAGTGGCTGTATTGACCGCTAAGCTTTCAACTTGACAAAAGGTTAACCCTGTTATATTGTGTTTTCTGTGTTTGTGTTTTATTTCATGTTGTTGCTGCCCTCCTTCCTTCAACTTTGGTGAGTGTCTCATGTACATTATCTATCCTTTCCTAACAAATATTGCCTCAAGGTGTTCTTTCTTCCCATTGTTACAATTGTCTCATTTTATTTTTTATTACTTTGCGATATCTACTTTCTCCCTCTTCTTCTAACCCTCTTCAATTTATTAATATGCAACAAAACATATTCAAATATTTTTTTACATAGCCTCTACTATAGTCTACTTATTTATTCCATCATACTAGCAGCTTTAATTTAATTTCAATTGTGATGGAGCACACATGCTCCAGTGTGGATGTCCCTATAGCCCACCTTCCCTAGTGATGATTTTTCAACACCCACCTTCACCCATCCTTTACAGATTGCTACTTTAAACTCCTCCATTATGTTTGGTAAACTGTCCGTTATTTCCTTTGGTAATTTATTCCAGTCCCAGACGCCCTTACCTACAAAAGAAAATTTTCCCAATCCCGTTTGCCTGAATTCAGTTTTAGCTCATGATTATGGTCATTTCTACCTTTCCATGTAGAACTCCTAATCCTTCATATCTATCCATGGATTATCACGATTATAAGCCTTGAACAAAACAAACACCCTCTTCACATGCCTTCTGTCTTCCAATGGCTCCAAACATAGCTCCTTCAACATATCAGTTCCTGTGGTAATTTCTGCAAACAAATTTAGCTGCTCTCCTTTGTACTCCTTTTACTCCTTCCAACTCCTGAAATTGATACCCCTATTATTGGTCTCACACCACCATATTCAGGCAGTGGTCTGACCAAGGTTTTGTAAACCAATTCCCTCACTACCCTCGTACATACTCTCATCACCCTTTCCCAGTAAATAATGGATCTAGAAATCTCTTCCCACCACCTTCCTATGAGTCCTGTTAAGTTCAGTTAGGTTTACAATTAAGATCTTCAACAACCAATGTCTTCCCTAGACTACCATATAATCATAGAAAATATTAACTATTTTATCTGTGTACCTAATAATCTGACTATTTGTGGCATTTATTTTCATTCCATATTTAACAAGGGCGGCCAAATTGATAGTGTAGCACTAGATCTTTCAAAGGATTTTGACAGTAGTAAATAAGGTAAAAACTATTGGAGTGGATGAAAAAGTGATTTGCTGCGTATAAGAATTTTTATTAAGTAGAACACAGAAAGTTGGGGTATGAATTGCAGTATCAAAATAAGTGGAAGTAAAAATGGGAGTGCAACAGGGTAGCATAATGGGACCATTCCTATTCATTATTCTAATGAATAATTGTGTTGATTGTTTAATATCAGAAATGAGATTGTTTGCAGATGACATAACGCTATATAAAAGGATCGAAAAAGTAGATTACTGTTAACAGCTGCAGGGTGATCTGAACAGGATATACAGTTGGTTTAGTAAACATGGGATGAAGATAACTGCAAAGAAGAGCCAGCTTATGAGATATACAAATAAAAAACTAAAGGTTGATTACGGTTATAAGGTGGGAAAAGAATTGCTTGTTGAAGACATGAAATGTAAATATCTTGGCATTACATTTGATAACTAGCTTAACTGAGCAGGACACATTGGACAGATAGTAGGAAAAAGTTTAAAAATTCTGCACTTGTTGGAGAGAGTGATGAGAGGATGTACGAGAAGGTAAAGGAATAGGGTAGCAAAAATTTGTCAGGCCATTGCCTGAACATGGTAGTGTAGTAAGGGACCAAAATTTGTGTATCAAATACAGTAGTTGGAGGGATGCAAAAAAAGGGCTGCTAGATTTGTTTCTGGAAATTATCGCAGAACACAATCAGTAACAGATATGATAAAAGGGATTAATTGGAAGACAGGAGAAAGGTGAAGAAGGTTATGAGAGTGTACAAGGCATATTTTGGTTATGAGTAAGGCCTAGATATATATGTACTTTAAAACGCCTAAAATATGCACACAAAAAATCCTAAAATATGCACTAACAATTCAAGAATATGCACTAACAATTAAAAAACGTGCACTGACAATTAAAGAATATACACTTACCAAATGATTTATTTTAAGTCAACTCACTGTTATGCATGTTTCATTCCTTACAAAATGATGAATCACAATATGTTACCAAGAGTTTTTCATTGTTTTCAGGGGTCAAAGATTTTCTATTGTTACACAAAATTAGTTTATAAGCCGAAAATAATCATTCCACGTCGACGGACGTTATTGGGCAAAACCTGTACAATGGTACTGACTGTTCGGAACATTCATCTGGCAAAGATTGGTGAGTCCACTTAAATACTTGTTAATTGATTGAATCTTTTTCAGTCCTGGGTTTGAGTCCAAAACCCTGCCAAGTTTACTTTTAACTTTTTCTCCAATTTCACCAGGGACAGCATTTAAAGAAGAAATTGTTTTATGAAGCAAGTGAATAGACTCATGTAGGGGTGCACTGCTAGTTTCTAGACCCTTAATAGCCTTAGAAAGTGACGAATAGTGTACATGGATGAAATTGATATCTCAATATATAGTAACACAATCAAATGCACACTTTGCTTCAGGAACACATGCAGAACACTCATCATCATCAATACTTGTGACTACATCTTTCACTTGATGGAAGTTCTCCTGGTATAACAGCACTGCAGACAACCAAGTTACCAATCTATTGAGAACAGGTTCCGGTGAAAGAGGAACCTCAGGCAGACGATCCTTATAGAACTGTACATGAGCTGGTGCTTTTAGGAATACTTTTTTGCCACTTGAAATTATTTTGTTAACTGAAGAAAATAGAGAACGTATCTCTTCTACAATGCAATGTGATCCATGCGCCAAACATAGGTAAGATTGGGGAAAAATACTCGAAGCGACTGACCAGCTTTTAACATATATGAAGCTGCGTCTGTGATTAAAACAAGCACCTAGTAACAATCACTCTCTGATTCAGTAGGCCACAGAAGTCGCAGGGAATCATTTACAAATCTTGCAAGTGTAGTGTGGTTGGTTTTCTCAAACAGTTTGGTTGAAAGTAAATGAGGTTTTCCAGGTTCTTCTTGACATAATTTACCCACTATAAAGTTCACTACGTATCGGCCACATGAATCATTTGCTTCATTTACCGATATCCAGACACTGTTCTCTCCTATGTCTGACCGAATTGAATCCTGGACAGAAGTGTAGAGAGAAAGCAAATAATTTTTCCTAATGGTGGATTCATCCAGCATCCTTTGATTAACACAATACTTTTGAAGAAATGCTCATAGATCTTGATTATTCAATTTATGCAACGGGATGTTGCTGCATACAAAAGCCTTACAAAGGTCAGCAGAGAATGTATTAATTTCAGACCGTAATACCTGAGTTAAATGTAGCTGTTGCATGTTCCTACTCTTTTCTTTTGACCTGAGATGTACAGCTGTTTTAGAATGCTGTTCAAGTTGAAACTTTTTCTCGCATTTTATTCTCTTCTCACATATTTGACAGTACACAACTTCACCGTCATTAGAATAGTCGCTGTTGCCTGAAATTCACTGCTTAATTAAAAATAATCTTGTGCAATTTTCTTTAGGCATTTTTGCAGTCAGATTGAACAAAACTATTCTTGGCACACAAACACTCCTATTGACACAAACTTTGAGAGGCTACTGCTTTTGGAAAGGAATGTACACATGTCTTTAAAAGTACAGAACCCTGAGGTCTGGAAGCCATGAATCTACTCCCAAGAAAACTGGGTCGTGCCACAATTAGGGGAATATTCGGGAAAAGAAAACTGCTGGCCTTTCCTATCATAGGACAGGCCACCTGTGAAACATCCCAAGTAATATACCAGCTAACCTGCAAACACTGCAAAACACTGCCTGGCTTCCTACATAGGTTTGACTACCAATCCATTAGCCATTAGAATGAATGGCCACTGTCTGACAGTTTTCACTCGGAATCCAAAACATCCAGTAGCTATCAATGCCATCTCCCATGACACTAATATTTTCAATTCTTGTTTCACGGTCCAAGCTATCAGAATCCTCTGAAACAGCAGCAGCTCCTCTGAACTCAGAGAGTGGGAACTAGCCTACCAACACAAACTAGGCACAAGGCAAGCTCCTGGTCTTAATTTGAGATAATACCCAGTTAGTACTTTTCCTTCCCTCTACCCTCTACTTGCCTCCATGCCCACTGTCAACAGTATATTGAACCACCACATACCAGAGGTGATGTTTAACTACACAGATTATTTTATTATTATTATTATTATCATTATATTTTTCAGTTTTATTTTGTTTACTTATTTATTTTTACTTTCTCAAATTTATGTTATGAACATCTGAATATATTTTTCCCCACTTTTTGTAACATTTTGCATTCTCAGGTACTAGTTCCAATTCACTGTCCCCCTCTCCCTGCCCTCTGTTTGAATTTACCCCCACCATGTTCCTGACTAACGGTCATTCTGTGAAACAATCTCCCACACCACCCTCCTTCCTTCATTTTCTCATGTTGACAAAGAGCCTAGTCTCAAAATATTCATTGTTTTCCCTGTGTTTTGTGTTTATTTGTGTGTTCACCCCATGATACCATCATCTAAATATATATATTCGCAAATATATGAAATTTCAAAAGCACCAAAAACTAATCAAGTTCAGTTTCCAGTGAAAAAGAGAAGAACAAATAATCTTCAAATCTTTATTGTGTTCAGTGGAAAACAAAATTCTTGTATGTTCTATATTTTTTTTATTCGAAATGTTCTTCTTCAGGTGTCACTAAAAAAAAAATCTCATCTCATTCTCATTCATCGTTTCTTATTAATTAATAAATTAGAACAAACTACATCTGCCACATAGAAAAGAACTAAGAAGAGCTGCACCTTTTTTGTATTCTTTTGTTGCAGTTTCTTTCTATATTACTACAGAATGATTCTTTTTCTTGGTTACAAGACTTCTATAGATCATTGATGACATTTTGGATATCGAAAACTTGCTGGAAAAAAACCATTTCCAATAAGCCTTAAAGTTTATTATACAGTGGCATTTTACGTCGCACTTTGAACTCGAAATAACACTTCAGTGAGCATTATAAGTAAAGACACTGAAATTCGCATGACTAAACAAAATTAGAATTATTTTATCACTGAGCAGTGAGGCGACACTTGGGTGGCCCAAATCAAAACAGCTTTTTCAAAATATCAAAACAATATGAACTGACACTGGTGTCAAAAACTCAGTTTGGCATCTGTAAGTGAATTTGATGAGACTAGGCACTGCATGCCTAATGCTTTTTGTCATATTATGAAGTCGCATGTTGATTACTTCAAACGTGCCACCCCCGAGTGACCAAAACACGATGACTTCAAGCCACTAGCCTGCAAAGCTCTGTCAGAATATACGATATATAAAATACAGAAATAATTAAATGACTAAAATGTTCACCTGCTATTGTGTATTTTCTACCCCATTTTAACTGTTACAAAATAAAATGAATGAAAAGCTACATAGCTTGGCTTGCATTTAAGTTTCATCAAACTCTATTTGTAACTCGGGTTCAAATGCCAGGCTCTGAATACCGGCCATTGATTTTCTCAAAAGTCAGCTATGTGAATGCAATCTCTGCCTCATAAACTACACATTTCACAAACAGAAATATATTTTGTCACACAGAACACAGGTACAAGCTTCACAGACAGATAGAAATGAATCTGCATACTCCTATCAAAAACGGTGACAGGTATAGCAAGCCCATAATAGATGGAACCTTGCTTTGAAAACAAGCACAGCCTCTGTAAGAGAACTCTTAACTGTGATGGAGCACACATTCCGGTGGCAATTCCTCTACATCTCCAATTTTCTCTAATGATGACAGATTTAAGGTTTGTTTTAAAATGTGTTCATCTTTATGCCTTCACTGCAGACATCCTGCCTTCACCTGTAATGAGTGATAGGTTTCTGTTCCTATCCGTTCTTAACTGAATTGCCTAGCAACATTTCTTTATTGACACTGGTATTGAACTATGATTACTGAGTGCGTATCAATATCTTTGAAGAGCATTTCAGCTATTAAAATTCCAGTCCCTTACCTTCAGTCTCTGGGCATCTTCCAGTGAAGCAGAAGCATGGTAACTCAAAACTTCTAATGTTACACTTTGTTTAGCCATTGCAATCACAGCCTTTTCATACCTAGAAAGGAGTGATAGTATTGAAAAACCTTGCATAAATTAGTCATTTGGTCAATCATGTGAAATACTGTTAAAAAGCTGGAAGAAGGAAAAATAAATTGTAAGAGTACAATTTGACACATCTGATTATATAACAACATTAATGTTAAATTACTTTATACTTACATATGAGTATTGTGGATGCCCATTCCACAAAATATTGCAAAAGCTTCCACAAAATTTTCATCATTTTTGGTAAATGCCAGATCGTTGAATTTATTTATAAGCTGTAAAAGAAATTTATTTTTTCTTTTACACATCAGAATGTTGTACTCTAAAACTATGCTGATGTCATTTCTGGTGCCAATTTCAAATTCAATTCATCTGCTTTTTACTTAGATTGGGGGATGCATATTTTTTTGATTTGTTGCTTTTATGCTAAAGAATAGATGTGTCCACAAAAACTCTAATGGCAAAGACTAACACCTTGTTGCTTAGCTTGCAGTTACTGTCTACATCTGTCTCACAACACAAAATCCTCATAGTCTCTTATCAGATGAAGGAAAATGGTCTCAATTCTCTTGATAATAAATTGGATTTAAAAATTACTGCAAGCCACTAAAAGCAATGAAATGACAAAGTATTGGCATAAAATAATTAAAAACTAAATGGTATAATAACATTGTTATGATAATGAAGCCATGTGTGATGTATAGTAACAACATTCAATTAAATTTTTAGAACTTGATAGAAAAAGTTTTTATTGCATAACCATTAATAATTATAATCCTATAAAAATAAAGGCATTAACAAAATATGTGGGCTGCTTGTGGTTACAATATCTGAGAATAAAAAATATTTACTCTTATAGACTTATTACAGTCGGATATCTTTCAAGTCAGTATATAAGTGTTATACAGTGAGGATATGATAAGAGTAATAAAGGTGAAGGACCAGGCAGGTGTTAGTATATAATATTTAAAGAAATCTACAAGAAAAACAAATAAATTTAACAAACAGGTAGATGTGTTCTGATGTCGAAGAATTAAAAGTATGTAAGTAGGTATAACATGTTGAGATAGGATAGGAAGAGAGGGCTTCTTTCTTTTTTTTTTTTTGAACCAATTGAAAAACTAGTGAAAGGATGAAAAATATGATATTTACCCTCCAATGGCACTCTAATTACCATGAAAAGATTATTAGACAATCAAAGCTAATAATTATATCTTAATAATTAAAATAAATTACACAAACAGCTTTCATCTTATTTTGTGTGTGTGTGTTTGTGTGTCTGTGTGTGTGTTTGTGTGTCTGTGTCTGTGTGTCTGTGTCTGTGTCTGTGTCTGTGTGTGTCTGTGTGTGTCTGTGTGTGTCTGTGTGTGTCTGTGTGTGTCTGTGTGTTTGGTTTTTTTTTTTTTTTAACTAAAGCAATTTTTTTTCAAGGTCCTAACAGATCAATCAGGAATTTAAGCTTTGTAAGCTTTGAACATTGCATCACAAATGAAATGAAAAATAGTGTAACAGGTAACATTAAAAATGATAGAGCTTCTTTAGAAATTTTGATATAAAATTCAGAAAAAATATATTCTCTAACACTTGTTTTACAATATTTTCAAAATTAATTTCACCGGTTACATGGTACCTTAGCAATTTCCAGTACTTTGTGCACACATTGGCATTATTTGCAATCAGTCTACTATCTATTGTTTCATAATGCCAATTATCAGAGTCAATGCTTTTCTTTGGTGCACAGCAAGACTGCGCTATTCTGAATGAACTACCATATTTTATGGACTAGAAGACGCACCTTAATTTTTAAGCAGTTCTTTTTTTAAATTAAAATTTCCACCATTTTTATTATTAGATTGCAAAGCCAGACTAAAAAAAATTCTTAGTTTATAAAACTGAACTGACCTTTAAAATCCCTGAAAATCATCATCTGAACTTTCTTCTTTTTTTTTTTCTTCCTCATCTTCATCCTCTTCATATATAAGATGGTCTTCCCTGCCATCGAGAGCATTACTTATGCTGCACTTCTTGAAAATTTAACAATAATATAAACTCTCACTCTAGACCATGGCCGTTTTATCCACTGACAGACTTGTTTGATTTTAGGTCGATTTAAAGCTCCCTTCAGTGTGAATTCATGTTGGGTTTCATCCATTTATTCCATTCCTCTCTCATATACATTTTAAATGGTTTATTTATCAAGACATCAAGAGGTTGCAATTGGGAAGTAAGTCCTCCTGGAATAACAGCAAGCTCTGTATTTCCCTGTCTCAATTTCTCTTTCACAGATTTTTTCAAATGACTACTATACTGATCTAGCACACAAAGAGAACTCTTCTCTCCCACACTCTGTTAATCCATAATTTCATACCAGCCTCATACATCAAACCCTTGTCATGTACGTGAACACCACCACCTGGCGGTAGTATTTAAGAAGGTTTTGGCATTGTTTTGCACTTGAAAATGTAGCACCAACCAACTCCACCATTAAAGTTTGTTAAGTTCTGCTGTAGCACTAGCTTATGAGTATGTATTTGAATCATTTTTGTAGTAATTCCAATGCCATTTTGATGGTATCCTTGAAACCATTTCAATACGTTATCTTCTAGTTTTGGCCATTTTGCATTCAGTCCTCTTCCTAATTTTTTTTTTTTTTTTTTTTTTTTTTTTCAGTTCTTCTTTACTATCCCACCAATTGCAAATGGTTTTTCTGTTGGTGGAGGGCCAAAATGCCAATCAACTGCTATGTTTCCATGTTCTTTCTGCATATGCTATTTCTTTCAATTTACAGCCCACTTCTTTTTAATACCTTTTTTTTTCCATTGCAAAACTAGCTAATAACAAAAATATTGTACCGTTACCGATAACACAAATCATTTTCACTTCATGTTCAGTGGCACCGTAGACTGCAATGAAGCCTTATAGGCTACACAATGTTCTGTATTTGTAATGGCAGGGTGGGAGGGAGACAGTGTTAGCAAGCTTGTGAATCCACACAATTCATGTTCATTGTATCGATGCACTGCTGCTGCCAGTTGAATCCAATGATGCCAGATAGAAATAAATTCCCTGCGGCATCGAATATATAGCCATTTTTAAGACTGGCAGGAATTTTAAATTGAACACTGGACATTTTTATATTAATTTTGAATACAAGATGCACCTGCATTTTGGAGGTAATTTTTTTTTTTCGAATAAAAAAAGTGTGGCTTATAGTCCGTAAAATAAGGTATAGGTACAAGTAATCAGTCATCATTAAAAAGAAGGGTATGTGAATTTTACCTTTCTGAAGGTGACCAAAAAAAATTCATCTTTTTATTTGAAAGCAGTGTTTCCATGACATTAGATGCTCTCATTTACTGTCAGCTGATCATAGTACTGATATTAGCACACCACAATTGATTCCACCATTAATTTCAGGACAATGAGCTATGAGCAAGACTGGCTCATGTGGTTGTATTGACCTGATGACAGGATTTTCATTAACTGTGTATTTTGCCCCTATAGTTGCCACCTTAACTTTACCCAGTGATCCGCCGGGTATAGAGGTCCTGTAGTTTAACGTGGAATTTGAACCACATACTTTACATTACCAGCAAGCTGTGGCAGAGGTTAAGATGAAGTTATAGGCCTTTGAAAATACCCACCAGGACAGGAATTTGAACTGAGGACCTTTTGATTTCCAGTAAGGCGCATTAACCACTGAGCCACCAGGGCACTGTATGAGCATAGTAACAGACATTTAGACTGTCTGTAACATATCTGTCAGTAATTATTAAGGCTAAATTAGCTAATTCTTTTCTAGATATCTCCAGAAAGGATTAATTACTACACACATCAATTAGTACCATTTATTGATGTCTAAGACAGTTTGTTTATTATTTGCAATATCTAGTTTCCATAGTGGTTAAATTGGTCAAAATAGCATTTACTAAGATAACAATTAAAAAATTTCACTACTGTACATGTAAAAATGAATGAAAACTATATAGAATCAGAGACAGTTATATGTACCTGTATCACACCAACAATTTGACCAGATGAATTTTTTATTGCCATACATAATATACTTTTGTGCTTGAAATTTGTGCCTTCATCTACCGAAGGGTCAAATCGTTCATCTTCGTAGGC
Source organism: Vandiemenella viatica (assembly GCA_031002005.1). NCBI lineage: Eukaryota > Metazoa > Arthropoda > Insecta > Orthoptera > Morabidae > Vandiemenella > Vandiemenella viatica. The sequence goes on from JARYHS010008074.1 coordinate 253,953,234, forward strand.
ATTTGGGATATTAACAGTCTGAAAAAAGAAATGGTAATCAATACAGTGCAATCAAGCTCCAAATCAAACTGTTACAGACTGCCAGGAGTTTATTACATTTTTGTTAAACAGTAATGTGGCAATTATGATTGAACATTTCTGTTTTAGTATTTACGATTATTTTTTTTATTCCACAATTTGTAACCAAAAAATTTCTAAAAATATAACTGTTTATTCTCTTCAACTAAAATAAGAGGAACAAAAGGAACTGAACAGGAAATTTAAGTAAGTGCTGATAAGTAAACAATTGTTTATGACATAACAGCAGAATTTTTTTGTTTAGCAATAAGGCACAATTAATAAGAACACTGTTGCAAATTAAACTGTGACAAAATATAAAGACTGAAATAAAAGAAAAGGGTGAATAGAAGTGTTAGGAAATTACTGCAATTCACAATTAGAAATTCTTCTCAATAAGGAGCTGGTTTGGGAGTCACTGGAAGAGGGAGGTTGGATGAAGAGAGTGGTGGGAGTTCTCTTATATAATGAGGGTGCCATCCCCCTTTAAAAATTATATCTCCCTTCAAACTAAACAGAAATCCTTTAAATTTTACAGAGCGAATCCTATAGTTTAAAATACCTGTCAAGTTCATAAATCAGATCTGATCAAGGGATCATGACCTTGAACTAAATCTATATTGTTGTACATTATGACATTACCGAATGCCGACTTCATGCTCCTGGCCTTTGATGGCAGTCTAGCAGCATCCAGAGATGTTGCAACTAAATAGAGTTTATGATGAAATGAATCATCATAACACTTTCATTAAATTTGCATTTCATATCATTTCATTATAAAGTATAGCATTTAATTTTTAAGTATATATGTCCATTTAGTAAAAAACATGGTATGGTAAAACTTTATGACTGAAAAAAAACTTTGAATAAAATTATACTTTAGAAGTGAATGAAGTCCTTCCCATTGTTGTCATTTTTTCAATCACTACTGTCACGCCGATTGGCCATCTTAAAGTTTTACATTGGACATCAAATACGAGGTAAAGGACACAGTTGGGCAGCTATGTCACTCTATGGTTGAAGAATTAATAGGAGTTCAAAAATTACAACTTTTTTGGTACATCTTTATTGTGTTTCAACAATGCAACAGTAATCCTCAGCTTTGGTAAGCGGTGGTTATTTTCCTATCTAAATTTTTAATATGTAGCTATTTTACACCTGTGATCATATCCAAAACATTGTCATGGGCTTAGACCTTTTGACCTTAAATAATGGACCTATTTTAGACCCATGACCTTACACATAAAACAGTTATGGGCTTAGCCGTAATAAATCATATATTTGGAGCAGAACCTTGATTATTGATCAAAGAATAAGAAGTAGCATGCAGAAGAGATGTCTACAAACTAACATTTTATTCCAGTCTTAAAATAATGGGAATAAGGACTGAAACAAATTACCAGAAGCAATGTTTATGAATTTACCTAAAATTCTGAAAGAACTTGTAAAAGTTGAAAGTAGGTGTGTATGGAACTGAAATAAATGAATTTAAAATACAAAGCCAGCAAATAGTAAAACTGTAGCTGGTATGTATTCTCCATTGATTTCTGGTGGAAAGGTAGTGACAGTACAAAAAAGACATAGTAATTGAACTAAAATCAATAATCTGTCAAGAGCAAGTCACGATCATATTCTTGTAGGCAACAAGCTTTACGTTAGTTGGTAAATAGCTGAAAACACTTTATAAGATTGTTAATGTAATCTTCTTTGGGATTTTTATTGGCTTTGATATTTTATTTGTAGTGTGATTATCACTCTCTTCAGTAAAACATTGCTAAGATAAAAAGTATGTCCATATTGTTTTATTTATTAAAACATTTTCACTAATATGATACTAATAAATGTTACGTACAAAATATTTGCCCCTGTTATTTTTAATTAATTTTTAACTGATATCATTCAAGGAGTCACTTTTTTTTTAAATAAGATAAATGAAACAAATTATATACACGACTAATTTCTTGATCTGCTGTAATATAGCTTATAGTTTTAGTGTTTGGGGGCTGTTGAAAACAATTGTAACTATAACACAGTTAGAAAAACTGTGAGTTGACAAATATTATCTTCCTTTACACTAATCACCACCACTCCACACAGTTCAAACAATTGTCCTTCTCACTCGTGGCAAAGAATGAATAGTGATCACCTTGAAAAAATTAGAAATCACTTATTACATTTAATGCCAATGACCTTAGTCATTGAGAATCCCACATGGCCTGGTACCTTCAGAGCAGTATGAAAATTAATGTTGAAAAATGAATTAGATGAATCAAAAATATTGCTAAATTACTTTTATTAAACTTATCTACACAGATTCAGTATACTTTTTAAAGGATTCACCATCACAGCTGGGGAAAAAAGTGACAAGATTTATAAATGCTGAAATCTGCTCAAGGTGGCTGCTAGCAACTGCTCAAACACTTACAATGAATTTGTGGCAAGACAGTATTAAGCCAGGTGTAGAAAGAGGAATAACATTAATTGGGAGAAGTAAATGAAAATTATCTGTAAAGCCGAAGTGGTCACGAAGCATTGTTGTGTATAAAAGTAATTATTAAGGCAGTCTGTAGCTGGCCGCCACAGGAGTCAGGTTGAGGTTACAGCGCGTCCGGTATAATTGTATAGTGGACCCAAAAGTAATAAAACGTTGTCCGCAAATCACGTTAGGGAAGTGCTTCGTGGCGACCGATGAGCAAGTAGTAATGAGAAGTGGTGACACAGTGTGTAGACACGATAAACAGAAGCGTGGTCAGACCTTGCAATCTGAGGAAATGAAGTACTGTTTAGCCTTATCCATGCTCAAGATGAACAAGTATAATTAGTGATGATGGTTGGTATAGATGTATGAGTTTGGTAAATAAATCCGATGTGAACTTAAAAGTGACCTGTAATTGACTTAGTAGAAAAATCGAACCTGCAAACCTAAATAATCAAGCACATTACCCACCATACCTATTATCACAAGCCTGTGTGCGAGCTATCTGTTATCGCTCGTTTGCCACATGTGGTATACAGCGAACAAAATCGCTACAAATTCATTGTTAAACATTTAACTGACACTTAATTACTACCTTGTACAATAACTTATTGATGAAATACTGTGATAGTTACAGAACACAACAATTACCTCACAGTTACAATGTACTTTTTTGAATAAGTAAAATAATAAAGTTGTTTTCACTACAGTGTAACATGAAGACTGCACCGGCTTAAGGATGGGTATTTAAACAAAGTAGTTTCATATTTATAATAGCAATTATCTGCATCATCTACAGAATAGCTATTAAACTTTTGCAACAGAAAGATTCACAAACTATCAATCTAACATTGGTCAAGCACAGAAAATAATGTGAAATTCGAATAAGATCTGTCTTGTATTCTAACAAAATGCAATAGTGTACTGCAGAATGTATTGGGATAGGAAATGGAGAATATTGGAAGCTTATTTTAGTTTGCAGGAGAGAATCCAATTCATGGATCTAGGAGTGCAAAAATAATTGATATGTCTGTCACATAATATATTTTACTGAAAGCTGGAATCGTTGAAATATTACGTGCGATACAGTTTTTTTATCCTCCTGAAAATGTAATAAGTAACATAATAATAGATGTCATTTGTTTTTCATAAATGAAGTTACAACATAAGTTTTGAATAGGAAATTTGAAAAAGCCACAATCACCAAAATAAGAACAACAAGGAAAAGCACCAATTTCCATATGGTAGAAATTCTGTGTCAAGGGGCAGTTTGTATCAGAGCATTGAAAGCTTTAAGAAGATTGTTTCTTTATTCTACTCTGTTAAACAATCATAAGCTAACCAGAAGACAAAATTAATAAAGCTTTTTCATTGATTTTTGCTTTATGCCGTGTTGACCTTGAGGTCATTATAGTCCATCCAGTCCATAGGTGCTCAAAAGGACCCCTAGCTGGAAAGTTGTGGGTTAATTCCTCCCATGTAATGAAATATAAGTCGATACTATCTGTGAAATTATATGGATTAAACTCAATGTTGCTGGGTCAAAACTTGTCATAGGCACCTTCTACCGTCCACCCGATTCTGACATAGCTATCGCCGAGGAATTAAGAAGTAATGTTAACAGTATAGCTAGCCGTTTTCAGGATCATGCTATGATTCTGGGAGGCGACTTCAATCTGCCTTATATCGACTGGCGAAATTATGTTCACATTACTGGTAGCAGGGATAAGGCAGCTTCTGAAGTAATTCTCGATTTATTCTCCGATAATCATCTCGAGCAGCTAGTGAATGAACCTACGCGGTGTCATAACGGTAGCGAAAACATTTTAGACTTGCTGGTTACCAACAGGCCAGAATTATTCACCGACATTTCAACGACCACTGGAATAAGCGATCACAAAGCGGTAATTGTGACTATCAAATTAATGACCAAGCGAAAAAGGGGAAATGGACGGATTGTATACAGATTCAGTAAGGCCTCAAAGGAGTGTTTTAGAACCTACCTGAGGAATAATTACCATAACTCTAAGTTAAAAAAGGACACCGTTGAAGAGATGTGGCATCGATTTATACATATAGTCAAGGAAGGTATGGAAGTACATATACCGAAGCGGAAAATAAATGGGGAGAATGATCCACCGTGGTACACATGCGAAGTCAAAAGATTACTCAAAAAACAAAGAAGGATACACGCACGCTACAGAAGGAAGAGGTCTTGCAGCGATTTAGAAACCTTGGCTGAGTTAAGACTACGTGTGAAGAATGTGATGCGTGAGGCCTTCAACGATTTTCATTCAAACACTCTCTCTAAGAGTCTCGCAGAAAACCCAAAGAAATTTTGGTCCTATGTTCGTAAAGTCAGTTGTACCAACAGCAATATTCCAGCACTAGTTCGCGAAGGGTCCGAGGTTATTGAAAGCCGCGATAAAGCTAATGTACTAAATACTGTATTCAAAAATTCATTTACTGACGAAAATAAGGATTGCATTCCCGTTTTCCGACGTCGTGTCGAGTTGGAGATGGAATCATTACGAATAGATACTGCAGGTATCATAAAGCAATTAGAGCTCCTAAAGTGGGGAAAAGCACCTGGCCCGGATGGTATTCCAGTAAGAGTATTTTCAGAGTATGCGGCGGAAATCGGGCCATTTCTGTCTGATATATTCAGTAAATCCCTAGAAGAGCGAAAAGTACCATCAGACTGGAAAATAGCGCAAGTAACTCCGATTTTCAAGAAAGGTGATCGAAGCGATCCTGGAAACTATCGTCCCATATCTATAACATCTGTTTGTAGTAGAGTTAAGGGGCATATTATATGCTCGAACATTATGAATTTCCTAGATGAAAATAATTTGCTTACAACAAATAGACACGGATTTCGGAAGAAAAGATCATGTGAAACACAGCTGGCCCTATTTACACATGATGTAATGAAAGTTATTGATGCAGGTTCACAAGTAGATGCAATTTTTTTAGATTTTCAGAAAGCCTTTGACTCTGTGCCACACAACCGCCTTTTAGCAAAACTACGAGCATACGGTATATTGGATCAGCTTTGCGAATGGATAAAGGATTTTCTAACTGGTCGATCGCAGTATGTCGTTGTCGAAGGAGAAAGTTCTTCTAATCTAGATGTTACATCGGGTGTACCTCAAGGAAGTGTAATAGGACCACTTCTTTTTTTAATTTTTATAAACGATCTCGGAGACAAAGTGAAAAGCCTTTTTAGATTGTTTGCTGATGATGCAGTTATTTACAGGGAAGTAAGGAATTTGGCCGATTGTTTAGCAATTCAGCGTGATCTGGATGTTATTTTGGCATGGTGCGCTGAGTGGCAACTCACACTAAATTGTAAAAAGTGTAAGACAATGAGCATAACTAACAAAAAGAATCCAATTGTTCAGAAATACGAGGTAAACAGTTCAGTTATTGATGTGGTCGATTCTATGAAATATTTGGGAGTAACAGTACAAAGGAACATGAAATGGGACTTACATATTAATACGTTGGTAGGTAGAGCTAATTCTAGGCTGCGGTTCCTAGGTCGAATTTTGAAAAATTGTAATGAACAAACAAAGGAGATAGCGTACAAATCTCTTGTGCGTCCACATTTGGACTATTGTTTTGCCATTTGGGATCCGTTTCGTAAGGGGCTGATTGAGAGTACAGAGAAGAGCCGCTTGATTCGTGACCGCTTGCTACAGTCCTTATGAAAGCGTTACAGAACTGATTAGTAAACTAGGCTGGGAGTCTCTGGTAGATAGATGACGCACGTTTCGTATAAACTTATTGGTAAACATGCGTACTCCCACTTTCACTTACGAGTGTAGTGAAATACTTTGTCCACCAACCTATTTGGGTCGGCATGACAGGAAAGATAAAATTAGAGAAATAAGGTGCTGCACTGATTCTTATATGAATTCCTTTTTTCCTCCTACCATTAGGGATTGGAATGCACAACAAAGAGATTAGGTTTGGTGCTGAGCACCCTCTGCCATCCACAGTTTTGTGATTTGCAGAGTATATATGTAGATGTAGATGTAGTTTTGATTTCTTCCATTCTACATGTTTTTTGGGGTGCTGAATCCGAATCTGAGATTTGCTAACAAAATTTCGTGATGGAATATTGAAAAAAAATTTAAAAAAGGGCCCAAAAATCTCATATTTTGATGGTTTTTTGCTTATAGCTCTAAATATATCAACTTTTCGTAAATAACCTCCATATTCAAAATGAAAGTACATAAAATTTCTAACAAATTTCCCCATTTAAGTTTTTTTCTAGGAAGAAGCGTTCAGGTTCAAGCGCTAGTTGAAAATTGGCGTATTTTGTCTATCTCTGCAAAAATTCACTTATTCCGTTCCAAAACTCAGATTTATCTAAGGCTGTCAATATTAGTGAATTCCTCCTTGCTTTAAGTTGTACCCTAGTTTTCATTTTTCCTAAACATCATTTTTACTTTTTTTTTTTTAAGGAATGGTCAATGTTTACGGGTTCAATTCCGAGGCCTAATTGAGGGACTTTAACCACCTATTCTACTATTACATCTAACATGTTTATTCAATATCTTGATCTTCTTACATTACATACGACACCTTTATACTTTCTATAAGATATCACAGAATAATTCATTAATTATTATTTAATCCTGTGAATGAGGCAGCACTCGTGAGCAGGCACGTGCACAGGTTTCTCCATTTGTAGGAGTGAAAAACTTGTGTGGCACTTGGAGTGATATTGCCATTGAACAAACTCTAATGAAGTCAGTGAAGGTGAGTGGAGGTATCACTCATAGCCATGGAGTGACTGCAGGCATTGTAGCAAGATGGACTAAAGGGATGACAGCATTGCATAATGTGTGTCAAGAGATTGTGTACTTTACGGGAGTGGAACGAGAAACATCAGAACAACACATTGATAGCAGAGATGCTAGGCAAACACGAGACACCACTGATGCAGATAAATTATTCGATTGATTTCACGAGCATCCTCCTTTCCCAAAGTGACCTAATGTCACTAAGTACAGGTGTTGTTGCAGATGAGAGGATCAATTGCCACTTGTCTAAGGAGATGGGCATGAAAGGTATACATCACATTGTTGGTGTTGATTTTCACACTGTAATGTTCAAATGAATCAAAAGAGTGCAGCCTCTTGTGATCATGGGTAGGTCTATTCATATAGAAGACAGGGCTGTAGTTATTAATCCAATATCAGTTTTTCAACAAATGACCATTGTGAAACATTCAAATGAAGAGCTGAGTGTATTTCTGCATTATGAACTTGGCCCCTACCCTCTCTCTCTTTTTGATGAGCATGGATCGAGAAAAGGAACAAAATCGAGCTTATACAGAGCTTTTGTGCCAACTGAACAAGCGGACTTCAGTAAAACAAAATATGTTATTGACGGAGGTGGTTTTTTTTTTTTTTTTTTTTTACATTGTGGTGAATGGCACAACATTCACAGAAATTTGCAGCAGTTATGTCTCATATATTAAGTCACACTATAAACCAAATGCCACTGTCATTTTCGATGGCTATGCTGACAAAGCTCGTGAAAGTACCAAACGCATAGGAAGATTGAGAAGAGCGCAAATAAAAGAAAGTCCTGCAATATCATTTAGCGAATCCATTGTCCCTGCTGTCTCACAGCAGAGTTTCCTTGCAAACTCCAAAAACAAGAGCTGGTTGATAAATATGATAATGGAAAAATTTGAGGGGTTAAAAATTGTTTAACAACAAGCAGTGAAGGATGCTGATATCCTGATTATCACAATAGCTCTAAAGTTGGCCTCTTCAAATGAATCTATGACAGTGGTTTGGGAAGATATCAATCTTTTTGTGATTTTGATTGGCATGTGTAGCCATAACATAAAGAAGAATTTATGAAACCAGGAAAAGGAAAGGTGTCTCAGACCATTTACAATCCTGATCTTACTGATAAAACCATATCAGACCAGATTTTGTTCTTGCACGCGATGAGTGGTTGTGACACCACTTCTGCTTTGTTCATTCAGAGTAAACTGAAATTTCTAAAAGTCCTGCTGAAGAAAAGTGACTTGCTACCAGTTATTAATGCTTTCAAAGACCCTCATGCACATCAGGTCAACGTTGCCTAAGCAGGAAACATGTTTCTGATGGATCTGTATGGGAAAGGATCAGAAGCTAGCCTGAATGATTTAAGATACAGGCAATATGTATCATTTACCCCCCCCCCCACCTCACTGAAGCTGCTGCAAGACAACATTCACTGAGAGTTTTATTTCAGGCGCAGCAGTGGTTATCCGGTCGAACCACACTCGATGAGTAACATAGACCCCCTCAAACGAATGGGGTGGGAAGAAAAACCAGAGTGGTCTCTTTCCACTTCAGACCCTGCACCAGACTAAATACTCCAATAAATTTGTGACAAATGTAAAACAGGTTGCCAACTAAATTGTGGAGCAGGAAAGCAGGCCTATATTGTTCCCCGATATGCACTTCATGTGAAGGTATTTGTGAAAATGTTGACCCTCCGGATGTCAGTATTGACATGGACGAAGATGAGACTGAAGAAAGAAACCAAGAACAGACTGAAGGACACTTACACGATGCGGGAGATATGTCTAATCACACAGTCTAATTTATAATTGTTCATCTCGCATGAGATATGGTCACAAGTTAATGTTTTCTAGATGAACAAGCCACGACGTTGTCAAAACAAATACCGGAACCTATGCCAATACCATCCGCCTTCAAAGAATCTCGGACTGTACCTTCTGAATGGCAAAGGTTTATATAATGTTCATCATAGTATGTAATATAATTAATTATTAAAATTTCTAAAGAATTTTGTTGGAATTTAAACATTCTTATTATTTGAATCTGAACAATTTCGGACTCCCTTAAAAAATTTCAACATTATGTTACATAATACATAATTTAAGTAAGATATTTACAGAGAACTGTGGGAAATTCTCTAGTATTGACAGCCTTTTTTTACGATAAATTTGAGTTCTGGAGTGGAATAAGAGAATTTTTGCAGAGATAAGCAAAATACACCAATTTTCAAATAGCGTTTGAGCCCAAATGTTTCTTCCAAGAAAAAAACTTTAATGGGGAAATTTGTAGGAAATTTCATGTACCTTCATTTTAAATATTAAGGTTATTTACGAAAAGTTGAAAGATTTACAATTATAAGTGAAAAACCGCCAAAAAATGAGATTTTTGGGCCTTTTTTCATTTATTTCTTTTTTCCCAATGTTCCATCACGAAATTTTGTTAGCAAACCACAGATAAGGATGCAGCACCCCAAAAAACATACAGAATAGAAGAAATCAAAACTACCTCAACTTTCCAGGTAAAAACACAATTTTACTGGACTATTAGTGGCAGGAAAGAACTTCGGGGTATGGAATAAAAGGAATTTGGGTTTCCTATGGTTTCCCCAAATCACTCCATGCAAATGCCAGGATCATTCCTTTAAAAATGGCATGACAAAATTTGAACCTGCGTCCTCCCAAATGTGAGGCTAGAACATTACCAATCACTAATCACATTCTGTGATATTAATAAGGAGTAAAACAGGTAACATGTTATCTTTAATGTTCGACATACAAAAGGTACAAACAAGGCATTAATGCAATTTTAACCAAAAAAAAGTTTGTGTGCCAGCCAAAACTGGCATTTCCGAACTTTTAGCATTTTGTCTATTGATTTATATCTTCCATTTTTAGTTATTACATTGTTTCTTAGAAGAGCCATCCATTATGTTACTAATAGTCATTTCTTCAAGATAAATTTATCTAAAAATATATTGGCTACCAGAAATCAAATCTGAAATGGAAGCTACTAATCTAAAGATGATTCACAGTCTATATTCTACCAATGAACGGGGGGATAAATTTTGGACTGAGCACACAAGAAGCAAATCATTTTTTGAATTTATTGTAAACTTTGGGCACATTCACATTTTTACCACACATTACTTAAAAAGTCTAAATATTAAGAAGATTTTGCTACTTTTCTACATCATTATTAATAATGGAAATCAGCATCTTTCTAATAGTTATCCCAGTTTTGCAAATAAATTTATGTACATTAATATTACATGAAACCACTGAAATAATATGATGAACAGAGCCATAGGGAGAAAAAAAAAAACAAAATTTATCAATAGTTTTTCATTTAATTTTGACTAGAGTTTTAATAATGTGAGTTTGGTTTTTCAGTAACAGTCCTTAGTAACTTTATTTATAGATTTTGAAATTTTTTTCTTTAAAATTATTTTTGGTCAATTTTAGCACAGAGAAACTTATTTAGAAGACTGTTCCTGGTTTCGAACACATTAATTTCATGGTTTCTCTAACTACAACATTCTAATTTCATGTTAAATTTTATGCAACATGAAACACAGATATTTGCTGCAGAAACTCCAAAAATTGACTTCATTTTCATCAGGTGCTTTCTTGTATCTAACATTAAAAACTAATTTCCTTGTTTCTTCAAGTCTTGTAATGCAACAATGATTAATTATTATTATTATTATTGCAATTATGATGATAGTCTGAAGTAACATAACATAAGTGTCTTAAAGTACTATAGATTACAAGGAAGAAAGATTTTGTCTAGGAAAATGAAAAATCCTATTTTTATTATTTGGCTTTAAATCTAACACTATTTTAGTAACAACTGTTTTACAGATTTACAAAGCAATAACCAGGTTATTAATTACTTAAAAAATACTACAATTCATATAGTTTTACTGATATTTTTTTACCAATACTATAATGCATAGGCTTATGTCTGAATTTGGCAGATTATTTTATAGCATTGATCATTTTTAATATGATTTCATTTTTTATGTAGTAAACAAAAATATCAAAACAACTATAACTGCAAGCTGGTACTCGATTTCTGGCATAAGGGTGTAGGAAAATTCTCTTTTTTAGGTAAAGGTGTCAGGGATTGGAATAAAATACAAAGAGAAATGATGAATAATTTACCAAAAATGCTGAAAGAATTTGAAGTTGAAATTTGTAGAGGGCAAATGTAGGTAGATGCAGCAAAGGGGGAAGATGGGAGTGTAGGCAAATTGCCATCAGAGCAAGCACTCCATTGCAATTAAATTGAATTAACTCCCACAAAACGTTTCCAAGACTTTGCTACATAATGAAAACCATTAAAGCAGGTAAATAATTAGTGAAATTACATAGCTATGTGTTAAAAGAAACTTTATAAAGTACTGATAATTATAATGATGAAAACTATGAAGACATACAGTGTATAACACTGAACATCCAGCAGCAGCAGAAGGCCACATACCTCACCTGTAGTGGCAACATAACCAGTGATACCAATGTTGATGGGAAATCGGCTCTCAAATGGACTGAAAAGACATAAAAATCTGTTAGCATGTGTTTAATTTTTAAATTATCAGCTGCAATAACAAAATAAAATACAAGAAAACATTTAAACTTTAACACAATAAGGAATACTATTTTTGGATTATATCTATTATACAATTTCTTTCACAGCTATTCCATAAGTTTTAAACCTAAGGTCTGAATTTATTATATTTTCTGGTGTCTGCTTCTAGGATGGTATCATATGTTCTGGAGAAATTTCATCATATTCACTAAAAATATTAGAAAACATGGGAAGCTATGGTAATCAAACTGAACAATTACAAGAATTGTATGTAGGAGAACTATAATGAACACAAAATAGATAAACGCCATTAAAAACATCATAGAAAGAGACGAGTCATGTATGGAGGAAGGGGAAAGAGGAGGAAGGGGAAATGTCAGAAATGAACACTGAGTCCTGCCACATGCACTTCTACAATCATCTTTGGCTAGTTATTGGTTTTTCTTATTTATTGTTCATATTGCCTAAATGTACTTTCCATCTCATTACCTCTACGTACTTATATCTGCAGCCGGCTGCCTCTGTCTGTCTGAAATATCATGATACAAAAGGAACTATTTTCACAATTTTTAAATATCATGACTCAATTGTAGTATGCCTTATGACACTACATGGATGGTGAATGGTGCAAAAAATGGTTATCTATCCTTAATGTAAACAGATGTGCAGTAAGATTCTAAACAATACAAACAACACAATTTTGGCCAGAGATTGCACACAACATAAAAGACATACAATCCCCTACAAATCCATAGAAAAATAATGAAAATTATTTTTTGTGTCATTGTCATTTGTTTTTCACATTTTGAAACTTCACAAAACTGATTTTCCATTACAATTAAGAATTTGCAACAGTAATTCATGTATTTATTTTTTAAAGTAATTTCTATAGAATTTTCATCATTCGCATGTTTCAAAATGACTGAAAATAAGCTCCTCTAGTTTTGTGAAATAATATTTGCCTGCCTCTGGTGATTGTAACATTTCACATCTAATAGTTTGTGGAAAAACAAATAGTGTTTGTGGGAACCAGCAAACAAAAATATGTTATGTTATGCAATTATGATATTTTACGCAATCCTAAGTTCCTCTACATCAGTACTAAGTGTTGATCACGTGTATTTTTTTGTGCACCTAGGACCATGTGGACAAAACTGCAGGCAAATTTTAGTTAACATCATAAAAGTGTTACAATGATTACTTGTATGCCCACATATAAATATTGTAACACTATATTTTACATATTCATTTAGAATTCTCCTGCCTACTGATATATAAAAATTAGCCATTACTGTAATGTGTGACTTTTACTCCAAAATTGTAGGCGTAATACCAAACATTGTTATAATTTCAAAATTTCCCTGCTGTATTGTATCAATATTGCAACAGTTTTTTTCCCTGCCTAAAACATCCCTTAACACACAGAGATAGTTGGCATCTACTTTTAAATTTTAAGCATTGTGTAGCAAAAAACATGAAACTACTGTTTAGATAATTTCATCACATAATGGACATTAATGACATAAATTGTTAGTTTAATAAATCATAATTGATTTATGATTACTGAAGAAAGTGTTAAGACCTTGTGTTTTGTTAAAATCTGAAAGTGAATGGTTAAATTGAAAGTATGAATAGTACTGGCAGCTAAATGTACTTACCTTGTTCGAGAGTCATTATCTTCCCCGTTTAAATCATTAGCTTCAAAATCAAACACCCTTGAGAAACTACCCTTTGAAGCTCTATGAACTAAAAGCACCTGAAATACAAAATAAAAATACAATGTTCATATTGCTACAATATTACTAGAAATGTACAGAGGAAAGCCATACAAAATTATTTTACACAATGATATGGGTCTTTTTTAAAAAAATCATTGTATTGTATTGTAGGGCAGGAGATCCTGAAGGTTTGGACACCAATTGACAAAGTTTTTGATTTGCTGCACAATGCACCTCTAATGGTAACTCACATTTTGATATAGAATCCAAATTACATTCAGTATAGCATATGAAGCTGTGCCAGAGGTGAAGGTTGGGTTAAGGACTTTTGAAAATCCCAGCCAAGATTCAGACTCGAACCGGGGTCCTTTCGTTCTTACGAAGCCTTAAACACCAAGTCTTCAAAGCTGGGACTTGGTTATTCAGATGTGACTTAAGAATAATCAGTATGCACATTTTCAAGAGAAATAGCATCCACAATATTTATAAATATCTATTCTTTATTGTATCTGTATTATTACTGGTGCTCCAGTGTTACAGAATCTGTTTAGTGTCAGAACTTTTGTTTAATGTGTTGCAAAATACTGCCATCACAGTATTTGGCAATTGTTAGTTTCTTGCCTCAGTGATCATTAAACATATAGAATTGTATTATCAAAGGGGCAATGATATTAACTTTCCTTTGTTTGATTATGGTAGTCAGTTTCTGTTTTTTATGAACTGTGTATGTTCGACAGCTGCATGTGTACATTTTCTGTTATTGCTACTTCCAATTCCAACATATTTTTTTTTCTTTTTCATTTTTGATTATTTTTGATTATTGATCATTGATATCAGGCAAAACAATGGGAAGGAATTCAGGAACTATCCCAACATATAAACTGATTTTGTATAAAACTGAAATTGGGATGAATAGACAAGGATTTAAAATGATGTACTCCTAAGTGCTGGACCATAACATTAACCAGTCACTTACCAATCTCATTAAGGATGGCCATCTATTGGACGTGTATTTGCATGAAAAATTCTCGCCCGTATATGCGTGAAAAGATTTAATTTAATTTATTTGCAATGGAGCACACATTCCGGTGGCAACCTCCCCACACATGCCCCTATCCAAACATAGGGAATGTGATGAGATTCCATCCAATGTGAGTGCTTGAGTTGTGCGAACATATGCAAAGGTGATAAGATCCAAAATAGATGATTTGGTCACCCGTACATGTGCTTCATGTGATGGATATTGAGAAATTGATTGTTCTTGTTGAAAAAAGACCCTCTTCATGTGATCAAAAATTATACTAATACAACTAGAAGAATTTTCAAATGAAGATGTGAGAAGAAATTGGAGTTGAAATGAATCTACCATATAATTAATTATATTATTTATTCATTTATTTTAAGGAAATGCAAAATTAATTATGAGTGGCTGCATTGAACGCAAGTCTTGTGCAAGCCCAGCCACCTATCTCTTAACTTGAAAAAGGGGTTTTGACCCGAAATATTGTATTTTCTTTGTTTGTGTGCTGTTTTGTGTTGCTGCTGCCGGCCTCCTCTCTTCAACTTTGGTGAGTGTTGGATGTATTTTACCTGTCCTTTCCATATAAAAACTTAATTATCAATTACTTTTATACAGAACATATAATGGAAGCTTCCTTAGGCATAACAGAATCTTCCAGAGATATGTAAAGACACTGACAGACCTCTTTCAAACACCAACAATTATAGAATCAATACTATTGTGCAAAAATAATTAAAACTTGCACAAAATTAATTGAAATCATTAGGGAACTTTTTAAATGCTAATAGAAAATATGTTCAAGCACACAACAGCATATTTACAAAATGAAACAATTTAAAAAATTAAAAATCTCACTCAAAACATTATGACTCGCATAATATTCTTAATTGAAGTCTTCTAGTATTCCATGCATTCTACTGCTTTTAATCCACTCACAACAGTAATTCAGTTCATTTAAACCATTTTAATCCATCAAAATACAATACATTCAAAGAATAATTACACAAATTAGTTGCGATTAATCTTTGGTATGTAACAGTGCATACAGTAGTACATATTAATTTTATGTTTGATAAGGTTTCTTATAAAATTACAAAACTACTCAACATATTGCATAATATTTGAAACAAAACACCATTAATTTATAACAATTATTTATGGCATAGTTTATATCAGGCCACTAGTTTACTCAAATTTAACTGGAATACTTTTCTTTTTCTATTTTAGATTTGAGACCATTGTTTTTACCACAATTTTGAATTACTTTTTTGTGTCTCATTTTTAAGCAATTATTTTTCTTTTAAGATAAAACTTTTTTTAAGTGTACCAGTATATTTTCACAATAAAGTTAAATGGCAAACACTTTATGAGATTAAAATTAATTAAAAAGACATTTCCTCTGATGCAAATTGTAAGCATCTTAGAATTTTAGTAAATTCTAGCCTCTCACCTCTAGGCAACAGGGGTAAAGCTTATTCTGTAGTAAAAGACAGTTTTCAGTTCATGTACAGGTTATGGGAGTAAAGCTTTATGTAGCATGAGAGACACAGTAACCAAACACACTAAATAAAACCCTTTAGGAATAATAAAGACACCCATAATTAAATAAATGCTCTAAATAAACCTTTGATAACAAAAAGAATACATCAGTTTGGGAGGGAATAGATTAAATCCCACAAATGCAATTTCAAATAATAGATTTTTATATAGGTTAACTTTGAAGTTTCTAAACCAATTTGAATGCAGTAAAGACTGTCAGTAGTTGTTAAATGCCGGATATAAACTTTGTATAATAATAAACAAACTTTTAATCAACTGAAAATTAAATAATCAGTAATAATATTACCTTGGACTTAGGAATTTCTACTTTGGAGGTATTTTGACATTTTTAAACCGATTAACGAGTAAGAAAGTAACTTAATAGTAAATAGGCCAACTAAATCAATTTTCTGCAATAATATTAACACCTTTTACTAACCTTTAATATGATAATCCATAATAATCCAGTTCAGTGCACAAGAAATTTCTAATATTTGGCATTTCACTGTTTTCACACACTTTTGAACAAAATAAAGTAATTGTAGGGAAGTCATCATGCAATTAAAATATAAATTCACTAAAATTTCGTAGTTTCAGAACGTTTAAATAACTTAAATCAATTTGTTTATACTTCGTCAGATGCACTTCACTTCTAATAATTTTTATCTCAAAATCCTAGAGAACATTCGGAATAAAAAGTAGATTTTCGGGAAGAACTAAAAATCTAATATCACATATAATAATTTCAAGTAATTCCACGTAATAGAACCGATTTTATAGAGATCTTAAAATTTATTTTTCATCACGACCATGAGGACAATTTAGAAATATTTTTCAACCGATCTAAAGTAGATACAGAGATGAGATAACTTTCAGAATACGTAGTTTAATTCAGTGAATCTCGTGGTAATTTTAGATTTGCGATAAAACTAATAGAAATAAAGTTATAAAATTAAAACTGAAATCACACTTTGGTTACGTCATAGTTAAACTTTCCCTGCACCAATTTTAATAAAAGTTACACCAATAAACTCGGGAATTTTTGTAGAACACAGTGACAGTAATAACATTTATGTAAATTGTGGCGTTAATAAAATGACGAAATGTAGAAATTTCCAGCACAATAGTACTTCCCCAAAGTAGAGAAATAGTTCACTCCTACCCTTACAACTTTTAAACCAGCTGCTTAAAATTAATCACTAAATATCCATTATTTCACAATTAAATATGTCGAAACACTGCCACACTTAAAGTTTTGGATAACAGTTTAGTTACTGAGATATTTCAGGCCTAGATCGCCTAGGCGCCAGTAGAAACTTGTATTTTGGCTCTGACGTCAGCGAGGGTATAAATTGGGAAGCCATTTTGACTCAGTGTCTTTTCCGGGTTTGAAGTCGTGCTAACAAGATGATTTAAGCGTGTGTGCGTTGGTAGGTTGGCAACTCCGACTTATGTTGGTAGCTCAGTTCTTCAGTTGGCACTACCGGGTTCGGCCATCATGATTGGGGCGTGGCTCTGCTTACTCACCATGAACTTGTAAACATTGCAAAGGGGTCGGTCGGCAGTTTCTCTTCACAATCTGCAAACTTGTGGAACGAGTGTTCGATATGCCTGCTCAACTGTAAATGCAATTTTGAACTTTTGATTTTGAAGAATAAAACCTTGAAGTTTTCTAAAAGTGACTTTGTGTGCTTCAGTTGTTAGCATAGAACCCTTTTCTATATTCGGGGGTAACGAATATAGTGGCGACCTGAGCATTCAGTTGAGTTACTTTGGCTACATGGTCAAATCCAAATTATTTAACGAGTTTTAAAGAGAACTGTTAGTCGACAAGAGAGTAAGTTAAGGCACATAAGTGATACTACAACCCCGGTATCGGTCTTGTTCCTTACAAAATCCTTTAACCAGCATCCTTCATCCCTTTGTTTATATATAATGCGGAAAAATTAGGGACACATAATGTCTATTTTCAATTAATAATAATAAAAATATCAACTTTCGATAACGTGTGTTTTATTAATGTCAATATATTTCCCTCAACCTAATTAAAATTTCTATTGTTTACATTCTTTAATTTCTTTCATGTTTTGATTTTTCACTGGTTTTTTTCTAAGTAAACTGTATCACCAATGACAGGATGTGAGGCTGGAAAATTTGCCAATCCAGGTCCTACACCTAGATTTATGTTTATTCTTTCTCAATTAAAAAAGTAAGTAAAAATGTAGCCCTATTAAGTAATTATTGTTCTATTTTCTTTTGTTATATTCATTGAAGTCAAGAAGAAACGGAATGGCTTTTGGGATACAATGGAGAACAGGCGACAGGTTGGCACGAATCTGCTTTCAGTGGGTGGAGCATCTCCACGCCAACCCAGTTTGCCTGAATATAGGTGTATTCAGATGAGCATTTTTCAAGTGAATAAGCATCCACTTGACAGCTAGCCTAAACTAAAAATATGCTGGATTGGAAGAGTAAAGGGGATATGTCCAGATATGATCATGCTGTTTTCAGATAAATAGGGCTGAGAACTACTGACCAATTACTCTAACGCTAGTGACAGGCACATTTTTAATAGTTAACCAGATATACAGTATTCATGTGGCTGGACATGAAGAAAACTATCTACTTGTAATGAACAAAATATGTTTAGATATTATTCAAGTGAATCTCATTTGGTGATCCATATGAAAGATGTTTCAAATGAAACAAACAAGAGAGGTCAAATTGATAGTGCAACATTGGATCCCTCCAGTGTATTTTGCAGAGAGCCGCAAAATTATGGTGAATAAGTTTAAAAATGTTTGGTCAAGTTATTATTTGAGTTGGTCAGTAGAAAAATTATTACCGGGTAGGAAGCAAAAAGTCTTGGTAAAATCAATGGTTTCTGGGGAAGTGGAAGTAAAAGAAGCAATGCCATATGGTAATTACTGAGAACATTGCTGTCCAATAATATAATGAGTTTACAGTTTGGTTACATTCGAAAGATAATATAATTGTAGGCTTCTATGACTGGGATCAATGCTTGGCTGTCCAGAAAGGAGGCCACAGTATAATTGGCCAAAATGTGGGTTTTTTATATGATAACATTGCATTTCACTAACAGCCAAGGGACCAAATGTTAAATAGTTTTCAGATTATGTAATGTGAGTGATGATTAAAAAATCAGCTAGAGGGTTATATCACAAATATGTCTAGTTGCTTCGGAAAGCTTGGAATGAAGATAAAATTGATAAGTGTCTGTTAGGTATATAGAAAGAAAAAGATTTTGCATTATTATATGACAGAAGAGGAATTTTTGGCATAAAGTGTGAAATGCAAATGTCTTTCCAAATCACCTGATATCCTCAGTTGGGCAAGATACTTTGAGAACATTGTGTACCAGCTCCCTAAAGTCCTTCAGTGTATGAGAGATAGTAACAAGAGTATTTAAGATGACAGGAACAAAAATTGTTTACAATATATTGCTCAATCAGGCTCTTTCTTTAGCTATGAGAGAGACAGAGAACGGAAAACATGGTAGCTCAAGTTCTTTGTGTAAATTAATCATACATTTCAAAAGGCCTCAATTTGAGCCTGGCAAAATAAACATTTACACACACCTTCTTCATGATACTGAAATTTGATAAAGAAATAGTTTAACTAACCTGTACCCTTTGGCATTGTATAAGAGACTGCGTATGTGTTAGAATACGAAACACCATGTGTTCAATTGTGCTCTGCTCCTCAAATATCATTCTTGCCAGATCTAAAAGCACCTGGAAGAAAAATTGTATAATGTATCCACACCAACTCCAACTAAAACAAATGCATATAAAAATAAACTGTTTTCTCTTCACTGTACTTGTCATTTTTCATGTGTTTATAATATATATGTGAACTCAGATTCTAATAGGTATATTATAAGACTGATCTAACATGTTAGATAGCAATACCTGATTTCTTTTAACTTCCAGCTGACTCTTCTCATACAATTGCGCATTTCGAAGTCCAATGCCACAGAACTGCAGGTAACTTGAGAAAACTTTTTCATCATTTTGTGTGAAACAGTTATCTGCATGTTTATTTATAACCTGTAAAAAGATTTTAAGTCAAATTGGCTCAATATTTATCACAACTTTTAATTGATATAAATCTTGAAATCTACAATAGGTTTAGGCTCCAAAAATTTTTTGTACAAAATAAAAATTAAAGAATGTGATCCTGAACAATTCCAGGTAACTGTATTGAAACAGAAATCAATCAGTTTTCATACAACCAACATCAGTATTCAGTAACATGTTGTAAAGTTTCCAAAATAAATGTATACATAATGTGAAAAAAATGTTATAAAATCATTTTAAGCAAATTCAAACAAAGAGGGGAGATTAACACATGATTTGCCAGAAATGGAAGCAGAAATGCGAGGTGACCAACATATAGTATTACAGACGAGCACTTCGTAATACGTTTCCAAGATTCAGTGAGACAGTGGTAATGTATTCCATCAAGGGAAGTACATGAATAAGGAATGTTGTGGAGGAGGAGGTGTCTAAAGATTTCTGGACTGATGATATATAACTAGAATGTGAAACAGTATTGACTTGCACTGATATGTGTAGGTAGGTACATCTCTAACAACGCTGCATGACGACTTTCATCTAGAAAGCTCATTTGATTTGTTCTATATGCAAGTTGACTTTAACATCAGTATATCTGTGACTTATGACAAACATGAAAAAAACAGCAGCGCATGATGTGAAATTTAGTTTAATCTCAGAATAAGTTATAGTGAAATGTATGAAAATATTAGGGAAGCATTTGGAGACCAAGTCTTAAACTGCACGCAATCTCAAGTGGTTTCCACAATTTAAGACTGGCTGAACTATAGCGAGCGTGGAGGTTTCCGCAAGACATTCACGCCCATCCATGCCAGAGACAACTGCCAAAATTCTAGGAATGATCCACTGAATCTGTTTTCTAACAATTTGCAGCAGTACTGAAAAACTTTGTGTAGGTTATGGAACATGCAACCTAATTTTAATGGACATTTTGTACATGTATCTAATCATACCAAATTATGTTCCTCTCCTGTGGACAAGAGATCAATGGAGATGGTGCACTGATGTTTGCACTGAACTGAATGAACTTTCTTACAATAATGAAACCTTATTGTCAAGAATCATCACCAGTGATAAAAAATGGATCTACGATTACAAGTAGGAAACAAAGCAACAATCATCCTAGAAGAGGAACAAGTTTCCCAAGCCCCAAAAAGAACCAGTGGGTTAAGAATAATGTGAAGAGTATGACATTGTTTTCTTCTTCTTCTTCTTCTCCCCCCCCCCCCCTTTCAAAGTGAGGGGAATAGTTTATTCAACATTGTACTGCAGGGGCAGAGTGTGAATTGGTCCTAGGATGCACAGAGTGGCCTGTGTTGGTGCAGCTGATCTGGCACAAGTTGGTAACATTGTTAAAAAAAAAACACTAGGCAAAACATCATGTCTCCTGCTCGCAGCCACCAGAGAGCAGTTTGGGTAACCCTGTGGTGCATACTAATCTGCACAATTTAGCCTGACACAGCCTGCAATACAATATGCTCTGGGGAGTCAACATGACAGGATATCCATACAATATAATCAGGGTTTTGGGGCACCATATGACTATTCTGTTACCCATATGATGAGAAGATTAAAGGGTTGCAGTTTTGAGATGGAAAAGGGTACATAATGTAATTCGTTGGGACATTGGAGGTGGCAGAATCTGCATTTTTTTTATGTTTGATCAGTGTAAAAAATTGGTTTACCAGTGAATTTGAACACCAGAATTACTCTGAAAGTGACAGAGGTTAAACTCATAAAAGTATGTATTACAGATTTTATAACTTAAGTCTGTAAGTTCTTATATGCTGACTCATATTTATAGTTGCCTTTTGTTTTGTACCATCAGGCATCCTGCCTTAAAATTTGATTTGGGCTTGCTTTCAGTATCCCAATTTGGATTCATAATGCATGCCTGGATTTTTCTTGTTCTGTTATTTTATTTATATGAAATTCACCAATTTAGGCAGATATTTTCTGCTGGATTAGATAAATTCATGAAACTTGACACTACTTTTAGTTTTTCTGGTGAATCAAGAAATATCCAAAGAGGTTCTGGAGACTTTACCTTTCAAGTTAAAATGCCTTAAAATGTAAAATGGTGCCAGAAACCTGACTTAACTATTCATGATTTTAAAATACATAATTTCTTACCTGTGCCACACCAAGAACATCACCGCTGAAGTCTTTTATTGGCATACAAAGTAACGTCCGAGTTTTGTACCCCGTCAAGACATCAATGTCATGATTGAATCTATCATCCTGAAACAAATTTATGAACATTAAACAACTTGTTTACACATGCCTAAAATATTAACAATGAATAGTATATTTAATTATTAACTTGATATATTAGCAGTGTATGGTTTCAAATGTGAGATAAACGTCTTAATTACATCGTGTTGATGATATTGCAGCCATATTATGAATAATGAGCTAACATTTTTAAGAGGATTTCAAAATAATTTATAATGTTAATATTCTGATGGTGGGTTTAAATGGAATATTCCTAAATTAATTTATCTTTAATAATTAAGTGGATTCAAAAATAAGGAATATGAAATATTATCAGCAGCAGCAGCAATGTATAATTCTGATAATAAAAAACCAGTTGATGTTTCTTCCAACGAATGAAAAATAATAATAATAATTCAACTTCTTCTAAATTGTCCTGAAAATTTATACTTTGAAATTTTTGATAGCTATTAAAATACTTGTAAGATTGGTGACGAAAAACATTGGGCGCATCCAACAGATAATTGATACATTAATAGCTCTATCAACAATTTTATTGCACTGCAAATAATGTGAACTGATAAGTAAGTTCTTTCACTGATAACTACTCTCTACACTTCTTTTTGTTATGGATTCGGTATGCCCAACGTTTTTCGTCACCAATCTTACAAGTATTTTAATAGCTATCAAAAATTTCCTCCAAGTATAAATTTTCAGGACAATCTAGAAGAAGTTGAATTATTATTATTATTTTTCATTCATTGGAAGAAATATCAACTGGTTTTTTATTATCAGAACCTGTATGTGGTTTTATCCTTCATAAGGATCAGAGTAATTATTTTATACTCTTTAGTCCCTTATAAAAATATGGTACATTAAAAAGTTTTTATTTTGTATAAAATCTTCTAAGGCTTTCCACCTAGGTAGCGCATCAATGTAGGGCGACATTTCGAAGCCTGCCTCCGGCTCCATCTTCCGGCGAAGTGTCGGATTTTATTTTATTATTATTTACTGCTTTTTGGAGTTATGCGAGTGAAAATTTGTAACTGATTTTAAATACTTTGATGACATAATCACTGAGACATGCTATAAATTCCAGATTTTTTTTTAAATAGAAAACATTTAATTGAGTTACTTACATCCTGGGGAAATAAGGAACAAAACAAAACAAAAAAATATGCATATCCATCTTTTGAATAATAAGTTATGGTCTGGAATTCAAACAAAAATCCAATAGAAAAAAGCACTTTTAGTTCCGCCAGAAATCTTCAGACAGCATTTCCAATTTTTCTTTCCCTAAAAACATTATTCAGACTACTGCAAACATTTAAAAAAATATATATATATTAAAAAATAGCCTAATCAGTCCTAGAAAATGTACTTTCAGCTGTTACCGAATTTTTCTATTTTTTGGGCAACTTTTCCATTTTTCTTTCTCTAAAAATCTTATTCATACTATTAAAGACATTTAAATAGCTAAATTGGTCCATAGAAAAATGTACTTTCAAGTTTTCCCGAACTTTCCAGGCAACTTTTCCCAATTGTTCTTTTTTTAAAAAAACGTTATTCAGGCTATTATCAATATTTTTTAAAAAATTTAGCCAAATCGCTATGCAGAAAAAAGACCCTAAGTTTTTCTCCATTTTCTAAGCAACTTTTCCAATTTTTCATTAACTTAAATCATTATTCAGACTATTACAAACATTTAAAAAATTTAGCCAAATCGGTAAACAGAAAAAAAAGACTCAATTTCCTTCCGAATTTTCCAATTTTCCGGGCAACTTTTCCAATTTTTCATTAACTAAAAACCTCATTCGGACTATTATGAACGTTTTAAAAAGAATTAGCCAAATTGGTCCATAGAATATAGTACTTTCATTTTTCCCTAATTTTCAAAATTTTCCTGATTTTTCCCATTTTCATCCAGTTCTGAGCTATGTTCAAAATTTCAAGTCTCTAGCTTATCGAGAGGTTAGTTTAAAATCAATTACTAAATTCCACCCGGACAGTTGAAGCCCAAAGCGAGTTAATAAATTTTTTTAATAATAATAATAATAAAATAATAGTTCAAGGATACAATCCTAGATAAAATAAAAACTTGAGTTTTCATTTTAAAAAATGGTTTCTTAGAACAATTAGCTAAGAAAAATAGATTCATGCATAACTTGATACTTTCCTGGTCAAAGATTTGGTTAGATAAATAAATAGATATTTTATTTATTGTTCTGATCAATACAATTATACTGGATGTGTCAAGTACATAGATAAACTAAGATAAATATTACATCAGATAATTACACATTTCAATGATTTCTAAAAAAATTCACTTTTTGAAGTTTTTTTTTTTATTCTTTATATTCTTAATATATTTAATGAAAAGGCGAAATGTTTCTTTTTGATAGTTTTAAATATTCACATTAAGCAAATATTTTTTTTGTGTTATGATAATGTGCTTCATTTTTACCCATAATAGCACGATATTATTACAAACAAAAAAACAAAATTGGGAGAGAGTATCAAAGACATAAATACATGGCAATGGGAGATATTTCATATAATTAACTAAAGGTCTCCATTGGATAATGGTGATAATGAAAGTGCCTTTAGACAATGAAAATAAGCAAGGATAGGGAAAATAATCCGTCAATTACCTCAGATGAAGGCAAAATAATCTTCAGAATGAATTTGCCACCCCTTCCTCCCCCTACCCCTCCTGAAGTTGATGCCTGGGCAAGTATCCCAGTTTGCCTAAGGTTAAATAAGGTTTGAAACTGAAATACTGTAAACTCTGTTCATGTATTTATGTTTGTGTGGAACTCCTGTCTTCTTCTGTGGTGACAGGTTGTTTTCCCTATCCTTTATTTTTAAATAAAGGTCTCATTGCTCTCAACTTGTTACTGATGTAATCCAAATATAATCCTGTAGCTTATTTTTAAATAAAAATAGGTAAACTATGCATATTCGTCTTTTACCTGTGAGTAAATTAAAAATGTAATACTAAGCAGACTTTACTTAATTTACATTTCAAAATTAGGATATGCCTGTTCCATTTAATATCATGTCGACACCATAAAACTAAAAATTTTGATTCCAAATTATTTGTTAAATTTTGCTAATTCAAAGCAGTTGGAATGGTAGTGTTCTTGTTTACAGCTGAACATAAATTTATTGAAACAGTTTTATTACAATTTACTGTGAGAGTTGCTTATCAGTTTTATTAATATTTTGCAAAGGAACTTCTTTAGCTTTACCTTTCATTAATAGTATTGTACCTCTGCAATGAAGTCTTGACAGGTGTACCACCGGATTATGTTTTTAAAACACGATATTTCAACAACTAGCTCTGCTGTCTTCCTCAGATGTACAGTACAGGTTGACTGACTGATAGTTTCTGTCACTAAGCCAGCCTGAACAGATGTCTCCATACCTGAAGAAGGCGGTGGAGCCTGTTGCCGAAATATTGTGTTTTCAAAAAACAATCCAGTGATACACCCGTGAACACTTCATTCCAATGGTACACCAGAAAAGTCTTCAGTATTGTACCTCCATGTAATTACAGATAACATTGTAAGAGGTGTATTTAATATATATGTACTCTTTGAGCTAACACCATTTAGAAAGCTGAAAAATCTAATAAAATCTTCTAACTACTTCAATATTAAAAATAATTTTTATAGAACATTTCTCTCCGACAGAAAATATGTTTTCATATCTGTATGTTTATATATTTATGGAGAATGGTGGCTAAGTGAAGTGTGTTGAGCTTCTGCTTTCCAAATTGAGCACCTAATCTTGATTTGGCAGCTGAATAATTTACTAATCTCAGTGCTTATAAATACAATATCCTGTGAACAGCAGAAATCTTATTTCTTCAGGGCTACGCACAAGATCAAAAGAAATTGTCGGTTTAATGATCTCAGTCAATTAGCTACGGAATAAGTATTATCCTCTAGGTTGAAACAATCAAAAGTATGCAACCAGCTGTTCTGTACCCTGAAGTTTCACATAATCTAAAAATTCACAAACCAAATATACATTAAGAAACTACTGGTTGCATTAACGCTGGACTTCTTGAAGTAGACATTTCCACCCAGTCCGTACATCTCGTATAAAAGCCAAAATTACACATTTGCTCCTGTGAGATTTGCATGTACAAATACCCAGTCGTTGTCCTTTCAACTTCTGTGACTCAAAAATAAATGAAACAGATCTTCCGAAGACTGAATGATCAACCAAACAAAATTTTTCATATTACAACTAGTATTTAATGTATTGATTGAATAATTTTAACTTAGTTTTCACTTTAAAAATAAATCGGAAATACTCTCTTCTTGTATCAGAAGTACCTACTAAGTTTTATACGGGACTGTTTTCAAGACATAATAATAATAGTAATAACTTGTTTTCGTGACAGAAAGCGGCTGGCACAGCTGGCTGTGTGATGTTCACACTAAATCTTACTAAACTGACAAAGTGGTCAGCTCGCGTAATGAAGTTATGCTCTGGTCAGCGCTCGCACGCAGCCTGTTTTCGACCGCCTGGTGACAGTTCCCTTCTGGCCCAGCCGGAACAAGTGCATTAATTGTTCATTTGCCAAATAATGTCTGGTGCCAACGCTTGTTTCCAATCTCATTTGCCAGATGAAGTGACGACCAGCGTTAGCAGCATACTGCATGGGCCATTTGAGTGGCGGGGCAAATACACGTTAGTGCTTAAGTACGGGAGCAATCCTCGGTGAATTTATGGCTGTTGCAGGCACTATCCAGATAAAGTCATTGTTTTTTATTTTGTATTGCAATGCAAGAAAGATTGGCACAGACCCTTAATTCTGGCAATTTAGTAATCGGAAATCACAGAAGTTTTTTTTTTCCGGTATTTAGGTGGCCCACTTAAATGTTTCAGTGTCACTTGTGGAAACATCCCTTGTCCTGACGATGTAGCAACCGTAAACAGGTTCATTGGCAGAAGGCATCAAAAAATATATTTACAGCATAAATATGGTTCATTATTGCATTGAATATTCAGCCTCGTCAGAAGCCACCTTATATATATATATATATATATACACCTTAGAGTGCAGTCCCCTTTGTAATTGTAGGTCAGCCAAGGTGGCTTGGGAAGTACTAGCTAGCAAGTAGTGTCTTTACTGTCGGGCACTCGGCGAGAGTAGTCGAGCATATTTCGATAGCCACCTGTTAGGAGCCTGCCACCCTCCCATGCATCTCGCAACCGGGCGACCATCTGCCTAACAATGAACTATTACAGTTCAGGGCTTAGATAAGTTGATGATAGTTGGAATCCACTTTGCGGCGCGCTATAAACTGTACTACTCCGTGTTAGAAGCCAATAAACTGTTCCATTGCAAGTCTCACGTTATTTCATGTAGCAAGAACTTATATCAATTTCTAACCTACGGTCTGTGGCCGTCAATCCACAGTGGTGTCAAGTATTAGCCCAAATAGCCCAACGGTAAGATTCTAGTGGAGCTGCCAGAAGAACAGAAGAGACGCTTCAAGCAGAACCGCAATTCCCTAAGGTTAGTTCGTCAGCACACCTGTCCACACACACGCCCACTAGCCTTGGCCAATCAGCCCCTGACAAAGTGGACCACTTTGTCAGGGGCTGATTGGCCAAGGCTAGTGGGCGTGTGTGTGGATAGGTGTGCTGACGAACTAACCTTAGGGAATTACAGTTCTGCTTGAAGCGTCTCTTCTGTTCTTCTGGCAGCGCCACTAGAATCTGACCGTTGGGCTGTTTGGGCTAATGCTTGACACCACTGTGGATTGACGGCCACAGACCGTAGTTTAGAAACTGATATAAGTTCTTACTACATGAAGAATGCAACACTTGCAATTGAACAGTTTATTGGCTTCTAACACGGAGTAGTACAGTTTATAGCGTGCCGCAAAGTGGATTCCAACTATCACCAACTTATCTAAGCCCTGAACTGTAAGAGTTAATTGTTAGGCAGATGGTCGCCCCGGATACGAGATGCATGGGAGGGTGGCAGGCTCCTATCAGGTGGCTATCGAAGTATGCTCGACTACCCTCGCCGACTGCCCGACAGTAAAAGACACTACTACTTGCTAGCTAGTACTTCCCAAGCCGACTCGGCTGGCCTACAATTACGAAGGGGACTGCACTCTAAGGTGCTGACTGCAAGCGTGCAGATTCCTGTCTGGTCAATGCTCGACCGCGCTCAGCATTGTCAATGATCGCCGATTGCCAGTAGATCGACGACTGAATATTCCTATATATATATATACCAAATCGGTGTCAGTTGTATGAACTGTGTAACATCTATAATGCAGCAATTTTCGACTTAACTTGTTAATCGTAGAGTGCTAAAAAATTGGTAATAACAGTTTTGGAATCACTATCATTTGTAAATACTTTTACATCGTGAATATGAGCATTTGCAACCTTGAATAGGAGGATTAAAAGAAAACAATGAAGTTTTGGAGCATCCACCATTTTGATCAAATAAAATCAAAGGAAATGCTATGTTTCTAACTTACAAAACACAGAATGTTTTCCGATTTGAGGTTATGGTAGCAACCGTTAAACAGAATTATATAGTTTAATATTTGTTTGATATAAAGTGTAGGCCTAAATTATGGCCATTTAAATCTATCAAAGATTTGTTTTGGTTCAATAGAAGTTAAATACTGCGAGAAGAAGATTACTAAATGCAAGTTTTGAAACTTCCCTTCCCTTTTGCAAAAAAGGGGGAAAAGTGCTTTGATCTTGGCCAGCGAAATTCAAAACAGTCCTAAACAAGGAAATCGATTAAGATAATCAACAATTAAGACGAATTTAAAATATAGTTGATATGCGCAGTTATTAATAAGCTGATAAAATATGTTTAATGAATACCATAGTTATTTTCCTAAACCTACTAATAGCAAAGATTCACTAATATTTCTTAAGACGCTATATGTAACAGAACAATTATTTCAATTACATAAGTGATAAAACGTTATAAGAATTTTAAGATATATCCATAAGTATCACCGTATGAAGAAATATTACGAAAAATTTTGGTGTAAAGGCTACGTCCGCCAATCTCTCCCAGCTGTGATTTTGGCCTCATGTAATTAAAAAGATTGTCGGAACTGTCCAAAACTGTCATCTTTTTTTTTTTTTACTTTTTATACAACGCAATGAACGAGCGAAACGAGTGAATTTTGGGAAATTTATTGTAAGAAAAAGACCAAATGAAAAAGTCAGATTTTGTTTTTCGAACACGATGGCCGTTTTTTGTTTCATGGGGAAGTATATTAGATATTCTTAGAATATAAGAAGCAAGTAATGTGCTAATAAAACGTTTGTCCTACAGTTAAAGCACAGCACAGTTTTTGACTGGTTTATGTAGATTCTTCAGGGCCGTTCCAATTACTAAAAACTATTCTTTCCTCGACAGTATAAAAGCATAGTACTTACTTCGTAGCTTACAGGTGAGAACAGTTATTAACGATTATTTTTCACTCTCAATTATACAGCTAATTGTGTGAAATACAGAATCTTTCGCCATCAAGTAACAACAGGCACTTCGCTGGCACAGTTTCTAACCGGCAGTACACAAGAATTACGATGTCCGATGTCTCTGCCGACAACAGAATTTGACTTTGCCAAATTGCTGTCCACGGTTCGGATGGCGGCGAAGATTTAAAACTGAAAGGGGTCTCTGCCCTAACAAAAGAAATTTTTGGCAGAAACACAGATGCTAGCAATAAATAATGCTTTCCGATGTCTGTCTTCTGTGTCACAACATCTGCGGAGTCTCTTTCAGAACATGCTGCACAGCAGTTTGTATAGATTTTTTCGGGAGGAAATCTGTTTGGTTCTGTCCAACTACTGCAAGGAGCCACCATCAATATTGCAGTTGATAAAAATATTACTGTTGTGTTTAAAAGAATACGTTTAAGAAATACTGTAATAAGTTATCAAAATAAATTAGTGGGTAATGTGGCTGGGAGCGATAGAGATGACACTGAATACTATAAGGGCATTAAAACGTTCCCTAGCGTGTTGTGAGGAAAATAAAGTCTTGAACACTTTACTGGTTCCCCCTCTCACCAAACCACTATCAATTTTCATGAGGTGTGGAAGAAAAGCAGTCAGTCATGTTTATTCGGCACAGAACAAAATAACTGCTATATCTTGTTTTAGAAGTAAAATTTAAATATTAATATTCTTGAATTGTTTTACTTTTATCGGTTGCCTTCATCTACAGTCTAAAATATTCCAGAAAGTATAGTTGTTGTGGTTTCAGAATTAACTTCCCTGACCGAATGTCCCAACCAGCGCAGCAAGAGTCTAGAAACCACATTCTTCTAAATTTTTTGTTCGGTACGTTTTATTTAATACAAGTAATCTATTATTCAAAAATAATATGGCTCTTTTCACGATGGATAAATTAGCCTAAAATTAGGCATTTACACAGAAAATTAAAATCGATTATTAATAATCAATTGCCGGGTTATTTCTCAATCATAAAGATTTAAAAAAAAAAAGAGAGGCTGGATTTATATGTTACATGGTACCGGTACGTTGGTACTCTTACTTCTTTTTGAGTGCATAAGTTATAAATTTTGTGCACTCTACATCCTTACTTTGAATATTTATTCCTGCAATTCCTTTTTCAGTAATTAAACGTGATCGCTTTTTGGTCGTTTGCCAGTTTTGTTATGCAATCGTTCACTGTTATTAAGACGTAAATCTGGTAAAATACTTGAAGTATGTTCCGCCACTTCACCGAGCGTGGTGGGTGAGTGGTAACGCTTTCGCTTTGCATTCGTGAGGACACTATGAGGACGGCGGATTCGCCGTGCTACATATCATTCGGGAGGACCGGAGTCAAACCCAGTTCGGCCATCCTGACGGGGGTTTTCCTTGGTTTTCCCCAGTCACTCAAGGCGAATGCTGGGATGGTTCCCAACAAGGCCATGTTCGACCTTCCATCCACCTTCCCTCCCCGTAGATTAGATAGGCTGAAAAGAGTCTTCGTGACTCTCCAGCAGGAATGAAATTGTAAAAAAAAAAAAGTGAGGACGCCGGTTCGAATCCCCACCCATCCATCCATCCAGATTTGGGTTTCCATGGTTTCCCCAAATCACTTCAGGCGAAAGCTGGCATGGTTCCTTCAAAAGGCCACGGCCGAATTCCTTCCCTTTCCATGTCCCCTGTCCTTTCCCACCTTGACGTAGACGAGTGTAACCTCACAGACGCTCCTTTGTTAGGAAGAACTATATTATTTGCTGCCTAGCGGCCTGGAGGATCAGTTGAGGCACGTAATTGGGGAACGAAAGGTCCCTGGTTCGAATCAGGTACTCGGCTGAAAGTTTTACGGGTCTTACTGGCCTTCACCTCTGACATAGCTTTGCTTTGCTTATGTGAATACACTCTGTGGATCGGTTACTACGTAAAACTCTGGTGGCCAAACAACCCTTCACGGTGTCCCGACCAATAATGCCTAACGCATTAGGTAGATACGCAAAGGTACTTCTGCAGCTAATTCGCAGAGGAATAGCTCCGCATTCCCCTTCACAGCCATTGGCACTAGAAGGATGCGACTGTGTCAGCGCCACGCTCCGGGCATTCTTTACCTTCCCGCGGAGTTTAATCCCCGGTGCTCATTGGACAGCAGACTGAGTGGACCTGGAGGGACATTCCTGACCTTTAGCTTTGAACAAAATTTCTCGGCTTCGTCGGAGATCCAACATCTATCGCCCAGGCCGTAATGAGCCACGCGGTCGCGCCATACGCATTACTATAATCTATTTTGTTATTCGCGGACTGTTATTTAAAAAAATATCAAGTGTATCTGTACCGACTTTAGGTGAATTACATCTACATTAGTAATGTCGTCCTCTGTATTGGCTGTCATTTCATTCGGACCGAAGTTCATCTACACGTTTCCATAATTATTTTTTCACCACTATTTTCCATGTCTGTCACTACCACGTTAGGTAACTTCGCTCTCCTAAAACTGCGCCTGCAACGCTGCTATTCGAAGATCATCTCTCGCAGGAACATAACCCGATATTTGACATCAGAATGGCGTTAATGTCACTAGGAAAATACTCCAACGTTCCATGGTAATGAATTTCATTCCAAAAATAATCAGCTAATATATGCGAAATCAGAGAAATCAAGTGAAAGTAATTTGATATCCTGTGATATTCTCTTGTTTACCTTATTAAATGTATTATGAAAGCAACATATCTCTTTCTCAAACAACCTGTACTTTGCAAGAAAACGTTATCGGTGTAACAGAATTTCTACCAATTTCTTAGCAATTTCGTGATTAAAAACCTTACTATAAACCTTACGCCCTCAAATTTTCCCTTGAACGAAACGTTTGTATCACGTTTTTCGACGTACAAATTATATTCAAGTAGTTACATGTTATCAAATTGCAAATGAAAACTGTAGGCATTCAATTAGAAAAATATAATGAGGTTTCGGGTGATTTAATGGCAGCCAACTGAAAAATTCTACAAAATTTAGGTAGCGCTTCTTTAATGCAGTTACTTAAGAGTCGTGAAGCTAGTTCTCTCGCGCAATGATGATCCAGCTGTTAACACGATGTATCTTGGGTTCAAGTCTCGAAGGAGTTATACGCGTCTTTGATGTAGAGTTCTCTCTACGTAGTGAATGAAACATTGGTACAAAAATCTCACAAAAGTATTCGTGCGCTTGTGTGAATTGTTTTGAACGTCGTTTTATAAAGATGTCTGAAGAAACTTTGCAACGTTTTATCCTGAATACTTCAAGAAAACTGTTTCGTTGACGGTTTTTACCATAGCAACTGCAGTTTCTGCTACCGCTTTCAAAAATCTTATCTAAAATAAACTTTATCCAACAATTGCCCAGCTGTATCAAGCGACATAAAACTTGCTCAAAACATAACTTCTGTATAGGTACTATGGTATTATGAGTGCTGAATCAGAGTGTCTTCTGCCAATTTCTGGCAGGGTTACCCGTCAATATTGTATTATGCAATTAACGAACCAATTACATTTCTACGTTTATACCTTCTTTCGCCAAATATTGTTCACTCCGTAAGAATTTACCACATAGTCTGAGAAGAAAGATGCAGCAGCGGTGTGCTTGGTATGAGGAACGAGGTTGGCTGGTACGAGTCGGCAGGTGGTTCATTTAGTTCCCCACCAAGGCAGGAAGGGTGGTGGCGCACACTGAATATTTACGAAAGGTCAAGGATAAATCCCGTAACTCTTCGTTGAGCGTGTCAGGTGAGACTTTGTTCACAGGATGGGTACCTTAAGCCTGACGGTTCTTTTGCGTCTTACACTAGAGTATTTTTTGCTGCTTTTACCTGGTTTTTGTCATTTATTTTCCACAATCTCCCTCAATCTTCATTTACAACATGAAAGACAGGCCAGACACGCACTGGCAAAAAGTCATAAGCACTAAAGGTATAATGGCCTGTTACTTTACCCCGTCTTGTAATACAACTCCTCCGAAAGTCTAAAGAGCTCACTTAAAGCACAACACGTCTTTTGACAATTATTCCGAAATAGCGTCAAATTCCATCCTGCTATCTATGTCTGTTCCTAGTAGCATCATTGCTCAATGATGTGAAGGCTGAGAGAGGAAGTCGTACCTTGTAGGCGTCGGGTATGTTGACGGGCTCTCCACTCTCCGCGACGAAGCCGACGATGCCCGTGCCCCAGGGGATGCGGATCTCTTCCTTCTTCTCCATCTCCTGCAGAGTGGATCGCGAGCAGACGTCGAACAGCTTGGAGACGAGGTAGCGGTTGTTGTCGGAGCCCTGCACCAGGAACAGGGAGCCCCTGTCCGCGTGCAGCAGCATGCTGACATTCTGCAGGATCTTGTGGCACAGCGAGCGCACGTCCAGCTCGTTGCAGATGTCTTTCACCTGCACAGCAAGGAACACATCAGAGCGACAGGTGACTACAGGCTATTTAGGATAAGGTAATCGGTAAATGATAACTTACTAAACTTTTAAGTCATGTTTCCAAGGAAAATTTAATGATTTTCCTGTTAGAAAATGAAGTTGTCCTCGAATCTTATGAGCCATGGTAGCGATGTATAGGCCCACCACGCTTCTAAATACTTACAAATCTTAGTGACGAATTTGTAACCAACTGTTACCTGCGATTATCGCAATTGAAATAAATGTCATTACAGGCTGCAAAAAAAAAAAAAAAAAAAAAAAAAAAAAAAAAAAAAAAAAAAAAAAAAAAATTGGAACAAGAAATGGGATGGAATTCAGCCTTGGTCTTTTTGAAGGAACTATCCCTGTATTCCCTTGGACCGATGTTGCAAAACCATGGAAAACCGAACTCTGAATGACTAGACGAGGATTCGAACCCGCGTTCTCCCAGAAACGAGGCCACAGCCTTACTCTCACCACCACGCTCGGTTTGTAGCCAGCTAGTATAGCAGGTTTGATTTAAGTAAATCTTTAAACTGATGAGAATCGACTAAAGAAAGGATTCACGAACGCAGAATCACTTGATGTAAAGTCATTAAAAGTATTAAATACTTGAGTTACAGTTCTAGGAACAATACCAGTAGCACCTAAAGCAATTGTTAGAGGGTGATATGTGATATATCTCGAACTTTTTCCAAACTGGCTGCACAAATTTAGAAAACCCGCTGTTGGAATAATGCAGTTTCTTATTTATTAAGTATTGTTGACATTTAACGTAAGAGAGCGTGTTAGCGTGTGTTTTATTCTGTTTGTGGATAGTGTAATTCTGAGAAAACTAGTTCAACATTCGTTTAAGTAGTTGTGAAAAACCGTAATCAGAATGATCTAGATTTGAATCTAGTTATAGATCAGCGTGTTCGGTATGGTCGCGCTTTCACATGCTGGGCCGTATCACTGAGTGTTCAACAAAGTCTGGAACACGCGTGAAAGAATATTACCAGAAGAAACTGAAAGAATGGAGACATATTTCTGTGAAAACGAGAGCATAATACCCATGAGAGCACATTTATTGGAAATGTTACTATCGATCACTTTTTCATTTTTTAGGTATACAGGACGTAATGAGACGGTCAATAAAACGGAGAAGGATCTAACACACTGCTTATTAATATTTAATTTTGTTTCATATAAATCAATAATAGGAGCGAAAACTGACGTAAATACTACCGTAATTAAGAATTGGTCCTTCAGATGGGTCAGTAATGATGTAATTTCAAAATGCCATTAAATTTTCAACTCAACACTATATAATGCATTCAACAGAAGTTAATAACCTCGCTGAACGGTGTCTTAAGATTCGTTATCAAGGTTAATTTGTTTATTTTTTCCCAGTATATTAGATCTCTTCCGACATTTACGTCTAGGAAGGTTTGGAATGAAACTAACAGCAGGTGGAAATCAAATTCAGAGCGGACTTTGGAGCTCAAAATTCGCGTGATTTGGGTGTTGATTTGAACATCTTGTCCACGAGAAAAATTGATATCACAGTATTGCAGAATTCTGCTACAGAAGAGCTAAGTACTACGGCCCGACAAGGACAGGATCATTTATTTTCTGCTAAATACGCCGATCCCAGCTTTACAGTAATTCCTGTTAAATATACTGAATCTTTCATTTAAAGTTATAATCATGCATTTCGCGTATCTGTTTTACAGCAAATATAGATTGTGAGAACGTGTTAAGTTCTTTTCTAGCAATTCACCTCTTCAAACCGAAAGAACTTAAATTTGGTTCGCGCTTTACCGGAGTGTGTGTGTTGTGTTTTTTTTTTTTTTTTTTTTTTACAAAAAGCAATTTTAGAAAATGACTAAATTCTATGTTAATGTTCCCTTAGTAGTTTCGTGGCTATTGGCCTGTCGTTAACATACAGAACTCCTCGAATTGGTATTATGGTCTGTTCATTAACATACAGTGGTCTTAGCATCCATTATTCATATTCCTTTCCTAAATAATCACATGCTATGTTTTTATAGAATCAGTCGAAGTAGTTTGTAATACTAGAACACGTCACTGCTTACGGTAAACAATGGGGGTGTACCTTGAAGTTTTTCTTAATCTCTCGGGCAGAGCCGTGACTGCGCGTGTTTGCTATCAGCTCTTTCATGATATAATGCTATTTACATCTATCTTGCACGCAAGTCTGCAGGTTAAGTAGAGAGAAGGTGAAATCTACAGCAACAGAAAACTATCTCACCTTGAATTAGCTCATATCATTGTACTTTAAACCTTAGCTTCATCATAATCTTATTTGTGATATTTTCAATAATATAATAGCGGTAACATTTTTGCACAGTTATTATTTTGAACCCATTAGTGGTTTAATGGATATGAACTGAATTTTAAACAAGTATCATACGAGAATAAATTTCGTTAACCATGTTTTTGTCTAATAAAGTTTGCGTTACGGCACTGCTTACTTCTGTATTCATTCCAAGCTTATATTTTCTCATTTCATTCCGGTTTATTATATCCCAAATACAGACAATAAGAGGGGGGAAAAAAAATCCTCAGATCTATTTTCGTAGTTAACCTCCGTTGCCAAAGAATGTCATGAGAATTTTTTAGAAATGAAAATCCGAAAGGTACTTATAAATGAAAGTGTTAAGATTGCAAGCGTATATGAAACAAGGGTTAAACATCTTGCAGTTATCAACAAAAGTTAAATTTTGTCACTCTCCTGGGTCCACAAAACAGTGTGATTGTTGAAGTTTAAGCCTCGACCTCGGCACTAGTGGCAGATAATAAACAAGCTCCTGAGTATTACCTTCCCAGTGGTTACGAAACTTCTTTCCTAGATGTTGCATTAGCTATATTCAACTCAATCTGGATGTTATTTTGGCGTGTTGCGATCGATGACAAATTCCACTAAATTTCAGGAAGTGTAAAGCAACGCGCATTGCTAACAAAACAAAATCCGTTTGTTCAGGAGTAAAAAGTAAACATTTGAGTTATTTACATGGTTGGCTCTCTGAACTATTTAGGCGCTACAGCATAAAGCAACATGAAATGGGAGATGAACATAACCTCGGTCGTAGGTAGGGCTAATTCTAGGCTGCGATTCATAGATAGAATTCTGAAGAATTTCAACGCTTATATAAAGATATTATACAAAACCTTCGTGCGCCCATATTTGGATCTTTGTTGTACCCTTTTTTTGGGATCCGTATCGCAAAGGATTGAGTGATAGTACAGATACAGAGTTTCCTGGCCGCTTGCCACAGCCCTTAAGAAAGCATTAGAGGATTGATATGTAGATTGGGCTGAGATTGTCTGGCAAACAGACGTCGTTGGTATAGATTGAATTTATTGGTAAACTTGAGATCAACATCCTTCATTTACTTCTTCCACCAACCTAATTCGGTGATATTAAATAAATCAACTTTTTTCCTCTCGCGCTATTCGCGATTGGATTGGTTAAATCCGGTGCAAAGCACCCTCTGCCACCCACAAGTTTGTGAATTGCATAGTACAGAAGTTGATGTAGGAGTAGACTTACGCGGGGTTGGAAGACAGTTTCAGTGTCGAAGTTTGATGAAAATTTCATTTCTCATAGGTATTTGAGTTAGGGAGCGTCCATTTTGGCCTTCTGTGAACCTCCCCCCCCACTCCTCTCCACGTAGCCCGACGTGACTTTTCCCTCTAGCCACCCACCTTTTCCCTTCCACGTAGCATGTAGCTTTGTTTCCTATTAATTAAAGAAGACATTTTGTACTGTTTTCTCTTATCTGACTATCGTAAATTATATACAGAAATAATTAAGCGACGGAAATAAATATTCACATGCTGTTGAGTGTTCTGTACTTCATTTAAACTGTGACAAATAATATGAATGAAAAGCTACGTGGCCTGGCTCTGAATCCCCCCCCCCTCCCCCGTAGCCCAGCGTAGCTTTCCAACCAACACCTCCCCTCCCCTTTTAGACCGAACCGCGTAGTTTATGGACGCTCCCTTACCGATAAACATGTGGCTGCCCCCTAAGGGCTGATCTGTTGACATCACGAAAGTTGAAATCACGCACGACTGTAACAGTTTCCGTGCACCGCCGTATCTGTGAGGGGGCAGTGAAGTGCGTGGTATGGCGCGACACGGTGCCGCCGCGCTGGTCGTCACGAGGCCGACACAAATTGCCGCTGAGTGAGTAATGATGGAGCCTTTCATCCAGCTGTCGCACCACCGCACGACACAGGTAGCCAGCCGATAACACTCGCCAAGGACGAACACCAAAATCGGAACTACTGTCTGCGGAAAACATACGTAGTATATTCTCCCACCTATTTTGTTTGATAGCATAATGATTTTTTTATTGATTTTTTTTTTTACATTCACAAAGTTATTGATCCATCTGCTGTTAAATTTAGTTCGTTCAGTGCTAGCACGTAACTATCTCTCCAGTATTATATGTCCGTTCTCACTCTACTTACTATCTTTTAACAACTTGTAAAACCCATGATACAGTAAACCGAACACACAACTGAATGAAATCAGTTTAATATTGAGCTTACACGGAATAAATGTTTAAATCTGAGCTCAAAAGGAATATATATTCACTGCGAGTTCACAGCAGATGATATTACCATTAAATAAAACCAGTGGTTCCCAAAGGAAACGGTACGGCTCACCGGCGCGGCGGGCGTTGAAGAGATCATAGGGGAAGTTTTTTTCCCTTATGGTTTACAACTCGTCGATGTCGAGGTGATTAGAGATGGGAAAGTATGCGGACAAAACAGGAAGGAACTAGGCCATGGCCTATTGAAGGAAGTTTCCCGGCATTCGCCTTGAATGATTTGGAGAAAACGATTGAAAATCCAATTTGAATGCCCGGACGGGGATTCGAACCCGCGTCCTCCCGAATGCGAGGCCAGAGCGTTACTATGCTCGGTGGGGCGTTTCTGGTCCAAGGTAAATTTAGGGGGTGTTCAGGACCAACCGCCGCTCCCTGCTTTCCAGTATTATATCCGGCTTTAGGGGATACTTCAAAGGAATTTTTAATTGCATTACCATGATCATACCTAGTCAAAAGAAGAATTAGCGTAGTCAGCAATTTATTAGTTAAGACAAAAAAATTGGCAATAGCCGAATGCGGCAGTTAAAAATTTCTGATGATAAATAACGCACCAAATATCGAAAAATTAGTGTCATTACTCCGAACTCAGCCCATTAATATTTTTTTATAATACGTATTTGTTAGTCAAACGATCAAAAACACAATACTGTTAACATCTTTTAAACTTTAGGCACAAAAAACAGGAGAAGGGTGAGGGGTAAGAATTACTTACTGCCCGATATCTAACCGGGCCTGTTAACATTCTGTTGCGATGTGTCTGCGAAACACATCTTTGCAAAATAGCCTTCATGGGTTTGCAGCCGGATTGTGTCGTAAAAATATGACGTTTCGACAACATTTTCTGTTGTCTTCATAAGGGATCTTGCTTTCAAGAATCGAGAATTCTGCTATAGTTCTCGAGTCTCTAAAGCAAGATACCTGAGGAAGACAATAAAGAATTTTGTCGAAACGTTTCTTCTTACGACACAATCCGGCTACAAACACGTGAAGCCTATACTGCATTTGCAGGCCGGTAAATCTCGGATAACGTGTAACTAACTTTGTGTGTTCTATACGATTTGTATATTTCTTGTTCGTGAAATACGTAGCTTATGAGGCGGAGATTGAAGACCGTCCCAGCATTCGCCTAGATGATTGGGGGAAAATACCTAAAAACAGCGATCAGGACGGCAAGTAAGGGATTCATGTACCTCCCCACTGAGACACACTAGACGGTGTTATTATTACGCTATGTTACTTCCTCTCTTACGCCTTTAAGCTAGAACTGGAGGTGTTAATTTGTGGCACTGACCAGCTCGAAGATGAGCTCCTTCTCGTCGAGGTGCCTGAGCTCGTGCCTGGAGCGGCGGTGGGTGCGGCCGCCGGTGCTGCCGACGCAGCCGGCGGGGACCCCAGTGGTGGCGGTGGTGCCGCTGGTGGCCTCCTCGGTGAGGAAGGTGGGCGTGCCGTCGATGGTGTTGACGATGGGCTTGAGCAGGCCGCCGCGCTCGAACTCGTGCGCGGAGATCTTGCGCACGGGCGTCGTGGCGCCCGAGCCGGCGCGGGACGCGGCGCCGTGCGAGGGAGACGCCAGCGTCTCCGCGCTGCTCGGCGTCGGCGTCGCGTGCGCCACCAGCCACGCGTCCACCACCTGGCGCGTCGCCTTCCTGCGTTCACAACACCACAAAGTACCACTCTGATAAGTTTCGAAGCATATCGTGGAAGTAATGCGTTCAACTTGTTGCCAAAACGTCGGAAATGAAGTGGGCAAACAATTTTTTTTTAATAAACAAATAATTAGTGAGGAAAGCTAGTGAAAGAGCCTCACAGAAATAAAAGACAATACCAGGTCATGTTTGAAGAGATATGAGATTCGTTGATATGTTAATGGCGGAAACAGTCAAAGAAAATAAATATAGAGAAGTACCAAACCTAGCAGAAATAAGCAGATAAATGAGAGCATATCTCATAACGAGTTATGTTACAATGAAGGGGAAGTGGTACTGCATCAAACCAACAGAGAGATTAATAACGGAGAGAGATCTCTTCTAGTCTAAACGTTAAATAGTTAGACCCTCAAGCAAGTGTTATAAGACCGCATCATTTCTTAATTTTTATAAACTATCTCGGAGACAATGTTAATAGCAGTTTGAAATTATTAGCTGATGATGCAGTCATATATAGATAAGAAGGATTTCAGCAGATTGCTTAAAAATTCAGTTGTTCGCGGCATGGTGCGACGAATAGAAACTTGCTCTAAATTGTAAAAAGTGCAACGCAATGTCATAACTGACAAAATGAATCAGTTTGTCGGGGATAAGAAGGGGCGGAGTCCGGTTATTGATATGGTAGATTCCCTGAAGTATTTGGGGGCAACAGTACAAACCAACATGAAATAGGATATGCACATTAATTTGGTCGTATGTAGTGCTGCGATTCACGGGTCCATTTCGGAAATTTGTAAACCATAAACAAACGAGACAGCGTAAAAAAATATCGTAACTCCCGATTTGGAGTATTATTGTGCCGTTTGGGAATCATTTCGCAGGGAATTGATTGAAAGAAAGATAAGAGATCCACTCGATTCCTGACTGCTTGTTGCAGTCCTTTACAACATCGTCACAGATTGGGTTGCGATTCTCTGACAGAAGACATATGTTTCCTTTGGACTAATTGGTAAACGTTCGTTTACAAGTGATCAGCCTACCCGAGTCGCAATGACAGGACAGATAAGATTAGAGAAATCAGGCTCCTTACTGATGATTATATGAATTCTTTCTTCTCTCATTCCATTTGGGATTGGAATGCACATAGTAGAGATTAGTCTTTGAGCAAAGCACCCTCTGGCACCCACAATTTTATGAATTGCGGATTATATATGGAAATGTAGAACAGCAAGAATAAGTCGCCGATGTTGAAGTCAATAGACTAGTACAAAGAAGTTAGAAGAAATCTCCACGATTGATTAAAGCTTTTCCTTGGAAGTAACTGGTCACAACAGCTGGGGTCGATTTCGACAGTGTAACGACAGCGGACTGACCGTAGGAAGTAGTCCTGCGCGAAGTCTGGGTGCTCGTCGAGCCAGGCCTCCATGCGAGCGTACTCGGGGTCGTAGTTGCGGTGCTTGGCCGCCTCGGCGCCAGGCGGCGCCACTGCGCTTGGCGCCGTCTCCGCCGTCATCCTGGCCTCCTCGGCCGCCGTGCGCAGGTGCAGGCCTGTCGGCAACACACAACATGTCGCACTTTAAATGATATATACACAACATGGTTTTACAGTTCAGCTCTGGCTTCAGTGCCGGATCTAGGAGGTGGGTGAGAGTCAAACCGGGGCGCTTGCCCCGGGCGGCAACTACAGGGGGACGGCAAAATTATGTTTGAAGGGCGGTAAAAGGCAAATTCCTGTGGCGGTGACCTTTCTTTATCTCTACTGCCCCGAGCGGCAAAGTCGAAGAATCGCTCTATACTACTCCAGGCGGCAAATTCATGTTTTTCTTTTTTAATAATGGTTTTACGTTTCGTTGACGTCGAGGTCAATATAGGCGGGAAGGGACTGTGGACAAGGAAAGGGAAGGGAAGGAATTTGGCCATGACCTTTTAAAGGAAGCATCTCGGCATTCACTTGGAGTGATTTGGGGAAACCATGGAAAACCCAAATCTGGATGCCCGGATTCGAACCGGCGTCCTCCCGAATACGAGGCCAGAACGTTAACCACTCACCCGCCACGCTCGGTAAAAAATTTCGTGTTTGAAGGGGGGCGGCAATCTCAAGTTTTTGCCCCGGCTCGGAAAATTCGTAGATCCGCCACTGTCTGGCTCGCAAACGGGTTCTGCTTCAGAACTACAGAAAAGTTTCAGGGCGTTAGTAATACTAATATCCAATCAGTATTTGTGGCTAATAAAAATAATTGCGACAGCTATAAGAAATTTTAATGTTATTTGATAGAGAAGGGTGTACCAAAATAATATATATTATTTATAAAAGGTGGTTTAACTAAATCAATAAATGAGGTATCATTCTAAAGATTAACGTCTCCGCTTTTGTAAAATTTATGAATTAAGAAAGGAATTTTTCTGAATTCGGTCCTTAAAGGGCAAAAGTATAATCGTTTCCAAAAACTTTTTCTTTTTTTTTTTTTTTTTTTTTTTTTTTTTTTTTTTTTTTTTTGCGGCGAGCCATTCATCTTCGTTTACATTAAACTGAAATCGAAAAATTAGTTTTCATTTTAAAAATTAGATTCTTCACTATGGTAACATCTTAAATTATGAAAGGAATTTATCGAAAGTAAACTCGTTAAAGGAAGATGTATTAACTATCAAGGTCACGCGTATAAGATAGTTCAGAACAAAACAGCTAGGCTTCGCTGCCATCGATATGGCGTTACCGCTCTACAGCAGCACCAAATATCACAGAAACAAATATGTATAATACATTTAATTTAGTAATTTAAATTAGCAAGAATTTGTGTCCTATGTAAGTTTTACGCCTCCAAAAGGTTTTTCAATTTTTTTCTAAGACGTTGCAAGTGTTGTTACGTACCTATTTCAGTTGAATATTTTTACATATGAGCCGCTGCTCCTCTTATGCTAATACAAGCCACCAACTTCGCTATTCATCTTATTTTATTCGCCAAATTTGTCATTAACAGTAATCGATCGATATCTGTAAAGCCATTTAATTTTCTGTCTTTATAAATTTGCGGTCTGACTTATTTTTCTTCTTGATTTGCGTTGAAATATTAACTACAGCCAAAATACCTGTGAAGGATTGTTCACAACATCAAGAAAATATATTCCAAAGAAGCTGACAGTAGCTACAAATGTGGCTCTCAAATAGTGTTTTCTGCGTGTCCGATTTTGTAGCAGATTGCTCAAGGTGTTGAATACTTTGGTATAATAAA
The DNA here is from genome assembly GCA_031002005.1 of Vandiemenella viatica. NCBI lineage: Eukaryota > Metazoa > Arthropoda > Insecta > Orthoptera > Morabidae > Vandiemenella > Vandiemenella viatica. The sequence continues at coordinate 253,997,183 of JARYHS010008074.1, forward strand.
GTCTAAGTAAGTATTAGCAGTATATTGCCATTCAAATTAGTTAAGTTATTGCGGAAACTATTTTAAGTTTATTTATTTAGCTTAAAAAAAACACACATAATTTTTTTTATCTTTATGCAGTCAGTATGCACTATTGTTGAAGTGAAATCTACAGGATTATCTCAGGTAAGAAGATTTGAATATTTTCTCTGCTTCCTTGAAAAAAGGAAGAAATTTCCTTTTATTGTTGGAAGTTGTTGGAACAATATACATGAAGTAGATATTTTAGAAAGTGTGGATGGGACCTATGTAAATGTAATTAATACTACATGTGAAGTCAGCTAAGATTTGTTCCAATATGCTTAACATCTCTGAAAGTAATCAGGAGATTCCCAGTTAAAATCATCCACCTAGCGGTCATATTTCATTAGTATTCGTGAAAAATAAAACCCGTTTCAGAAACCGGATGTAATTTTTTTTTTAAATGGAGCTTAAATGAGAAATACTCTGCAATGTGTTAAATTTTTAGTCCGTTCAGCTGCTTTGCCAATTATGGATTTTCTTGTGTTTTTCTCTTTCCAGTGCAACTACAAGAAGAAACTTTCGTTAGCAGTACTTACTAACAAGTATGTTCTGGCCTTTCATTAACTGTAATCTCGTCTTTTAGACCGAACAGGACGGTTATGGAGGCAAAGTTGGAACAGTATCAAATATGTACGAGTATTAACTGAGATTTATGACATTCCTGTTAACCAACAAGATCAGTTGCAGAGAAATGCGCAATTCTTATAAAATAGTCCTCTGTTTAAAAGTTCTTTTTAGCCTCAACTCATTTTTTCTGTCATCTCTGTTGTCCCTTGTCTTTACGTTCAAGCCTCCAAGAACAGCGGTTTACTATGTTTAAACGTTGCAATTAACTCTGCAGGCTTCCTAGAGAAAGTGCGAGATGTTTACTGAGAGAAATGATGAAATGCGAAGGTGTCGTTTGGAAGCCTGGTACATACGAGCGCAAACGGAAGCGAGTGGAACACTGAGGCAGAGATGACAAGCTTCCAGCTAAGCCTGACGAATCCACCCGCGCAGGAGTGAATCACAACGCTCGTACTTGGCGTCCGCTGCGGAATGCACTGCGCACCGTCACCAAACGACTGCGAGAGACTTCTATGGTATGCTGCACCCGGTGACGACTTTGGCACATTGCACCCATAGTGCTACAGTGTTTGTGAAATTAAATCATCACTCACAAAAGCTCCTATGAAAACTCCCATTAGAGAACTCTTAAATACACGCAATTTTCTTATCTAATATCCGTAACAGTATACCTAGTTATATATTACAGTACGACTACAGTTTTTGTTCTTTGTTGTTGTTATAATTAAATTAACAAATGCCTCATTTCGTTGTCAGAGACAGTGAAGAACAACACACATTGATGTAATAACTTCTACTTTCAAACGATGAGGTAACAAAAATACACAGCTCTCTGCTAGGGAATGTTAAACAGGTTTAATGAGTTAGCTGCCACAATCCTCTTGTAACAGCAGTGTCAAACGCTCCCTTTGAGCACATACACCTGTATGTTATCTGACCAAGGAAACTGACGCACAGTAATCAAGAATTACCAAGAAGTACTCGCACTGGCACTCAGCTTCGTTGTGTAATCGGCCACAATTATGAGAACTAATGGCAGCAGAAACAAACAGTTTTTTTAATGTCTGTAATGTACATTCTAGGTAAAATATTACATTTTCTTTAACATCCAGGACATATGCTTAACTTCACTTACTGGCAATGATGTATTGTAGCATACATGAGTTTTGGATTTCGCAAGTACTATATATCAAGGTAGTATTTGTTCAATTTTACCACTGTTAATTATATCAAGTTTAGTGGGAAAATTATAAGCAAATGTAAAACTATGTACTTCTTCTCTGGTTGGTTACTCGATTCTGCTCGAAAAGCTTCAGCGTGTGACGAGTATGCTGTGTGGCGGGCAGTAGACAATTAGGCGAAGTGCGTTACAGGGAATGCAGATCTTCGTTGCGTCTTTAGAGTGTAGCATTTAGCAAACTGTACTTGTTTCGCTGAATAGCAATACAGTGAAAATATAAATTTGAAACAGCACATAAATTATTCTGGTATGAAGCTAATTTAAAACTGCAGTGTTAGGTACTGGAAGAAACCACGCAGAACGCTCTGGAAATATGAATGATATGAATGATATTAATACGTACTCAAAATATGTTAACTGTTTTATTTCACTTGAAACGGGAGGAGAAGGACAGAGTTATAGATTTCTTGCGACACAGAGGACTGAGCCAAGCATTCTGCTAATCTCATATTCATGCGTCACGTTCCTCAGGATATGCTGGGAAGAAAATGTACTATCGCTGAGCAATTCCAGGACGCTTGTAATAATTCGTGGAATTTTTTCGCAAGATTCACGCATAAATTGAACAACTAGTTGCAGGTTTCGACGTTTTATTTGCCCAACATTAACAGACGGGCTTCAGTTTCGCGACACAATAGTCACGTTTGTAATGCCCCCAGCGACTATCACGGTATCCTTTTTCCTATCTAGTAGAGCCGTTTTTCTTTTCCAGAAGACAGCCATTCTATTTCGTCTTTACATCAGTAAGTCGTTCATTTTCTGCAAACGACTCCATGGCAGACAATGGTCCATGCCAAATGCAGGAAAAATTTGTTTTTTCATCAATAAGATATAAAATAACAACACAGGATATCACGCAACGTCCCTTGTTCGTCCTCTACTCCTTTTTCAAATAGTTCTTGTTGACTGACATTCTTTCCTTTTGTTACTGTGTGTTTGTAGGCTTTTATGTCCCTACCTAATACTTTCTATTACAGACCGTTTTTGTATTCATCCGCTTTAGTCAACTTGACAAAAGAACTTTTCACCAATTTTTTTCATTGATGTACCAAACTTGATGCCAGTATGTTACAGTTTTTTAAACTATAGAACCATAATGTTGATTTAATTTTAAGCTAACCTTTTTCCGTGGTAGTAAAGAGTTCTACAATTTCTCTAGCTTCTTTTACTTCGATCAAGTTAGTTTTGCGAAATGTTATAATATTTTAAGTGTGAGCTTGTTTTTAAAGTAAGTATGCCCTTTTCTCCCCCTCCTCCTCATTTGCGATATTTTTTTCTGCCATTGATGCATACGTACTTAGTTTTGTATCAAATTATTTTTCAAGTGCATTTCACCACAGAAAATTTGTCAAGAATGCTGCAGCTATTACTTTTAAAGCTTTAATTGATTAGTATAAAAAGCACGGCCAGTATAAAACTGTTCTTTCGTTCTGAAAATATGATTAACACATTCCTTAGGATTTGATCTTTAAGAAAAATTAAACGTAAGCCCCAAGAAATAAGAAAGTAACAATTAATGAAGAATGAATCGTCCATTGGGGTATAGTTTTATCCAACCTTTAATAAAGTAAAATTGTCGTACCCGTGATATTAACAGTCGTTCAAATGTTCATTGGACAGCCATTCTAAAGTAGTGAGCACGTGGTGTATTTCTAATATCGCGTTATAACTGTAAGAATGTTATTGGTCCAGTGACCATAACAACCTATTCTATAATCAAATAGTTGATGTGATCCCTGTATCAATTAAAATTACATCTCGATTATTAAATTACAACAGAAACTTCGTGTTTAGAGTGAATTTTTAGCGAAGAAGTTTGTTGCCATGTGTAACTGTTCTATAATCGTGACGTCAGAGACAAATAATAAATACTGGACGTTAGCGTATGATTGGATTCACATTCTACTCTCCTAGTTATTTCGTGGGTCTCGCCTACACCTTTTCTTTAGTCAATAGCGTAAGGAATGTGCTGACCATATTTTCAGCCTGAAATAACAGTTTTATAATAATAGAACTTTCTAAACCAGCCTCGAAGTTTTGTATTGTTTCAACATTTACTTTTTTTGTTTGAAAAGTCATGGCAGAAACATTCTGCACTGCGATCATGGGTGGCCGGTTCGGTGATCCAATACGCAGCACTGCGCCAAATCAAAGCGAGAAGGCATCAGTCGGCCGCCGCTACAAGCCACGTAGTCGGCTGCTGGATATTTGTAGAGGGAGGCGAGGTGGGTGCGGACGTGTCAGGAATAGCGCGCCGCACAGTGGTTAACGTGCCGTGAGCCGAGCCGAGCCGAGCCGAGCGCACGCCTCGCCGAGCCCAGCCAGCGTCGCGAATACCTGTCCGCACGCTACAAGTAACCGAGGGGGTGTCCCCGTCTGTAATCGCTTTTGGCAGAGGACTGCAAACGGTAGAATTTAAAACAGCCACCGAAAAAAATGAAAAACCTCTTTTCAGTCTTCCTTTATAACTGACTAATTTCAAACCCGCCAACACTATGCCGTATGGCAAGGCAAGACCGTGTATTACAGTGTATCTACTGTAGTATCGACGTGTGTGTTGGTCTCTGACATATGTCAAACCTGCGCTACATGTCTTGCTAAGTAACAACCTACAAATATCGGTCCACTTCATTCTGAAGAGAGTAGGTGGTGAGGACGTGCTGCTTAGCCCTTAGGTGGCCCTCAAGATGGAGTGGACTAACGAGAAAGTTATGCATTAACAGAGCTTTTTCGCACTCGATATGTTTTGTGGGATCATAAATTAGGAGAATATAAAGATCGTGATAAAAGGCATGATGCGCTCACGGAAATATTATTTAGCTTTGGTACTGAGTAGTGAGAAGAAAGGCATTAATAGAAAAAATAATTAATCTGGCAGATTTTTTTTCAATTGACTCCAGGAGCCCCTTGTTGCCAAAAACCGCAATGTAACCGTTAAATGTTCACTGGCTGGAGTAACTCTTCTAACGTATCTCACTTACCGATTCTCGAGCCGGGTCAAATTGAGAAGTCTCAAAAACAGTACTCGACATTCGAAAAAAAAATTCCGGAAACTACCATCACTTCTGTACTCGAGATTGAAACCATCTGCATCGTCCACTAATAAATCATTCATCAAGTCACTGCATTCATATCTGGCTCTACCTCAGAGAATGGGACGTATCCAAAACCATCATTTACGTAGTTCACGACGCAAATCACTTTCGAAAATTATTGCTGCTGCTCTGCGGCAACAAGCAGATCTTGTCGGTAAATATTTTATCACTGATGCCATTTACTATGTAGATGCATTGAATTTCAGTGCAGCCATATATCTGGAAGAAGAAGAAGTAATTGGCTATTCTAGAACTGTCATCTGACGGCTCAACTCGCATCTCTCACATTGTGACCAGAGGTCGCTTGTTCTCACGCTTCGATTTTTGTTTTCGTAGTTATTAATTTTCTTTTTATTTTGTCTCCTCAGGATAGGTTCGTGAAAACTTTCTGTGAATTTTTAATAACTTTCCCGTTTCTTATATTCTCCTGTGTTCTCGTGTGCACCTTCCGTCACAGCTGAGAACATTACCGCTAAACAGAATCCATCCCGAAATATTTGTAAAGGCTGCGGCTGAATATTGATGGAATTCCAAAGTCCTCTACTTCTGATACAAGTCTGTAACTCCTTGATGTCTCCTTGCATTATTAACTGCCTGGTAATCTGTTGTTTGTTTTCAGAGCGGAAAGTTTATTTTTGTGAGAGATTATACTGAAAAATAAACTTATTTTAAATTATAATTTCTTTCTTTCATTCATTCTTCGGTGGAGAGCTTTTCAAAATAACCACTTGCAATAAACCTGACAGAATTTTAAACGCAATTTCATTTAATTTAAAAATTAACGTATATAAGGTAATTACATTTCCTAATTTTCACCTCTAAGTAATCCTAAAAGCTACTTACGTATTAATGAGGCTCACTGCTAATTGAGAACCATTTCTCAGATGCTGAATTTGTTAAGAAATGCCTTGAAAACGTATAAATTATACGTCCTGAATAGTAGGCGCAGTTAATATCATACTTCAGCCATATGCGAGAGAAATTCACAGGCACTTGATAAGTGTTGAGATTCCTGTGATAACGTCAAATTACAAATTCCTGATTTTAATATCAAAGAAACATTTGCGGTTCTTTATTGACTGAAAATTAGTCTAATAACAAAAACGAGTCTAGATTTATTAGGCGTGAGGATGGCTCCGATTTCTACGTTGACATAGGCCTACAGAGAATACGAAATGCAGAATTCTTGGGAGTAATGCCGCAAGCTTCGTTCGATTTTTTAGTATATAGGTTAATTCAGTTAAAAAGTCTCTACTAGAGGGCACGTTGACTCTCTGGTAACGGAATTATGCTCCGAATAACCGCGTCTGAAATTTTAAAGAGGGCCTTAAAGTGATCTCCAATTAAGGCGAGGCGTGTTCAGCATATGTGAACTACACCTACCAGGTTGCGTGGCTTGAATTCTATATCAAGCTATAGATCCACTTTACTCGGTTAGTACTTCCAAGTTAAGCTACACCATAGCCATCAGGCGAGCCAACGAGAATCTTGCCACCAGATATATAAAGTAAGACTTGCGCTGGTTCTTCGGATTCCATATCATGTTTTACTTCTAGAAACGTGTCAAAGACACCAATAAATTCAAAAGAACGGATATTTCAGAAAATTCATAGAACATTGACAACTTCGGAAAGTGATGAAGAAATTAAAATTGCATAGGAACCTGCTTTAGTCAAATTAAATAGAACAATATAAATCTGCGGAAAAAAGAAAATAATGATAGTGAAAAGACACACTTTCGTGCAGCGGGGGAATTCGGTAAGTTGCAGCTTCTTTTTTTTGAAGATCTTTGAAGCAAAATGTAAAAATTTCAGAATAAGGAAAAAAATTCTATACCAAAAGTAGTGGAATTCCGAAAAGATTTCAGCAAACTTTATTTTTCTTTTTACTTTTTGAAAATGGATTATACAGGCAAATCCACTCCCATATTTTTACGGTCTGTATTTGTATTTGTGTTCCAACTTCTGACTAAATTCTTTCTGTGTAATACGATACGGATAATGCCAAACACACACAGCTCTAACTGGGCCTAATTAGAACCAGTAACCTTTTTAATCTGTGGTCAACAAGCTAGCCAATTGCTATAGAAATCGGCAGAAATTATATCAGAAAAATGTATTTCAGCACTATTTTCCAAGATTTAAAGGAAACTCGATTGCAATGAAGTTTCTTCTCCTTTAGTTACTAGCATAATTAAGATGTCAGACCACCTATAGAAAGGAGTTTAGTGTTGCCCAAATGCAAGAACAAGACGAGACTTGGCCAGTCTTGGTCTTGGTCTTGCATCAATACACCTGGTCTTGGTCTTGGTCTTGCAAAAATGCAAGACCAAGACCAAGACTGCAAGACCAAGACCAAGACTGCAAGACCAAGACCGATTTTGGGCAACACTAGTGTTGCCCAAATGCAAGAACAAGACGAGACTTGGCCAGTCTTGGTCTTGCATCAATACACCTGGTCTTGGTCTTGGTCTTGGAAAAATGCAAGACCAAGACCAAGACTGCAAGACCAAGACCGATTTTGGGCAACACTAAAGGAGTTTGTTGATTATGATTGGAATTAGCCTGAAATCATAAATTTCTATCGAATTTATGCTTATCGAGGAAATCTTTTACGTAAGTGAAGACGACGATCCATCTGTAATATAATCCTAGATAGTGTGCGATTAATATTCGGACCTGCCATTCCTTAGAGCACGAGTTCAATACGAGATCTTTCCAAATCATTGCAGGCGAATGCCGGTATGGTACCTTCAAAAAGCCATGAACGAATTCCTTCCCGTTAATTGCTCACAATGCTCCCCCGGTTCTGATGACTCCATCATAGATATCATCATCTACAGCACCCTAAGTTTTGACGCGAATACGTGTTACCCTTCACCTTGCGTTGTAGTTGTGGACTTAAAGCATTTTATTGTACATCGTTCATGACGCGAAATGGACTGTCTTCAATTGCGGCGATTCGCTTCGACGAATCTCACTCATGGAGTAACCGAGATATCGTGTCCTATCGTACCAGATCTGTGTAAAATAAGTTCGGGAAGGATAGCTATTCAACGTACTTTTTGTATACTACGTTCATTTGGGGTTGCTATGGAGCAATGTGTAAGAAGCTCTTACTATCTCACAACCAACACCTCTGTCCATTGTGTGATATTAACATACTGTGATTCAGTTTTAATATTTTACTCATTGTAAACCGACGTTTCTGTTGTACCATCAGGGTACTATAAATAGTTATAATTCCGTGTGATCGTAATGACCTGGTGACAGGGTTTCTATTGGCTGCGTATTCCACCCCTGTCGTAATCGCCTTAACCTAACCAGGCAATCCTACCGGGTACAGGGGACCAACAGTTTAACGAAGAATCCGAACACGGAAGCATTCTGGCGTACTTCAGATTACACAGCAAACTGTGCCAGAGGCGAAGGTCGGGTTAAGACCATTTGAAATTCCCGTCGAAACAGGAATTCGAACCGGGGACCTTTCAATCTGCAGTCAGGTGCCCTAACTACTGAGCCGCCAGACTGCTCATCAGGCCTCTAATCCAGTACTCTCATGCAGACTTTATGGAACCTACATATCAAAAAAATTTACTCTTCAGATGCTTGCGTATAAAATCAAACTGTGGTTTGTGGATTTCGTATGGTTTCCAGATCATGCGCTCAATAGTTGCTCAGTGGAAGAGGCTATTGATTTACTATCTTAATAACGTTAGCGAGTGCAATGATTAATTGACCAACGATTGCACAGCTACCACTGCGACTGCATAAATAGTAGTGATTTTTCGTAAACATAGCCGTTCATCAGGGCTCAAAGATGGTCTGTATACGATAAGCACACGTATGTTAGATGAATTTGTCTTTTAAGTGTTGCCGAAATCACACACAACTCTTGATCACTGTTTGAGGCCTCTCATGAACCATAAATAGACACAAACAACGCATTTACGGCCAAAGACAGTGCTTAGAAATACGATTGACGTGTATGTCTGTAACTGTTATCGTAGGCGACCCTGTGAATCCCTCCACATCCTCCGTATCCTTTTTAAGTCAGCGCCAGTAGCTGGCGACGACTATGCTGTTCGCCCCCTCAGCAGTCCGTGAAAGCATTAGCCCAATAAATTAAAATGTTTAAAGTTTTTTTTTAGTCACTTGTCAACGAAATTTCTGCTTATACTTTGTCGCCTTATGCGACATTCCGCTATTTTCTGTGAAATGTCGCTTTTCGTACTCACTACTGTAGAGATTTGATAATGCCTGTATAAAACACTTCTCTCCATAAAATATCATTAAGTATGTCCCAATTTAAAGACACTAATCAGGTATAAAGTCATGGACATCCCAATTTAAATTAAAAGTTTGTCATGGCTGCACTTGTTTAACTACCCCGAAGAAATTGCCTCCTGCTTCTCTTGTGTGAAGTTAGTTATTGACTCTACTGTGACGTCAGTATACTGACGCTCCGATACGCGGAAGCACTCAACGAAATTGCGCTACCGTCGACACAACTAGCTGCATGAGAACTCTACTCGTACCATAACCAGCGTACGACCAAGTGTACTTACCAAACTGACCTTGAATGAATTCAACCTTATCGCCAGGGGTGTTAGAATTCACCTGTAAAATGCTGAAGTCTTAACGTACGTGGAAATATAGTAACAAAAAGCAACTCACGCCGCAACATAAAGTTGCAACAGCATACTGAGAAAGCTGGAACATAGTAATAAACGACCTAGTCGAAATGAGGTCACAAATTATCTGCGATTAACTAAACATCGTCATTTGAAATAATTCGCGACGTCCTGTTTGAGCTTTAAAACCTGGAAAGAATCAAGAATATGAGACACTGACTCATTTGTGCGTTGCATGTGCTTCGTCACTAGATGACGATGCGAATGGAGTTTTCTTGTAAAGCTGCTGCCATGAATCTAACGAGTAGCGTCATGTAGAGGGATTTGCTGATAGGCTTTTTCCTAGTCCCACGTAGACGAAACAACAGGAAACCACCAATCAGTAGTTCGTAGAACAAGACGACGTTCCATGTAAACGCTTACCGGATTAAAGACTACGAAGAAAGAACAGTGACTGGCATCTTACGTTTGCGTCGAGATTTAAAGGCCAGAGGATTGAACTTCACGCTTGCTACAAGCTTGCATTAACATTTGAAAACATTTCGGAATGGTTTCACTCTGGTAGAAATTCATGCTTACCCTAAGTTATTTCTTGTTTTAAATAACAGCTTCTTTACTTATTTCAATGAATCCCGGTCTCGGCTGGAATTTTCATTTTTTTTGCTTCTGACTTTACAACTCGACGAGGTCATTAGTGGCGGTAAAGGACTGGGTGCAAGAAATGAAAGGAATTCGCCAATTACCTTTTGAAGGAACTATCCCGAATTCGCCTCAAGTGATTTGGGGGAAATCAAAATCTGGATGGTTGGATGCGGATTCGAACCCGCGTCCTCCCGAATGCAAGGCCACAGAGTTACAGCTCACCCACCACGTTCGGCGAATTTTTAAGGGCCTTTAAGCTTTACACCTCTGGCAAATCTTGACTTTGTTAATGAGAATATGCCAGCACGCACCGTGGTTCGAATTAAAAGCTAAACTGTACGAATTTTCTCGCCAGTAAGTTTACGAGACTATATTGGGCTAGATGACTGCAACAAATGCGCTTGCGCATCCGGTGAGAAACTGTGTCATTGGGTCTTTGAGACAACACGAAATTGCTATTATTGCACTTCCAGTTAACCGAACTGGCTGAATAAGAACCGCGTAAAATTTGTCTACAAGTTCCGGAAAAGTTAGATTCTCTACCTCATCTAAGGAACGTCTGGAAAGGTTTCTTTACCAAATTATCTCTCATTCCCTTCATAATAATCGTACGCTTTCTATTGCTCCTCTGCAAGTCTGCGTGTCCTTCCACTTTACTGATTCGTGTCAAACAAGCAGTAAAACTTGTACCAGGCATTCTCGTCCGACCAATAAGACGTCGGTCTTTCCGTGGTTTCCGGAAATCATTCCAAGCGAACGCCGCAATAGTTTATTAAAATAAAGCCATGCCCACATACCTTTCCCACAGTCCCTTCCCGTCTCTAACGACATTGCTGTCGACGAGGTGTGTAGGCTCAAAGAATAAAAACTTACAAGAAAGCAAAAATAAGCACACAAATCAGATATCATAACCGTTCCTAAACAACTGAAATAAGTTATTATTCGTTACTGGCCTTGAGGTAATGCTATAGTGTCTCCAACTACGGTTTATGTTTCTTTACGAAGGTCCACATTGAAATTATAATTTAAATCTGAAGCCTCCTTTATATGGAACGAATGAATGACACGGAGACAGTAAGGGGTAGAGATGGGTGTTCTGTGGAACTGGCGGGGGATTGTGCTGGCTCTGCCGACTAACAAGTTATTGGCTGCGACGGCAGACCCGGATTTCATTACTGCCGCGCCAGCCGCGCTGGGAACGCGGCAGCCGGCGGATGTCCGTTCGTTATGAGCAACGCCACCTCGCGCTCGGTCGAGGAGGAAATTATTTTCGCCGTTTTCCTCTCCCACCGCACGAGTTCGGAGAAGATCACATTTCTCACTGCACCTCGCTGCTTCCTCAGCCAACAGCCGATGGTATGAATGGTGTCAGATTGCAGTTAAAAATAAAACGCCGACGCATTTTCCATATACATTTTCCACAGATATATAATTTTCATTCTATCAATCTTCTACATTTAGATTCCACAAATAACCCAATGGCTGTTATGATAAATGCAATGTGAAAGTTCGAGATTTTTTTTTCTGCAGATATCTTGAAAATATTGCTTTCAGGGTCGTTCTAGATATCGTTGTAGGTACTTTTGAATTGTTCTTTATATCAAAATGAAATTTATCGTCGAGAAATTTAATTCCGGCCTGATGACAATCTACCACAAAGTTTCTATTAAAGTCTCCATACAAGATTAGCAGTTAATTTTCTTCCCGTTTTTCAGAATCCACTCGACAAATAAATTGAGACTCCTCTTTTATTTTGAATGTTGTAATTAAATAGAAATTTGGAATGTTAATATATACATTATTAGCTACCCAAACTAATGACGGTAGCAATCATTAGGTGCCAGACCAAATTTTGTAAGGTTTGGAAATATGTAGCAGTCTGAGAAGATCAGATCGGTGGAATGCGGGTAGGATCTCAAGCTCCCATGCAAAAGGGAGCGTCCATAAACTACGTGAATCGGTCTGGGGGAGGCGGGGGGGGGGAAGAGGAGGGGTTGGCTGGAAAGCTACGCTGTGTTACGTGCGAGGGTTTCGAGTCAGCCCACGTAGCTTTTCATTCATATTATTTGTCACATTTAAAATGAGGTACAGGACGCACAACAGCATGTTAATATTTATTTCCCTCAATCATCTCCATATGTAATTTATAACAGTCTGATAATAGAATACAGTACAAAATGTCTTCTGGAATCAATAGGGAAAAAAGCTACGTGCTGCGTGGTGCGTGGTGGGAAAGAGCGAATAGGGGGGGGGGGGGGGGGAGGGTGTTCACAGGAGGTCCGGCTCGATTTTGACCAGCACCGGTCTACACGTAACGTCTTGACGGACATTTTACTTGATCATGCAAAACGTATCAGACAAAACATTGTCTGTGGACAGCAAAACGGACGTTTTATCTGAACCGAATGAAGGAGGACGATTTGCAGAAGGATCAGCTGGAGCATTGTTTTCGGCCTAGAAAACGGATCGGCGGGAGCATTGTTTTCGGTTTTGACTGATGTTTTCCCTTCAGTCTTGAATCATCTCTCAGCTTGTGCGGAGCTGAAATAACTATTTTCTTTTTCTTTTCTTTTCGGTGGTCTTTTAGAGTCTAGGAGAGTGATTTCTTTACGGAATTCATGTAGTTGTATCCTAGTTATCCTTGTATACGGCAAGTTAAAGTCAAATGACTACAGCGACCAAGACAAGAAAATTAGGCATTTGCTTTGGCTAATAAGTATAAGCAAGTGTATCTTTGAGATACAAAGGAAGCGGATATGAAAAAAATCAATTCTTTTCGTTCAGTGTTTCTTAAAAGGTTGCTACAAATTATCAGTCGGCACGTTTTGGTGCTGGTGCCGATGATATTCACAAACCTTCTCTGTGGAATTTCGACTTTCTTTCATTCTTAAATTATAAAGATACCTCGAGAGAAACAATTATCAATACAGAGGATGGTTCAGAAGTTGAAGTAAGTTGTTAACCGCTGCAAATTAACGGAACTGTACATAGAAATGGACATATAAAAATAAAATAGATTTATTTAATAGCTAGACAGTGGTAGTGCTAAATATGAACGAAATAAATAATTATTTCCTTCAAAATTATTTTATTTTATCAAATTCTCCTAAAAGAGTTACGATGTTTTCCTGTCAATGTCATGACTTTTGGTTATTAAAGTACATCTTGAATGTATCCCTTACACGTTTCGCATCTTTCTGAACAATTCCACGCCGTCGTAACTGATTGTTGAGTATATTTCCTGGTTTCAATATTTCGTATATAACTCGACAAGATTCTGGTATACGGCGGCCAAGAGATTGTTGCGATATTACAGCTGTATACTCTATATCTTCGTAGTTTCTACTTTTTACTAGAAATCTTAACATAGCAGTCAGTCTCTCAAGGGGCGAGATTCTCCTTCTCACAGCAGTGTCTTGTTTTTGTTTTTTAGATTATTTCAAATAAGGGTCCGTAATCATTCGTAAATAATTACGCCAGTCTCCAGGTTCATGAAGTAAATTCCGAATTAAATTCAGAAGAAAGAATCTTTTCCTCTTTAGCAAACATCTTCTAGACCATTCTTACTTTTTAATCTCATCAGACATAGTGAAATAACCACTATAGGTAATGCTTCACCCGTGATTTCAATGGAACTGAGCTAAAGACGGAAGTTAAAAACGGAAGAGTGTGGACGCGAGTTTTTGGTCAGTTTTACCTGACGTATTGCCTGATCAAGTAAAACGTCAGTCAAGACGTTACGTGTAGACCTGCCTTAATGACAAACAAATTTGAGCAAGCAGTAAGTTCTATCAATTTTGTGAGTTGTATTAGTTTAGCAATCCTGTCATTAATGACAGTACATTCTAAGTAGTGGTGGTTCAATTTTTTTTTTCTGGAGATAATGTACTGACGCGGCAGAAATATTATAAAAGAAGCTCCGGTTCAACGCATTGGAGTCCGGGAGTTGAGTGGCGCAGCAAGTTTCTGAATTCCAGCGTAAGATGAATCATATATTATGCAAGTCAAGTTTACACGTGTGTCTGTAGTTGTGCTTGCCTGCCCGACTGTCCGTAGCTTGGCACGCTGCCTCACAGAGAATACCGTGATCACGGCAGGAGTGTCTGAGCTTCATCTAGCAATGCTACTCTCTCGATGTTACTGGGAAATTACCGCTCTCGCCTTGTAAAACATTCAACTTATCCCAACAAACAGTGTAAAATGTCGCCTTCGTAAGGAGTCCGCTTGAAACCGCTATACGATTTAAGGTGCAGACGTTTATTATAGAGATTTTTGCTTCCAGTTCATCAAGCCTTGACAGATACATAACTATCTTATGCCCGCGTGGACTGCATTATTATCGTTTATTTATAGTGTTCTGTACTAGCTCGTTGGTTAAGACACTAGCTTTCAAAAGCTCCCTGTTGCGGTCCCGGGTTCAAATCCGGGTGGACGCAGAAATTTTAAGAGTTGTGTTTGATCATCGTCGAGTAGTTCGGACTGCCAGAGGAAAGGAACTGGTCATCCTACCTCTTTCAGGAGGATCTAAGCAACTTTCGGATTCTGGACTAAGTTAACCAAAGTGGAACAGAGCCACATGAATATAGCTTCTAATAGAAATAAGTGTCCGACTTTAAACTTACACATCTCGCATGTTTCATTGACCAAAAACAAAGTATAGTTTTTAAAATGTTGTAAAATTATTTTCTAAAGGTGTTACAGAGATTGTTTCCCTACCTTGCGGAGTGCATATGTTGAAAGCACGTTATGTGAAGGTTAGGTTAGTCTTTTGATTTTTGTTTTCATAATAAAGACGTGAGTGGTCGGCACCGATACGAGTTTTAAATTATTTATTTTATCGGATGTATCCCAAAACCAATGAACTTATGAATTGTTCCCAGTATCGAGTATATTCTATATTTAAATCCCAGACACCAGAGATACTCTCGTGTAGTTTATAGGTTGCGAGTAAAACAACCAAAAAGTTTTACATATTAACACGGTTCTGTGGAAGGCTCTGTTATTTGGGAGAATTACATCCTTCTGTAGGTGAGGTCAACTATAGCATTAGCGGTGTGTTGACCTGCACGCCAAGCGACTACCATCTGATCTACCACATGCGAGATATCTGTTAAGGTTATCATAGAGTTAACAACCCCAATAACATAAAACTTTATATGCGCTTATTCGGTTTTTTCATATTTCCCTATTAGTTTATATCAGATTTATTTCTTTTATAAGTCGTTTGGATTTGTATATATAGCCTAATATATATATATATATATATATATATATATATATATATATATATATATATATATATATATTGAGAAATTTTTTCAAAACTTAAATATCCATTTTTGACTGGTAAGGGTAGCGTAACATGATTTTTCGTACCTCAAATAAAGATTGTTGTAGCTTTTACAAACTGTATTACAGGCATAAAAAAAAAAAAAAACACCTGAGCAATGTTGTCATTTTCGTTACTAAAAGTAATCATTTGTGGTTTAGATATGAAAATCTGAGAAAGATTGTTTTGTGTTGGTTTTCTATAGAATTACTGCAGCAAAATTTAAAGTGCCAAAAATCTAGTTTAACTATCGTAATAAAATATATACTAAAATCTGTCAGCATAATGAACCAGCAATTATAAAAAACTGCTTGCAAATTGGACCAGTGATTCTCGAATTATAAATATTCTAACATCTAACACCTACAGAGTCGTTTTCCACAGTACGTGTGAACTCGCGTTTCTTAAATAAGCTCAACTACCCGGTAATAGATGGCGGGTTAATCTGTCATTACGGTGCACAAAGCGCAAACCTGAACTTTTGAGTTTGCTAGCGTGGCCTTTAAAACATTACTTTTTATGCTTGGTAAGCTGTATGAAGCATTTTATACAGTCAAGAGATCAAGTACATAAAAGCACTCTTACGACAGGCAGTGGCATAGCTAGGTCAACAAGGGCCCCGTTGCAAAATAATTTTTTGGGGGCCTCAGGCCAGATGGGCGACCCTTTTTGTTCTGTGTTGCTGGTAGGGGCCCCCTGAGCTGAGGATGGGGGCCCTTGAGTAGTGCTTATGGGCCCCTGAGCAGTGGTTGGGGGTCCCCCTGAGCAGTGGTTGGGGGGCCCTCTCAACCGCACTGGGGCCTCCCAGAGGTGCGCTTTGGGGACCCCTGAGCGTAGGGGCCCCGGTGCACTGCACCGCCTAGCCCCATAGTAGCCCCATAGTAGCTACGCATATTGTGGAATGTAGTATTAGCTTAAGAATAAATTCAAGTCTAAAATCCAATTAACATTAATATCTAGCGAAGCTCGTCCGATCAAGTGCTTTGAAAACAGAACAAAACAATATTCACCTTGGCAATTAATTCAGCAATGGTTAAGTACAGTATGACTGCGGCAGGATTTCATTTGCCGTTAGTGTGCGTTCTCATGCACAGACCCAGACTAGAGACTTGCTTTGTTTTTAGATGTCGTGTGGCTTAGGAAGAAACTACTAACGATATCACCACGGGGATACATCCAGCCAGAGGATCTTACAGATATATTAAATTAGTGCAATAATATTGAATTTTTACCAGTAATTCATGTGTCTTATTTGTAAACTTAACACGTTTCATTTGATAAAAACTGCACAAGATCGTATAGACAGTATCACTTTTTTATTTCTCGGGGATATTTCATCAGCATGCGTTTCCTCTGTTAATAACCATAGACTGACGTTTGTATGCCAACGTTAAGCACGTTCAGTTTTTTCTCAGACAGATGTAGCTCCCAGCAAGACAATGTACGAGTGCATGAAACTATGATTTGTTACTATGATCCTCACAGCAATCTGAATCCTAATACCATCCGCCAGCGACAAGCAGAGAGAACTACGAATCAGTAACTACAGCTTTCTCATTTTAAAAGGTCTAGAAATTCTAATGAGGAATTTTTATTTTTTCTCATAAAAATGTAGTTTTGCATCCCTATTTTTCAAATATTTACTGGTGCGAGCAGTTTATACAATACAGTTTATACAATGTGATAGTTACGATCTTAGTTCTCACGATAGGAAGCTCTAGACCAGGGGTGGCCAACCCGCGTCCCGCCAAGAACATTTTTCCGGCCCGCGAGATTCGTCACACTTTTACAAAATATGTTTATTTTATAATGGCTAAAATAGTGAAAACCAATGCATTAAAAAATAAATCATTTGTGCTTCCATACATTTACTTTTAGTGTTATATATTTCTTTACAATGTGCGTTTAGTATCTGTAACGAGCCGCGCTGTCGCCACGTTACAAGGTGCATTTTTTATTATATATGTAATAATATAAGAGTAGTTTACATAAATCTTGGGCGACCACGTGAATAGATTTGTGTTGTAATTTTATAAAGTACGCAAGATTCCAAGTGAGGACTGTAATGAAATGGTGAACTTATACAGTGTATCGTAGCAAAGCGAATATTAAAGAGTTATTGAGCTATGTAGGCTTGAAGCTAATCTTGGTGTTTCCGAGCCTTGGCGACAAGAAGTCGCGGATTTGGGATTTTCCAGACCACACACTCTGCTCCCTAGGGATAGGCGGTCAACAAGGTTACTCACCGGGCGGGAAATGCCAGAGTCGTCCCCGAACTTAGCCGAATATGTCCGACCTCTGTTCGATACGCTGGCCAAATCACGTATCAGGGATATCACGTGACATTAGGTGCCGACCTGAAGATCCAATCAAAATGAGCGTATAACTCAAAATCCTGGGAATTTTTGTTGTATGTGAGCTTCGAGACTACAAATGGGCGGAGCGAGAAGTTTCCTCGTGGACCGAAGAGCGAGGAGCTGGAGATTCTAACTTCGATCGCACCAGTCTGAGGTTGACTTGGAAAGTTGACTTCTTTCGCTAACTGCAGCTTGCCTTGCTGGAGCGAGCGTATCACCGCAACACAGCCGGTAATGCGATGATGCGCATTGCCAGACCAGAGATGCCTGTAGCCGACTTGTGAGATAATCTCACATATCGTGGGTCCGCTACACTCGTCACAGACATCAGATGCAGAACTACAATGGTAATTGATTACGACCAAGCCATGTGATTGTGCATTCCGTGAAACAGAACCCGTAAGCGACTTTGAGAGGATAGGTCCATGTTCTCACTTTGTAATTGTAAAAACCCCTGAGCTAGTGGCATAATTTGCCAGAACTAGTTATTTTCGAATGATATATTGTTCATTCTGGCGCCCATGATTTTCTTGTTTAATTGTAAAGTCACAGTATTATGATACCTTTGTCTGAGGTCATCATAACTTGTATTTTTATTGTTCCAACTGTCATTACTTCTTGCATTTTGATTCTGAGATATTTAAAAGTAAATATACAGTTGTTTGCTTGCTCATGACGGCTAATTGTAACTCTGAGCGTTGCTTTTATGATTTTGCCAATTTGTGTTAATGTTAACGATAAATTCGCTCAGACTTGTAATCGCCAGTGATCAGAAAATAAATGTCATATTGTGACAATTTTTCCTAAATTCCAACTAACGTCGAGATTCTTGCAAAATTAAATAATTTTCACTCCTTCATAAAAATTAAAATTAAAAATCCACAATTATTAATCATAAAGGTATGAAATTAATTGTAACGTGGTTTGCCCACCAAGGTACCCACCACAGTATCATTATTATTATATTATATTATCTATATTTACATGTAAGAATAATAATAAACAAAATAATAATAACTCATTAAGTTTCCAGTTTTTAGCTCCATAAAAATATATATAATGGGTCTAAATCTAATATGGGGATATATAATTTTATATGCGGCCCGCGGAGTTATGATGCATTTACAAAGTGACCCGCAAGATCATTTGGGTTGGCCATCCCTGTCTAGACTTTCGTTTGATAACAGTAACAGGTGAGACAAAAAATGAAAATGTAATCAGGAATACATTAGATGGTGTCATTTTTCCTCTCCTTCCAACAGGAAACATTAAGATTAGTTCTAAAACGTACCAAAATTACCAACCCTGGCGAGATACTTTCGCAGAGGCTATATTCTTCTTGTTTGTTCTACCATTGTGTGCAGCAATTACTCAGCACCACGCAAAACAAGAGTGGAAACACTTCGAGCCAGGCCGTGAACGACTAGTGCCAATTAAAAAAAAAAACCTTGAACTTTTACCTTAGCATATGATCTAATCACAGTTTTTCGATTGTATTCCACATAGTGTGTTTTTTACTGCCTAAAACTAGCCATCGGTCGCAAATTACTTCGTTCTGTAGAATGTCAACGTTAGCTTGAAGGCAATACAAGCTTCAACCTGGTAGCAGTGTTCAAAGAAACGCTGTTAGATTTACTCCGTCCGTATTCACAGTGAAAGCGCTTTTTATTTGGAGTCGTATATAAGGCCGCGTGACCGATATCCCGCGCTGAATGAGACCCAGGCGTTGCTGTAGGGGAAAGTCTTATCTGGTGGGGAAATGAAGGCGCCACACCGTCGTGCCAGGAACCCCACACTGCTCCTACGGGCAGCCTTATCTGTAAATGCGCTGCTAGTGCCCCGACTTGGGAATTAAATGTCGTGGCAAACTTTTTTCACTTATGTTGATGGAAAAAAAACCTGGAAAAAATTGAGAGGTTCTTACTAACGAATGACTCATAGAACTAAGAAGAGACATATACCTTCATTAATTTTCAACACCGTACAATGAATGACGAGGAAAAAGGAAAGAAAAATCTTAGGGCCATTGAAAACTGAAAAAGGAGAGTTAAGGCATCGGAAGAATAAACATCTATTCAATGAAGAAGAGATTGGAAGAATGACAGACATGATCAGAAAGAGGAGAATCAGTTTTCTTGGTCACATAATGAGAACTGATAACAGCAAACCTACAAACAAACAAAATTTCAACCACATTTACAAGAGTAAGAATGATAACCAATCGATCCAAGGAGTAAAGAAAGATATGACAGAGATCGGAACAATAGAAGATATAATACAAGATAGATCAACGTTCAGATGATTACACAAAATTTCAAGGGTTTGGCGGAAGAAGAAGAGGAAATATTACATCTGGGCCCATGAAAGGAAGAAACAGCAAAGTGAGAGGACGATGAACTATTGGAAGTCAAGAAAAACGGTATCGAGATGAATGCAAAAGATTACTTTTCGTGGATCTTAGATGCCTAAAATGGAAGATAAGAAGGAAAATGACGAGGAAACTTCTAAGTAATAATGATTGGTGTATTATATTTGCTACCAAAAACAATAGTGTTTGGTATCATTAGTACATTGGAGGATTACTGAGCATAGATACAATTTCATGTTATCCGATTTCCGTATAATTATCCCCGTTTTCCGACATACAAATTTGACATTTTTTTTTCACTTATGGCTTTACGCCTCGTCGACGTCGAGTTCAATAGAGGCGGGATGGGGCCTGGGGACAAGGAACGGGAAGGAATTCGGCCATGGCCTTTTTGAAGGAAGCATCCCGGCAATCGCCTGGAGTGTTTTGGGAAAACCATGGAAAACCAAAATCTGGATGCCCGGACGGGGATTCGAAGTGGCGTCCTCCCGAATGCAAGGACAGAGCAAATTTGACAATTGCCAGACAGAAAGGAAGCAGTAATAATACAATAACAAGGTGATTATGGGGGCTTTCGATATACTAGGCAGTGAAGTGGATCCGTTCAATACAATGCTCATATAGAAAATTTTTAATATTTTTATGGTCCTTCACTAAATAATTTATTTTTGCAAATGATTAAGCCAAAAATTGGGGAACCTTCCAAGCCTTCTTTTGCATCCTGCTTTGAAGGAAAGTTTTTTTTTTTTTCCAATATAAGTGATCAGAGCTGCGATAGCGAAAAACTCAATCTAATTTTCTGATTTTAACCATTCTCGTTTATAACAAAGTTGCGAAACTTTCTTAATCGGAGACGCTAACAGTAAAAGTCGGTAACTTTAATCCAAGAGGCATGCTGAATGGAATTTTACTGTTCTTTTTAGTCGCCACATGTCCGACAAGTTATTATACTTTCATCGGCCACCACCAAGATACAGCGAAAGACGTAAGAATTAGGTCGACATATATTCATCTGGAAGTATGCAAATACATATATGTTTTAATACATCTTGTAATATACGCAGCAAAAAACTCATCTGGAACTCTTTCGTCAGTTAGTATGCTGTCTTATATTTCTGATGAAATTATAATCGGCAGATGAAATGTTTTAAAAACCGTCTATTAACAACTGTTTTATTAATATTTTTCACCAGAAGCGTTTCGCCCTTTAGGAACATTGTGGTATGTATTACAGCACTTTCTTTACTTCTCTGGACTGCCATTCAATCAAAAAAATTCAGCATTTTCACTATAACCTTATACGTACACTTAGCTTTCTATTTGCTGTTTTTCTTGTTGAACATGTGCTTGTTATGATTGCACCCATCTAGTTTCAGTGTTTACTGTAATGTTTCCGTAATATACTAAACTGTTTGTGTTTCAAACCCCAAAGACCAGCACTAGTTGGTGTGTGACAGGTGCTGGAGGTGTGTTTACCTACCTGGCCGCGAACACGGCGCCGATGGCGGTAATTGAATCTGTTCGGCCGTACCGATCGCTGCGTGGCCGGAAAGTTCCCGTCCAGCCAACACTGATAAGCGCAGCTGTGCTTACATAAAACAACCGCTATCTGTGGATTCACGCCCACTCTCTCCAAGACTGCCCGCCACAATATGAGAGCCTGGATACACAGCGTCTCCCTTCACAAGTCGCTCCCAGCTGTTTGCTAGACAGTGAGTGGTATAGGGCCGGGCCCAGCTGCCACTGAAACAAGCGTAGCATCGTCACGTTTCATTACTTCGTTTCATTTGCCTTCTGACAATACTGTCCCCACACAACGTACTTTGAAACTTTTCCCCGGTCTTTACCGCATTCCAGCCGAGATCATGACGGTAAATGAATGGACTGAGATTTTCCCCTACTTCTTGAAAAGGAACACGAAACTTCAGAAAAATGAGTGACCACTGCCAACAAACCGATACAAAGTACCTTACGAAATTAATTTTAATATTACAATACATAATGAGTTACAGAATAAGCTTCCATAGTGTATTTATTATATATTCCGGCTTCGTTACTGGCATATTTTTTTATCTTTTTTTTTTTTCA
This sequence comes from Vandiemenella viatica, assembly GCA_031002005.1. Taxonomy (NCBI): domain Eukaryota; kingdom Metazoa; phylum Arthropoda; class Insecta; order Orthoptera; family Morabidae; genus Vandiemenella; species Vandiemenella viatica. Next base: position 254,019,565 of record JARYHS010008074.1, read on the forward strand.
GTGGCATTTGAAGGAGAAAGCAATACTATAACCTACAGAGTTTTGTTACCTTCAGAGTATAGGACAACCCAAGACGTACACAACACCTAGTTAATACCACCACTGCACTAGGCCACTCTCGGACAGGCTGGTGAAGCAATCACTCTAGCCTTCATGCAACAGAATCCGGCTTGAACATCAATAACTACCTCTGAAAATTCTCTATTTGAATTTTTTTCTATATTACATTTTTTTAGTATCTTCTTCCATTACTAGTACTCTGCTTCTCAATTAGGCCAAGAAAAATAATTTTTACTTCATTGAGATGATTCTCCAACGTGTTTATCCAAGAGGTTATTGTTCTTTGCTTGATGTTGATAGTAGCTTATCCGTGCCGTTATTTTTACTTTCGTGGAAAGTATATTTAACTTTCCTGACACTGTGCCCCAAATAACTTGTCATGAGCATGAAAGACTATATATGTTGATATCTTTTTATTGAGGAGCTTTAACTAATATAAAATAAAAAGCTTGTTCTTTCCACGCCGCTATATTCGGAGATTCGCATTGCTCCTCCGTACAACATGCTATTATTCTAATCATAAACAATTCGAGAGGATCTTATCTCCAGTTTCGAGTGCAAAACATGACTGGTATTTGAGGGATAGGTGGAGATGTCGACCATACCAGAAAAACATTTAATTTCTGATGCAGACTGAGAACAGAAAAGCGTCTGGAACATAGTTTTTTTTTCCCAGTGGTATTAAATTTTGGTGCGTGCCAGTAGCTGGAAGCTGCACGTTACCAAGAGACATTAATAATTCGTTAATCTCTCTTTACGGTTTATAGAATGAAAATTAACACTTGTCTTTGAGCCTACACGTAATGGAGAGAGCCAAATAAGTGATCATTGCGGTATATTCCTGCAATTGCGGGAAGTAGCTCGTGTGAACACTTGGTTGTTAACGCCTGTCACATAAACGTACTTCATATTAGGCTTGGGAAAATATATCGATGCTTAGAAAAATTGATATTTTTTCAAAAATAATCTATATCTATCGTCGATATTTTTATTCTCTATAATCAAAAATCGATATTTTATTTGGAGTGTCAACGTTAAGTACTATTTCGACATTTTTGTACGAACACAAATTAGTATCCAATTTCATGTGTTGCATTCTTTTTTTTGCTGTTGTCAGTCTATCGACTGGTCTGATGCAATCCTCCATCCCTTCCTATCCTGTGCTAACCTCTTCATTTCTACATACCCCTTACAGCCCACGTCCTCAATTATCTGCTTCATATATTCTAATCTGCCTACCTCTACAGTTCTTACCTTCGACTGTTCCCTCCACTAACAAATTAACCAATCCAGCATGTCTCAAAATATGACCTACCAGCCTGTCTCTTCTTTCTGTAAGCTTATTCCACAAACTTCTTTTCTCACCTATCATTTCCAAAATTCGTTCATTTCTTACTTTGTCTGTCCACTTAATTTTCAGCATTCTTCTGTAGAACCACATTTCAAATGCTTCAATTTTCTTTATTTACGGTGTTCCTAAAGTCCATGTTTCGCTACCATAAAGTGCTGTGCTCCACACAGAGTTTTAAAAAGTTTTTTCTAATTCCTAGACCAATATTTGAAACTAATTTCTCCTCTTTTTCATGAAGGCTCTTTTTGCTAGTGCTATTCTGCTTTTAACATCATTCCTGCTTCGGCCATCGGTTGTAATTTTACTTCCCAAGTAACACAATTCTTTTACGTCTCCTATTGCATTCGATCCTATTTTTATATTTAATCTACTAGTATTGGTATCATTTCTGCTACATTTCATGTGTTGCATATATATTTGATAAATATGCGTACATATCTGATCTGAACGCGTCTTAAAAATGTGGATTCGTCGTAATTTAACAGTTTATCATCAACGGTTAACAGGTTTAAAAGGTAAATTTTAACAGGTTTATGATAAAGTCAATGTCATTTTTTTGTTAACATATTTGAATGTTATCGGTCAGCTTATTTTTAATCAAGTTGAAGAATATTGACTAAGCATTCGTGTTGCAAAGTTGAGGGTTGAGGTAAATTTATAGCTGCTGTTTCTAAATGGTTTTATTATTATTAATGATGATGAATAGAAGTTGATTGGTTGAAGCATTTGATATACCAAGACTCTTCTGTGTCATCCGAAAGAGTGGCTTCTGCAGTTAACTTGGCGACACTGGACAGGAGTAGACTGACGGGAGAACATATAAAACAAGATGAATACTGGTTTGATTGATTATAAAAATAAATAAATCAATAAAAGTTTCTGCAATTTCCACACGTGTCTTTAGTATTCCGAATTTTATTAAATATTATGAAGATCTTGGGAATATGTTTAGAAAATTATTAGCCTTAGGCAAAAATATCGGTACAATATTTATCGATGTATTTTTTCGACATCGCCTAGAACCGCCTGTTATGATAAAATAGGCACATGTAACCGATGGAATGGTGAAGTATAAAATCACAGGAGAACTTTATTTTGCTTACGAATTTACTTCTCGTCTATGCCGAGGTCATTAAAGATGGGAAAGTACGGGGAGGGGGGGGGAGTAAGCAAGGGGAAGGAATTCGGCCATGGACTTTATGAAGAAACCATCCTGGCCTTCGCTCGGAGTGATTTGGGGAAATCATGGAAAAACCAAATATCGATAACCGGACGGGGATTCGAACCGGTATCCTCCAGAATGCGAGGAGGATATAAATCATTTATCTTCTAGTAATGTCGCCGTGAAAAGGCTTTAATTCCTCCCTAGTTTGGACACACTAATTTTTTCAGGTGAATTAGTCTAAACGGCCACTTTAGAAAACATTATATAACATTAAATCGCGATATGTGGCCTGGAATTTGTGTCGACACGTTTGGATCCCCTGCCAGGTGGTTGGGTTTGCACGTTTTTAAAAAAAATTACTACAGGTGAATTTTTTTACAGCTGTTATTCCTCTCATTTGAAGCCTCGGAGGCGGACTGTTGTAGGGTCTTATGGCCCCTTTACAGCTGACCTAACCTAAGGGGATAGGGAATGGGAATGAGGTCAACTATTGCCTTTAAAAGCAATCATCCCGGCATTCGCCTGGAGGTACTGCGGAAAACCATGGAAAACTGCCGTTAGGATTGCCCCATCCTCCCGAATGCCAGGCTACACTTGACTGTGTACTGTGTACTGTCGAATGTCAGGGTGATCCCTTCATACATGATGAATCGATGCTGTAAGAAGGTTGTAACGAACTGTAGAGCGAGAGACGTAACTACTGTGCAGACTATGTCGCGTGGCGGGCAGTCAGGTAGTGGAGGTTAAATTTACAGCGGGGCAGCTGGCTCCGTCGCCAGACGAGCTAGCACGTCACTCCTCGGATTCCGCATCTTTATATAGCACGCGCCCGCCAAATGGCGTGCACGCTTATGAATCACGGCAGCGTCCGACTTTCGTAACCACCACACATATCTCGCATTTAATTGAGCAAACGACCGACAAATTCCAGAACCTAACTCAAGTGTTTATTCCAGTGGAAGTAGAGGGTCCCGATCTATTTTAGCGTAGCGGTGACGTAATGAGGGCAGTGTCCCATAATCTGACCACCAATTAATCGTCTCCATAGACATTTTCGAGAATTCAAAATTGTAGTATCCATGATCTTCAATTCTAAACGTACGGAGATTTTCAAAATTGTTGTAATGATGTGGTTACAACTGTGCAAGCTTATTTGAGAATGGTTGTTGGTCATCCTAATCACACACCTAAATATTTTCCTGACATTCTTAATGCAGCCAACACCAAACGTTTATAATGTGACGAGCATTAGAATTAAGAGTTTGTGATCGTAATTGCATTAGAAGGAAGTTGAACACGGGAGGAAACGTGATTTCAACTTTCATGGATTCTTGTAAGAAATACCATTTATTTCTATTTTCTTAAACTAAAGTGTCGCTGATAAATAGGTGCATAGCTCTTTAAGGGACTATAAAAACCAAAGGAATATATTCAACATCTTGCTTTGAAAGATCACGTACCCTTATACCAAATGAAGTTTTTGTAAATGGAGTTCTGTAAATGGTATTAGTTGGAAAATAATTAGTGCAAAATGGTAAGTATTTCTCATACAGAAGGAACACTACAGGAAATAATTTTTCTCGCATCGTGTAAGTCTGTTGTCAATTTACAACTTCACTGCTGCTCTTTCCTCTTATGAAATGTTCAGAAATGTGCTCTGCGAAAAACTGGTTTCAAACATACACGTACTAACAGCAACAAAGAAAATTGTGTTCTAGAAGTTTTAAAAGCTATTGCTTTCAACATTAATACTGTTCCCTACGGCTACCAGTAACCTCAGCTGTCGTGAACCTTGATTGCAATACTATTGTACAATTTCTAACGAAAACTTAACACCAAAATATTGTGTTTTTATCAAATATCACTGCAGAAATGACAAAGTCAATCGTCTTGGTTGTATCGACAAATATAATGATTTTAACAAGAATGACGAAGAAGTTCTGCAAGTATTATGTAATATCAGATAAAATAGCAGACACAAGTTTTCATTTCCCGGTGGGTAAGTGACCGCTGGCAGATCTGCATTATATCTTAACAGAATTGCAACTGCAATTCAACTAAGTATGGTCTGAAGAAAGTTCGGTTGTTATGATCATATATCTATTTTCAAAGTGGAGATTCGTTCGACCAAACTGAATATACTTACGAAGTTATTGAAATTAAGAGGCAAGCAAAGTGAAACACGAGACAAGTTGTGGGCAAGCGGTGAGGAGGGTAGGCGGAGAGAAGGACAGGCGGCAGTTGAGTTCGAGCGGAGGAAAATCCCCGCCGGCGGTCCAGCCCGCTCAATCGCCAGCAACGGCCGCCAGAAAGGCCGCTGGGGAAACGATACACACGTCAGCTGGCTACTGTGCTCGAAGCCACTGCTAGGTCACTGCCCTTCCATGTTTTAACTCATATGTCCAGTCACCTCAAGGTCGCCTAATGCAAGTTTTCTATGCATCGGGCATTGACACACGTGCCTCAATGTAAATCTTCTCCTAATTCACGTCAGCGTTGATACTGCAACATCTATTCAAGTCCTTACTCAAACTATTCGTCTCCTACATCTAGTTGTTCAAAGACTTCGGGGTCAACGAACCCTCGTTGTAGCCAGATCCTTAATACCCTTTATACAGAAAGATTGTTTTTAGAATAATTACAATAGACAACCTGTCTCGAAACATGTTTCTTCTATCTTTAACTCTGAACATTAAAAACAGTATCTAATCGACTGACGAAGCGTATTGCTATTTTCCAACACTCTCCAGTTTTCAGTTGATGTTATGTGAAGGCGTTACGTAACACTTAAGAACAGTGAAGTAGGTAATTTATCTTTGGTAGCCTCCTCTCTGATTAAAGCAGCGGCAACAAATGTTCTAGTTGATCGTCGTGGAAAACTTTAATGTCTTTGTCACAATTACAGCAAACCCTTGGTACGGATAGCAACAATGCCGTGAAAAATACTACACCGAGCATCGTTACCATCTTCTGCAACTACATTAGAATACAGCAAGGATCATACTTCAAATAGGATTTCTTTGTTATTAATGAGTAACATTCTAAATACCATTTGTCATTTTCTTTAGTAAAACGTGTTTTTCGAGACAACAAATAGAGCAATCAGCATATAACATAGAAAAGACTAGATACACATGAAGGTACCTCAATATAGTCATCGAAACTGCTGGATTACTTTGAAATCTGAACGAAGCCTCACGTTTTGCACTGACAAATAGGGTAACGTTACGTCATCGTACTTTATGAACGAACCGTCATGGTACTTTCGTTATTATAATTTGGGAAACTATATATTAAAAAACAAACTTATAACAGCATAGTTGAAGATGAAATCGAACCAGCGTCATTCCGAATACGAGACTCGAACGTCCTGAGCCTCTGTCATGCTCAGTAACTGTGTTACTTAATAAATGCGCCAGTGTCTAAAAGTTGCATTAAATGAAACACCGAACATCCAAATCAAAAAATATGGCGCAAGCAAAAGACACAACAGATATAGTACATTAGATTAACGACAGATTATAAACTGCTCTCCAGAAGAAAGTTTTCATAGTTATTTAGTCATAAAATGGCTATTCTAACAGCCCGAATAATGGAAGCTGCTACTGACGTGTTTAGCTAACCAAGTATCCATTTTCGAGGCGGTAACCTGCATTCGCCTACCATCATGAGCGTTGTGTTGGCAGAAGGTTTTAAGCCGAAGCAGGTCTCAACCTCATCTGTCTGCCTTGAGAATACATATTCCCTGAACTCGAGAGTTATTTGTTTTGACGCATGTGTTCAGTACTTTGTAAACATATAAAAGTACTGATGCCTGAGCATCTTGTACAAGAACGTAACATTGTAGTAATAAGGGCACGAAAGTTTAAATCTTTATCATAAACTGTTTTAAAGATTTTTTCTTTTAGAATCAAGTTGCAGATAAAATTTGTTTCGCTAAAGAAAGAAAAAAAAATGGTTTCTGACAAATACAATTAGCGTAGTAGGTAACAGCATCTATGGTTTTGATGATCTTTTACAAAATTCCAATTTTGTCGGATTAAATAAATCCATTTGTTTTATGTCACGTATATATAACGTAGCATTACAATAAGGTGTTCAGACTGCAAGATTCGGTAACTCTTACTCTTACACCGAAGACAGCTGTTATTTTCCCCTGTCACGGTTACACGGTTCACTGTCCCTCCAGGGCTCTAATGATTCTGACGTTGACTCGAACTTAAGACGACACTAACACTGTACCCCCAACCCTCTACCCGTACCTCCCACCCATCAAAACACATTGAAAAATATCAAGAATGCAATTATTTCCAAATTACAGTTAGGAAGCTTTAAAATTGTAAGATAATCTGTGCATCTACATTACACGTTATGCTGTGGATGATATTCTACACTTGCGGGAAATACGGAGTGCTATGTGAGACTAACTGAGGAGGTGCGACACAAAAATAATCTCTACACAATGCGTATTGTGAATTCATCCTATTCTGCAAAATGAGTTTTACTTCTCAGAACGATGTTGATTGTTTTTAATAAGTGAGAGTTGCGCACAGAAATGCGCCTGGACATAAAAACCTTAGTTTCAAGTGTAAAGAAGAGGAACGTTGGCTACACCTATTGTCTGTGTACAGGGGCAAAGGTCTCAGAGTGTTTGCCGCTTAATCCGTATCGAATGCCTTTCGCCGAAACATTCACGAGGAGAATAGAGAAAAACAGAAAGGAATGATTGTGGCCGCTTCCTGGAACTGATGTGGCGTACGTTTAAGAGACAAGAACTTTGGTGGTTCAACCTTATTTCTCATCAGTACTTAAATGACTCGCTCTGCGAATAACTGCCGATTATAAGATCTCATACGAATAACTCATGTGAAACATACTAACTACGAATTCTAAACAAAATAGGATATATTAGCTCTTGATCACTGTTCTATAGGTCTATCAAACTGCTACAAAGGTAGGGAAATGGGACGTCACGAATATCAAATTTGTGGGGCAGAACCCAAGAGAGAAAATGTTTGTATTTTCATTCGACCGATTTTTTTATGAAGATGTTTAAAACAAGCTTAGACTCTAGAGAGCAAATAGATTGATTCCAAATGAAATAATTTGTAGAATGATGCCAAGGGCGTAGCTAACAACAAAATTATGTATACATCTGAAGAAGCTGGTTCAGACTTCTGCCATACAACGTCTTTTCGCGAGTTTGGATATTTTTCTAGTGTTCATAGGTGTAAGACCTTTTAATGATAAGAAATAACAGACATGTCTTGTGAATCAAATTTTCCCGATTCAGGACTGCCACAACACGTAAAGTTTGCAACCAAATATGAGAAGTCAGCTTGGAAACATCAGGAACTTACACGGAAAGAGAAAAATGTGAGTAGATTGAGTTTAAAAGAAACTATACCAATACAGATGAAAACACAGCCTAAAAAGTGAATAAACCTTTGTTTCCACAAAACTGAGTGAGATCGTCAGTGTAGGAAGAAAACGAGCAAAAAAGGAAAACTTTCCATGACGTTGATATCATTGATTACACAGTAACATTATTTTTTATTTAACAGGGCCACCTAAGTATCACGTAAAATCGGTCCCCTGTTTCGCACAGGCAACCAGTGTGAATCACAGGTGATTCGGGGAGGGGGGGGGGGATCATCTATGTTCTGCCCATATTAGAACAGTATTTGTGAGAACCGAAAGATTTAACCTACGGTTGGAATTTTTGTGTTGCCTCCTGTATGGAAACGTATAGCTTGTGTGTTCTGTAAGTTAGTGTATTTTTATTTGTGAAATCTGTAGTTAATGAGGGGAATATTGGGAACCGTTCCAGAACTCACCTAGATGATTACGAGAAACCGCCTAAAAACCACAATCAGAAAACCACGACTTGAATCTGGTCCTGTCGTAACTCTAGAAGCCAATGTGGTGGCACCTTGATGCCCGCAGGTATAACAATTTTGTATTAATGCTGAAAAATTAATCTAAAAAAAGTAGTCCGCACAAACATCATGCATTCAAGTAAGCTAAAATGACAAGATCCAGCAAAATATTCAAACAGAAAATTTGTGCTGCAACCATTCATTCTGCACCCGTACGTAGAAAGTAAAACGAAGAATTGCAGCTGTAAGGTAAGGACTGAAGGGGGGGAAAAAAACCAGGACGGTATCGAAAAGAGCAGACACAAAGGTTCACGCACAAAAAAATGATATACTGCCGAACGTTCGAAGCGAAATGGCTACATTTCTCACATTCAGGGGCGATCTTTCTTGTGGGAACGCATCGCTCATTTGGAGGAAGTTCACTTGGCCAGCAGACAGCTTGTGGAAGCCTTTTTTGATCGTTTTTCCCCAGCTGGGACAAAAAATGGAATAGCTGCCAGGTGAACCTAAGAGCACTTCGCGACACGCTGTCACAGAGGGTATGGAACGACCATCATAGCGAGGAGTGATACTCATATGGAGGCAGTATATAACGGACGCCTTAATTCAAAATACCTCTGATTTTACTCAAAAGCTTGTCTGATAAAAGCAATTTAAAAACGTGTTAACTGAATTGAAAATCTCAAATAAAACAGGAAGGGGGAGGGAGAACCAGGTACACCACCCATAAGTCGTATGAAAAAAATAATAATAATAATTTCTTGCATTCTCCGCGTGCGGCCTTTGACACAAAGACGTAGTGCGATGTATTTCAATATAATTTTTCTGTTAATAGAATAAATTCATCCGCATATCTGTAAGTCTTATCTAGATGGATGAACGGATTTCTGAATTACTGTACTATCCGCTTTCAACTCGAGTTTTTGTAAGTCACGAATGAACATAAAATAATATTTATTACAGAAACATAAAATACGCGAAGGACTAGATGGGTGTATTTTTCCTATTATAAGTCATAATTCATTTAAATTAATTTGCAGCACTGAACATTCCGTACCTCAAAGCTTACATGGAAATATAATTGCAACTCATGTATATTTTAGCGTCAAAAGAAAACAAAAATTTAATCATGCACTTAAACGACACAACAGAAATGGGCAAATTGATTCCGAAACAAAATATGTCTGTGTACGTTTCTGCTGTATTGTAAAACTATTCATCAGCCAACGTTAATATTAGAATGTGTAGTTGAGAAGTACAATGTGCAGGTACAGTTGATCAGGTTTTCACGAAATATTCGTTCTCAGCAGTGACTCTAATAACGTCGCGTTATTCGTGTACCATCACGGTTCATGCGGGATATTTAATGACAATATTTTTCTGTAATAACTGTGCTAAATACTAAGCAATTGATGTACCATTTGTCTAATAGACAATAATAAGTCATAGGTTTTATGGAAAGTATTCGGAAATAAATCATGATTTGTGTTGATACCTTTACATGAACCTAAAGAAGACTACCCAAATTTTCATAAAATTCAGTTTCTACCAATTCCTTCTCAAACTGAAAATAAAACCTACTGTCTCTAATTAAATACATACAACTAACTACGTTTTCTTATGTTTATGCTTAATAATATAATTTTTCGTTTCAATTGTGTGTCGAATCTGTTTGCGACATCATGTACGAGTACAATGTATGCACATTTGAGTCTATTGGGCATTCACTGCGTTTAGGCCTGGGTTGATTCTTAACGAAGCTGTTTCTAAGAGCTTTCGGCTTGTCAACATCCAGGTCATTAGTGCCGGTAGAGACTTTTTGGGGGGGGGGGGGTATGCAATGAACGGGAAGAAGCATGACCATTGCCATTTCAGTGAACCAGCCCAGCATTCTCCTAGACGATTTCGGGAAACCGTGAAATACCGAAATCTGGATGGTGCTTCGAGGATTTGATCCCACGTCCGCCCGTATGCCAAGCCCGAGCGTTTACGCTCATCAAACAGGCTCGAAAGATGAAGTAAAAGTATGTGGGTGGAAGAGATGACCATAACCTTAAATTAGCACTTGTTTTCAGGTATCAAGGTTGGAGGTTTGTTCAAAAGATAATCAAGAACTACTCTGATTTATCTAGGGAGATAATAAAAAAATTATTTCAACTCGTGAAAAGTAAAAATTCATGAAATGTAAAAAAAGTTTGTCGATAATTTTTGCGGGGGCAGAAACTCCATAGCTTTAACACTAGTAAAGAGGACAAAGAATAACATTACAGCGCTATGATTATCTAACAAATAAGAAAGAAAGCACTGCACATGGTAAAACATTAGTTTTTGGGCTTTATTTTCACGCCAGTTCTACTAGAACTAGAAACAAAGCAATTTCTTCATGAATGAATGTACTGGTGGATAACCTAACTATGAATGATAAATGTTTTAGTAATTTCAGAACAAAAATCGCGATGGTAATGTTTCAAAATCAGATATTACATTAAAATTTATCAGAAATATTTAACTGTTATGTTTGGAATTGTCACGTTTCATGTTGAGTTAGAATATACCAGACAATACGTCAAACATTATGTGCAGGACACTGCAGTAATGTTCGGACGTTACCAGGAAGCGGAATATCCTGTGCAGCTAAGATCGAACGCACAGGAACCTCTAACGGAGTCGCCTACACACAGTACTGCAAAGCACCTCTTTACTATGCCGGCGACGATAGCAGTCAACGAGATCAGATAACTTAATTTGGGGCAACGTGCCCGGTGAATTCAGAAAGCGAATTTCCGCCCCCGATACTCATTACCGTTACAGCACAAGACTGGAGGGAAGAAGTTTTAAAAAGTTGATATTTAAGACTTAATGTCTTTCAAACTAAACATCAAACTGTAAAACAGAGACTCTTTTGTAGGAGATAACATTGTTAAAACTTGGGGAAAAAACTTGACGGCCATCTAATGTGGCACATCTGGGATACTGACTGAGGGATATACCTTCCTCGTCTCCTCAATTTTCTTTTGAAGTAGGAATTATTAAAATCTCTGCTGCCTGAAGTTTGCCGTGGCGGTCTGGTTGACAGCGAGGCCAATCAGACGCAAGCTGAAATCTCAGCACGATTTTACCGGATAATCTGTCTGGGTTTTGGTACGATTTCCATAGTCTTCTGATCTTTTTTTATTTATTTCGTATGGCCTAGCAACTAATGTAATACATATAAATATATACAATATTTACATCGACAAGAACATTCACAAACTGATGTCCAGTTGTTGCAGCCATTCAATGAAGGAAGTTGCAGAACTGAAAACGTCTTGAAATGTTCCGTCATACTTCCTTAGAAGGGCGCTAATGACCCCGTCGTCGACGCGCCCTAAAACCCCAATAACAACAACAACAACAACTTCCTTAGAGGGCATTCCATGATGATAAGCTCCACACTCTGGGAAGGAGCTGCGCAGCACATGCAGGAGAGTTCTGAAGACCCCACTTATACAGACAGCATGGCATTGCATTTGGCGCGACCTGTTCTTAGGCGATTTAGTTTGACCCACTCAGAAGTTCCTAAGTCTTCTGATCGAATATTCGGAATGGCTTTACGCAGCCGCACACAAAAGGGTCCTTGCCAAGTACGTATTGCAGAGTTTCCGAAATGGTACAGAGTTGCGACCAATCAGGTCACGAAAAAATAAAATGGGTCGCCTCTTCTTTACTTCAGAAAATATGAAGGAACATTTTCCTCCAATCAACGGCGAAAAAGATTGTACAAGGACTCCACTTACACTTAAAGCTTAATTTAAGATAAAATTGCTGGATTCAGATGTTGAGTCTAATTGAACTATAGTGCGATTCATTAGTCAATGATGTATACGAGAAAACAGCACTGATGGATTTTGACTATTGTGTCGGCAGGATTATAAAGTTTTAGCAAAAAGGGCTGTGAAAAGTCTGATGCCTTTTGTCATGATACACAAATCGGAAGTCGGATTTTCAACGATAGTTTTTTTTTTTTCCTTCTAGAAATTAATGTTAGAAAAATACCGTAAATCTAACAGTTAATTATGTTATGTTATCCTTCAAACGTGAAATTTTTAGTCAGCGTAACATAGTTTCACAAATTTGATTTTTTCCGTATTTTATTTTTTCAATAACTTTGTGCAAGGTTAATATTGTAAGTAATTATTAAACTACACGAAAATTATATTACATACAAATGATGATTTATTTTACATACACATCTCAAAACAAGCAATAAGTTTTTAGTGGGTCACGGAAAAGAATCCTAAAAATAATCGGGGCACAGGAAAATTAAGTTTGGGAAACGCAATGTAGGGACATTTGGAAATCTGATGTGAAAAAAAGTCTTGGTTGGTCCAATTTATTGCATTCAACTTATCTATTACAGCTACATATATGAAGAACACAAGGAAGAGTCAATAATATTCACAATGATATTCCATTTTTCTCGGTTTGTTTTGTTTGGTATATTGCTTATTATGTATATGTTAATAATTTCGCTTACGAATGAATCTATGACTTAAAAAAATTAAGTTAGCATTTGATCATTATGGAGATTAATTACCATGCTAGGGAATCTTACAAAAAACATTTCTTCTGTTGATAAACCGCAAAATAACAAGGTGAATGACAATCATTTTTAGTTTGACTACAATTGTAAAATTTCTTTTACGTTTTCTGGAAATATAATCTTCACTCGAGTAAGTGTAGGACAGACTATATTCCATCTTACATTAAAATCTATTAAATCCCACCCAGGTCGCTGAAATACGAGCAGCATAAAGCAGATTTTGACCTAAGCACTATTGTACAAGATATTCGTAGTTAAATTTGAGAGTCATTTAGAACTTGTTGAAAATTTGAAGTCATCGCTGATTCCCCTCTGGTTTGTCTGAATCAATTGCTAGTGTACTTCAAATGCAATGAGCAATCAGCGCAAGAGGATTTAAAACGAAAACCTGTCGTGCACAATACTTCATTTTACAACTGAAATGTCAGTAAGATTTACCAATTTCTCGAATGGTTCTAACGATATTTAAATCACTAACTGCGGTTTCTTTTATCTAACTTTTTGTCATCACACTTTTTTTTTGCTTATTTCTTCAGCGCTCATCGACGTTGAGGAGATTAGATCCGGGAGATAATTATGAACCAGGAATGGGAAAGAATATGGTATGGAATATGTATTTTGGGAAATAGTGAAAACACGAAATCTGGATGGCGTGAGCAGTGATCGAACTACCGTCCTCCCGAATTCCAGCACGAGCGTTAGTCGCTTATGCAGGACTGGTAAGATCTAATCTAATGGTGCGTGACTGTAAGCACTGTGATAATTTGTATTGTATTGTTTTGTCGTAAATATTTACTTTGTAGTAACTATTGGCATTAAGATAGGCAGTTTAGTTTGCTGACCCTTGCTAGCCAAGCATCCGTACGCCAGTATCTGTGAGTGACATGACACATGCTTAAAACAGAAGACGCCGTGTATACTTTCTGTGAGAATGCTAGTACCAGCGGCGGTACACGGAGAGAGCTGTATTCACCTGTATGTCCAGCCAATGACAGATGTCCTTTCCCCACAACTGGATTCAGATGTCCGTTTCAAACGAAGTGTTAAGAGCAGTTGGTAATGTGAGGGAGTAGTCGAGCAATCGTGCAGTAAGTAACCACCTACTGGAGAAGTTCTATTACTTCTCCACTCTCAGTTTGCTCTAAAATTCAACTACCATTATTTTAAATCGAATGATCTATTTCCCACTTGCTGAGTACATTTAACATTTTTCTACTGCTTGGAAATGTATCAACAACTATGTGCCTTCATCAAGTTTGTACAATAAATCCACCTAAACTACATTTCTCTGCACTCATTCCGTAGTTAAGTTATTGCCGAGTCTTTCTTTTCCTAGCTTAATATTACAGATGCCGACTGGAAGCATTTAAAACTCAGCCTACAGAATGCAGGAGTTGGGTGAATCTTTCCTGGGGTAAGGGAGCGTCCATAAACCACGTAGCTCCATTTTGGCCTCCTGTGAACCCCTCCTTCCCCACCTCACGTAGCACGTAGCTTTTTTTCCTTTTTGATTCCAGAAGACATTTTGTACTGTTTTCTCTTGTCAGACAGAGATAATTAAATGAAGGAAATAAATATTTACATGCTGTTGTGTTTTCTGTACCTCATTTTAATTGCGAAAAATGATATGAATGGAAACCTCCCCCCCCCCCACCTTCCCCCACGTAGCACAGCGTAGCCTCCATGCCAACCCCTCCCCCCCTAGACCGAGCCAAGTAGTTTATGGTCGCTCCCTAAGGTGTGTCACCTCACTCGGTCAACCACGTGACAATTTCTTCAGGTACCGTGTCGTCTGCAGCTGAGAGAGGGGGACCATTCCGCTTTCAAAGTGATTAGTGTGGCAGGTGCCCATTCCTGAACCAAGACAGTCATGCGCCTACTTCCATATTATTCCAGCATGTGTTTCTACCAGACGCAGGCGCGAGGAAAGCTATCAGGCAGGCAAGGTGACTGTTTCGATCTTGATTTTTAGGTGACGACCTGACAGTCGTGGACGACGGCGCAGCATGTGTGAAGACAAATGGAGTGCCGGAGGTGTTGCTGCGGCGGCTGATGTAGACTGATGGCTTTGGAGAGCCGTCACTGGTGCTGTCAAATGGGGTTCCAGCCGCTGGGACGCTTTGTAACCTGCCTACACACCGAATATATTTTCCGCGCCAGTTTGGTCAAGGACCATACTTTTTGCGTCATAGCAAAAACTTAACAAAGGTCAATACGACTTTTAATTAATGTTTGGTATATTTAAAAATTTAAATTTCCAGTGGGAGACTGAACGTTATGATCAATAATATGTAAGATTCCTACAATACTTTACCACAACAGCGCTACAAGAAAGTGGTATGACGCTATATTCAAGTATCAACGAAAAATTCTGATAGAGTTTGACAATGCTTACTTACTAAAATCAGTTGAAGTATGATTGAAGAATGCCTCCTGGCTAAGTTGTAAATCTGCTCGAGCAACACCATGTCGGCCCGGATTCGATTCCGACTGACAGTGGAACTTTGAAATTAATTATATCAATAGCTTTGGTTTTTCCTTTAATTTTAACCTTTTGAAAAAAAATTAATGTGCTCACATAATGACGTGTTTTAAGGATTAAACCTTATTATTTAATATCTTTAATAAGATTTAAAATTAATACAATTCACATGTAATTTTAATTAGCTATCACATATTAGCATACTAGAAGAAGAAAATTTCTTATATCTACACCCTCCGATCCACAAAAGTTTGGGGGATTTAGATCTTACGTATTATGTATCAGTTTGAACATGTTTTAAAAGAATGAACCGTTTTGGATATTTCAGGATGATACTTAACATAAAAGAGAAGCAAGGATCTCATAACACAATTTTTTATTACCGTGAAGAAAAAAAAAAAAAGCAGATTATACTAAATAAAACTTTTTTATATTAGTTTGGAGGCAAATAGGCAGGTCGGGAAACTACTTATTTTGTAAATAAGGGATCCATTTTTTTTTTTTTTCAGTAGTGGAATACAGCAACCTACCACATTGCTACCGTACACACTTTTTTTTCCAAATGATATTGGCTCTTGGTCCACAGGCAGCACGATTTTGATTTGTAATTTGCAACTATTTACTTGATCACTCAAGGTAGTCTAGATTCTGCATAGTGTAGACAAAACATTGTGGTTACATATTATTATTTATTATTATTGCAAACTGACACCAACACCCAGTACCCCACTTAGGTTAGTGTAGGTTATAATATAGACGAAACAAGACAAATGTAGCATATAATTAAAACAAACTATGCCCTAGACCAGACTCAAACCGGCGACCACTTTAGCGTGAGATCAGCTCACTATCGACAGATCTAATGCATAAAAATATTTTTCAGATTTGTCACCCTTTAATAGTGGAGCGGTGGCTCGATAAATTTAAGGCTGGAGTACTTTCTCAAAAGATAAATGCATCGCCCTTGCAAGAACGAAACTCTCAAAAGACAATCAGCACACCAGGGAGAAATTTAATCGAGGAGCTTCTTCTACATATCTGTAAGAGTTATGCGCAACCAGAGAACCAGCTGTAAGTGGTTCTGTCAGCTCTTCCTCAATGGACTGCCGGCTGAGGCGAGGCGCGATTCGAACCGGCGACCATGTGAGCGGAAATATAGGGTATCAGTGCGCCGACCACTTCCGCCAAGGCTGGATAGCGTTACGAGACATCACTCGTGCTACTAAGATAAACAGCCAAGGTTGCGTTGGCGCCACATCACCGTACACCGTACTCCGATCCAACTGTGATTCTAATTTTGAACCTTCTAAGATTGGTTAATTAGTGTACGAGTGTCGAAAGAGGTAATGCAGCTAAGTTTAGTGTCGGAAAACTTGTACTCCGCCTCAACTTTCCCTCCATGCAGACAGAAGCATCAATTGTTCCCAAAGTTTTGAAGTCTTGGCCTTCCATCGATAACACTACGTGTTACAAACCCCTTTACATTAAAGCATAATTATTAGTTTCCTAAAGACGAACGAATAAGCACCGAGCGTGGTGGGTGAACGGTTAACGTTCTGGCCTCGCATTCGGGAGGACGCGGGTTCGAATCCCCGTCCGGGCATCCAGATTTGGGTTTTCCATGGTTTCCCCAAATCACCCCAGGCGAATGCCAGGATGCTTCCTTCAAAAAGTCCATGGTCCAATTCCTTCCCGTTCCTTGTCCCCAGTCCCACCCCGCCTCTAAAGACGTTAGCAGTCGACGAGGCGTAAAGCAATAAGTTAAAAAAATAAAGAAACAAAAAAAAGCACGCATAAACTTAAACCGGTGTACCGCATCACAACAGCCGCTCACTTTTAACGTCACATTTTTAGATATTCTGAATCCTCGTCAAAACTCGCCAATTAACTGCTGCTGCAAAGTAATACTCCTTGTAGCGCATGAAATGTTCGTGAATTAAATCAATAGGAGTGTGACATGATTCACGGGTACCATACAGTACTTTTTTTTTTTTTTTTTTTTTACAGTTTCATTCCTCCCAGCTGAAGGCTGCTGGAGAGTCACTCTAGGCGAATGTCGGGATGGTTCCATACAAGGCCACGGCCGACCTTCCATCCCCCTTCCCTCCCCGTAGAGTAGATTGGCTGAAAAGAGTCATACAGTACAGTAGTTAACATTGAAATGTAAATTTAATAAATGATTCTGTTTAAATCCTTTTTATTTGAACAGTTGGCCCAAAACTATAAATAATTTTTATCGATGAAGCCAAACCCAGCTGGATATCAGGTAACGTGATTATAACATTCACAAAACTCCATATTTTACGCAAGCGGACAAATACAAATATTTGTCATTCGTGAGCTGTATTTTAACTCAACCTGTTAGTGATCAATGTGACCTTCCTTGTTGCCTAAGTAGCTATCAATCTCGAGAATCTAAAATTCTTGTATTAGCACTCCTAATCTGTGAAACCACTTTTCTTAGCAACACTATTATCCAAACGTGTAAGACTGATTTTAAATCCCTTGCGTAATAATCACTTCGAAGATTCAGAGCAATGTAGACTGAGAATATTAGACACACGTGATTCTACAACCATACTGTAGGCTGTGTAACATTTAATATAGTAATTCCTACATTTGAGCAAGCCTGATTCCTTATCAAAACGAGGAATCCCTTGTAAAAATTAACATCAAAACTACAATGTAACAGATGACAGTTTTAATCAATTCACAGAAAAATGTGCCAATAAACTGCAATCATCATTTCTTATATTTGAAGAGAAACAATACAGAAATTAATAAAACAAATAAGGACGCAAAGTTATTCAGTATGTGTAAGCTGTAGCAATTTATTGTCTCTCTGATGTAACACACACTGTATGCTCCTAGATCACAGATTTACAGTTGATTCTATCTAGTGCTCTATCTATTTCAATGCTTTACGTCTAGTCGAAGTCATTAGAGCCAATATAGGTTTGGGAGGCAAGGAAAGGGAAGAAATTCTGTCATGGAATTTTGAAGGAACCCTCATGGCATTCGCCAGGAGTGATTTCGGGAAACCACGGAAAACCGAAATCTGGATGGTCGGACGGGAGGGAACTCGAACGCGGGTACTTCCGTGTATCAGGTTTGAGCGTTACGGCTCACCCACAACGCCCTTGAAGGTTCAATGCGTGCAAATGTAAACGTCTTTCCCATTAACATGCAATGCGATAAACGTCAGAGCACTTTCCAGCGCCATAGTCAGACCCACAGACGCAACGCAAGACTTCGTAAATTCAAAAACACTGAAAGTAACACTAAATGTTAAGAGCCACAGCAAAACAAAGTAGCATAAACTCGAGAAAATGACGTCATCACGTTATCAGCGACTACGCTGTTTACGTAAGAGGAGCAGATAGCCCGTAAGCTGTTGCACAGTCACAACACCAGTATACTAACGCAACACCTGTGCACGAGTTTCCAGTGAAATCGAGTTCCAACTTGCTTTAAACTAGATAATTTATTCGATATACATATGATGTTGTCGAGAAACAAGAATAATGAAGTTAATAGAGCAGATGCCTTATCCTTACATCGATAGAAATCTTAAGCGATTTTTATTGTAGCGTAGCTACTGTTTTACTTACGTTTGCCAGTGAGAATAGTAATGCTTTCTCAGACTAAAACTGAAGACTTGCGTGAAATGTACGGATGAGAGTGAGTCGTCAGATAGTGTTTTAAAACACGGGGTGTTTGATTTGAGAGGAATCTAACAGAAAAATATAAACTGATGGTTGTGAATCGACTACAGGAACCGCACATTCAGACAGTAAACCAGTTACTCAGGTATGAAACTATGAGAGTCAAGTATTTCAACTGTATTTCAGTCTGAATGGTACAGACATCCTTCATTGACAAGAAATGTAACAACAGTTCTCCAAACAATTTCTCAATATCATAGAATCCAAAAAATAGTAGTCACTAAATCGACAAATCTGGCGTGAGAATATCAATGACAAAATACACTTTTCTGGTGTATAACTCGATCGCAGGATGGTTGTATCTCAATTTCTTTCCTTTTACTGCTAAATAAAGATTCATCAGTTCGGAACGAAACATATCAGCAATTAAAAAATGTATCTGATATTGTGGTTTCTAGAACTGTTTTTTTTTTAAATATATTGTACTTGGCCGATAGATACAAATTCACCCCCCCCCCCCCCCCCCAAATATACGTACATGAAATTTGCTTTTAATTTGCTAGCAAAACCATTGGAACAAAAAGACCTAAAAGTGTAGCAGTAAACTAGACCATCGGATACCAAATCTAAAGGCAAAAACTTGTGCCGAAACAATAAAAAAAAAATGTTTCGGTTTTTTATCGCTTGTTTACGTCTACTCAGTTACGCATTAGTTTTCAAGGAGTAAAGTAGGACTCGACGGTTCATTCGCCTCAGTGACCAATGGCTTTAATCTCTAGCTCAGGGATACTGGTACACAGTGATAGAGATATAAACTTGGAAATATCCAATATCATACGTAAGGAAAGTAATTATTATGTGTGTACAAGCAATATGACAGAAACCTAGTTTATAACTTTAGAAAATTATTCGGTCATAAGTATTAGGCATGCGCCGCTATCACTCTTCCTGTTACTTTCTCAAGAGCGTATTTAATATAAGCAGAAAATAGCACTGGAAATTGTGTTAGAGGTAGAGTTAGTATCTCACAATGTGACAAAATGTAATCTCTATAACTGAGAAGCCCAACACGAAGTTGCGAGTTCTTGTTAGAATCTTCCATAAGCATAAAAGTTTCCCAACATATTTAAATACTGCCAGCCGCTTAGAACAGTGGAGTCGTGTATTTTTCGGATCTACGCCGCGGAGCCTCTTTCATAGTGTGTGGCCTGGCCGTTACTGATGACGAGCGTGAATGATGGCGGCGGGCGTGACGAACTGACACCGTCATTTGTTAGAGCACTCAACCAGGTGCCCCTCCCTACCCTAGACGACACATAACAAGATGGCCCAAGCAATGTAGTCTTCACGGGTGTGCAGCCGGATGGTGTTTTGAAAACACGACGTTTCGACAACCAGCTCGGTTGTCTTCAACAGGCTTCCGGTGTCTGCAGGCTGACGAAAGCTGGCAGTCACCGCGTAGACAGATGGCCCAAGGCAAAACTTCTCATACGCCACACAGTGTCTTCGCATCTCTTCGCACCTCATCCCAGTAGTTATTGAATTAATAATAAATTAAAACAATGAGAAGAAGTGTTAACCAAGAAAATCGAGGGAATTAAGACAGAGGTAAATCAAGTATACAACACCGAGCATAGGTTGGGATGCATAGTCTGCCAATTCACCTAATACAAGAAATGAAGATATACATTATGTACTTAATTTCCTACTTAAGGTCTTCAAATGTCAATATTTCGTGTACTAGTTTTAAACCTATTTGCATGCTTTCGTTCAGACGTACTGTCCAGCACTAAAGAAATAAAAGACTAATTTGTGATGCAAACTGGATGAACAGTTAATAACTGAGTGTATAAAACAGCACTGGATTTCAGGCATTGATGAGAGGGATAAATTTCGTTTATACATAAAGGCGTTCGGAACTACGTAACTTATGGAGGAAGGTATTGAAAAATTTATGCTAAGTTAAACGAAACATTTGCGTGATGTAAAAGTAGTTTTGTATGAAAACTGTAACAAGGACCCAAGTTCCAAAGCGATGAGTCGATAGTAATAGTAAAAGCCTATGAAATTCCTTGTGATCAAGCAATAGCTTTGCATGCGAATGTTAAGTTTCTTAGAATTTAGCAAAAATGCTCTGCTTTCCTGGCTAAGCAAGATAAATTTTTGCTAAGACGGTAATTCGAATATTACTAACTAAAATTTCTATAATTTAATATTACTAAGTAAGAAACAACTTTTCTTTTGGTGAAGGTTCGTTTAAGGTGGCGTCCATAAATACCGTGAGGTGTTTTTCGTATTTCCGGATCCCCCCCCCCCCTCCCTCTGGTGAGATCAGGTACGTGAGAACCCCCCCCCCACCCCTAGATATCGCCCTGGAAACTTTTTGAGAACATTTTTTTTTTTAGGTCTCACTCTTCAAAATCCGTTTTTTCGACGAAATTCTCCCCTACAATCGCCTTTCGTGCAATCTGTTGTAGACTTTTTTTTTAGCTCTACTGTCCGAACTTTTTTTCAAAACCTCACGTGAGATTTCCGTAGACCCCCCCCCCCCCCTATTTCACCTCGCGTAATTTATGGATGCCCCCTTACGCCATAGCGTTTAGTTAGGAAATATCAAAACATCAATGTAGTTTTATCATGACAATAGGAAACACGTAGATAAGCACAGATGGATCAGCTGCTATTCTGGGATATCCATAAGTGCATTGCAAACCATTTAGACCTCTTCTTTAATAACTCCTCTACTACTACGGAAAAATGACGACAGGTGTTTCTAAGCAAACAAATTGTAGAGCACACGTGTTTTGTGTCATCTGTAACTACTCTTCATTGACATTTATTTTATGTTTTAAGCTTGTATGCTTTTATGTGCAAATACAGTGTCAGTTTGCAGCATTTTAAATAGAAACGGAAACATTAGATCGAATTTATCTGTGCAGGGAGTAAAAAATGTTATATCCAAATGAAAAATGCTGGCTTCATGAAATCACAAACTATATGAGTCAGAGTAAACGACATGAAGCGGATTTAATCTATGGAAGCTTCCTACCAAAAGAACACAGGAAAATATAGCAAGATAGTGGACCATTATTTGAACAGTAGGAGAACCCCAAGAGAGAGAGGGATAAAAATATTCAAACTGCTGAGAATCCAGTACGTCGGCTCCAAGAATGAACAGATGTTGGTAAGCTGAATTACATTTGTGTCTGTGTTAAAGGAACATCGAAAAATGACGTCTAAACAAACGTTGATATCCTCTCTCTCTCTCTCTCCATGCTGTAATTCTCTGCAAATGGGGCTATGTATCATATTGCTTCGTATTATAACTCGTCGACGTCAAGGTCATTAAACCAGGTAGGTGATTGGGGACAAGGAACGGGAACAAATTTGGCCTGGCCTTTTCAAAGGAAATCATCTTTCGTCAGCCTGCAATGGATTCGGTAAAACATGGAAAACTGAAATTTGAATGGGCGAACGAAGAATCGAACCCGCGTCTTCCCGACCGCCAGTCTCCAGGACTAACTGCTCCTCCACCAGGCTCTAATTTATGGTGTACATTTACTTCGATGCGCTTAAGTGAACGTCATTCTTTTAACAAAGATTTCCTGTAGTTCAATTTTACAGTCTAGCATTTTCATTTTATGGTCTCCTGGTACGCATAATTGTTTGAAGGATTGATTGTTGCCGTATCGTTCGCGAAGTTTTTACTCGGTTTAGTTAGAAAAAGAACTGTAAAGGCACTATGAATACTCTTCGAGTGTAGAAGTGCCATTAGTGCCGTTTGTCGTCTGACGTTGATAACTACAATTCCTGTAATGCCATATTCCAGTAATGTCCTGTACTTAGTATTTTAAATTGTTTATTAATTTTATTTTACAAATAATATATACGACCAAGAACTGAACCAGATCGATAAAACGGAAACACGCCAGATTTCATGTTCGTCGGGAATGAAATGTTTTGTTCGAATTTCTCCGCAAATATACTAACCTGACCGCGAAATGTAATAACGTAACTTTCCAGTGACGACATTGCCAAGTTAAACTATTACGTACCTTGTGGAACTTAGCGGTGCGCCTAATTTGCCTCGAGGGAGTTTCTGGGTGGACAGAGGACAAAGTCTGCGCCAACTCCGACAGCGGGGCATCCACCCACACCGCAACAAAGACCCTGCCCCAGAGGAACGCAGGCATGCCAACTTAAACAACACGCCACACACGCCAGCAAATATTTATAGGCGGTGCGATTCCATCCGAAAAACAGGATGGATCTGCTCAAAGGTACGTAAACATTCCCTTTAACCAATTACCTGTTACGTAAATATCAGACGTAAAAGCTCAGGCAAATAATTATCGCAGAAACACGCAGGTACGAGTATAAACAAATCTTCAGGCATTACCTCAAACGGAACCTTTTGTCTGCTGCTACTGACGCAAATCAAACACTGAGGTAGCTCTCCAGCCCAATAAGGGGGGGGGGGGCGTACATTAATTACGTGAGCACAAATAGGAGGGAGATCCGACGAAATCTCGCCATATGGAAGGGGGGTAGGGGAGGGAACCCACACAGAAAGCTCACGACAACATTTCAGTATCCAAGAACGTGTGACCTTAGGGGGGAGGGAGGGGGGCAGATTTACGAAGAAACTGCTCCCATAATTAATGGATGCCCCCGAACTATCTGATGGAAACCACAGTCTCGAAACCATGGAAAACTGATATGTGGATGGCCGGACATTCCGAATGTAAGATCAGATCGTTTTCTATTAACCCAAAAAACTCTGATATACTCTGCAAGTCCTGTCTATTTCAAACCAAAGATGCTCATAGAAGCTCTTTACATCGTTTCAATGGTGCCTCTGTAGTCATCAGACACTTTTCCCTAAATTGTAGCACACTGGTGCCACGTAAAAATAAAATTTATCATTGGGAATTGACGTAATGGATAGACACCAGCGGTAGTAAGAACTTCGATATGAAGTGATTGTTCATTGACCGACACTCCACGACGAACTTTATTGCATTTCGGACCTCAATATCGGTGTTACAGGCAAAATCACTTTGGGAATGGCACGATTAAGCAAGCAAGCTCTTGTTTTGAAGAAATTGATACGTAAATATTATTTAGCTACCTTGACAGATTTGCTGTGTAGAGATTATTACTGTAATTTTTTTGATATACAAGACATGTAATGAGTAAAAGAAATTAATATACAATCTTATCGTTCGTTAATTATACTGACTGAAAACAACGTTCTGAGTATTTTATATCTGCCATTTTACTGAAGTGTGAAATCTGATGATACTACACATATTTCTTTCATTTTTCACACTGTATTAGTGTTGCCCAAAATTGGTCTTGGTCTTGCATTTTTGCAAGACCAAGACCAAGACCAGGTGTATTGATGCAAGACCAAGACCGGCCAAGTCTGGTCTTGTTCTTGCATTTGGGCAACACTAGTGTTGCCCAAAATCGGTCTTGGTCTTGCATTTTTGCAAGACCAAGACCAAGACCAGGTGTATTGATGCAAGACCAAGACCGGCCAAGTCTGGTCTTGTTCTTGCATTTGGGCAACACTACACTGTATTGTTTATTGTTTAAAAATATTATTGAAAAAAGTAATTTATTTTAAATTGATTCAAAAAATTAGCATTATTATGACCTACATATTATTACAATTTAATAAAAAAAACTAGGGCTTGGAACTCGGTAGGAATTTCAGGTACGTAGGCCTACCTCAGATTCCAGCGCTTTCGTATCGATTGCAAAAACCATCTATTCCGCTCTCAAGCAGCATTCAGATTAAATTTCTCAAGACTGTAATCTTACCATAAATGTAGTTTTCAACTGCGAAACTAAAACTAAAGTGTTGATCGCCGGCCCGGTGTACTTGTTACATTGAACCATTAATACAAATGGTTTTGAATTTGCTTCTTTGAGAGATTATTTCAGAGTGTTACAGGACGTTCTTCATGGTTTCCCAAATCACTCCAGGCAAATGTCGGGACGC
Source organism: Vandiemenella viatica (assembly GCA_031002005.1). Taxonomy (NCBI): domain Eukaryota; kingdom Metazoa; phylum Arthropoda; class Insecta; order Orthoptera; family Morabidae; genus Vandiemenella; species Vandiemenella viatica. The sequence goes on from JARYHS010008074.1 coordinate 254,044,759, forward strand.
TTCCTTAAAAAGGCCATGGCCGAATTCCTTCCCATTCCTTGCCCCCATCCTTTCCCGTCTCTAAAGACCTCGCTGTTGAGAGACGTGTAGCAGTTAAAAAAGGACGTTTTTTGTTTGCATAAAGATTATAACAGAGCTCGTTGGCTACGGACGCTTCTACAATATTTCCAGTAGGGACTGTGTATTTCGGAATTCTGGCCGTTGGTACTGCCATTACTCTCAATCTCTGCACATTGGAACTGTTGCCTTTCTTTTTTTTTTTTTTTTTTAAAAAAATCTGCGCTTCATCATTTCCTTTGAAATCATTTTGATTTGCTGCTGTAGCCAAGACTCGTTCGGTCACTTTTCGGAAGACTTCTGAATTTGTCCACGTCCAACGTTGAAATTTCCAAAAATTGTTTCTGCTTTTGTCTTTGTTGATGAATGATAATCAACTGAGACAGTCTGTACGATTTAATTGATAATCAATTGAAAAAAGAGGAATGTATTGGTCTTCGTAAACCATTCAAAATAATCTGTATCGAGCACTATTAACAAAACTATGAATTTTGTAAAACATGAGTATTTTTTCCAGTAACATGGGATCTATTCAAAGTGTTTTGCACACTATTTTCACTGTTTTCAAAAAAGAAAAATTACTTTCAGAGTGGGTCAGTATTTTCAGTTTCTACCCTTGACAAAGGTCATTCAGGATCAAAGTGGAAGATAAAAATAACTTGAGGAATAATACGTTTAAACACTGTTCAAAATTTTAATGAATCTGTTTGACATTTTCTCCCATAGCTTCAAAAAATCTGTTTTGATCTTCTGACTTTTTCCTGCTCCCTGGGGTGATTTGAGATCAAACTTATTTTTTCCGCAACTTAAAATTGTATCAGATTTATGCATAAAATATGAATGAAATCTATGGCGTACTTTTCGTTTAATGTCTCGTTCATATAAAAATTTCCGATCGCTTCCTCCAATGTTGTTTTTGGCAGATATAAATTGATTTATAGATGTAAAAACATGTAATGCTACCCTACGTCCATTACAGAAACTTATCGAAATCTGATCATCAAATTTAATTCGCAAGAAAATCGTAAAATTACCAAGAAATACTTGCAATAAGTTATATGCGATTTAAGATGTTATTATCAAATTAGTTAAATAATTTTCCGTCAACCAACGCCAAATGAAATAATCTGGAAACAAATTAAAGAGTAACCCACTAAATGAAATTTTCTCAATAAGTCAATTATGAAACGGAGGTTTAACTTTAAGAACTAATTATGGATCATAATAGGTAGATTCTCGGTTTAATAACTCTTCGCATATACTTTTTTTCCATTATGGTTTTTCCGTTATGGGTTATACAGTTTAGTTTCAAGAACAGACTCATGTTGAATAGGGAAAGGAAGCGAAGGGGAAACACTAAGTAAAATGGTTTCAGTTACGCGTGATTGTCATTGCCTGTAATCTTTTCTTTTTAACTGCTTTACGTCTCTCAACAGCGAGGTCTTTAGAGACGAGAAAGGATGGGGGCAAGGAATGGGGACAAGGAATGGGAAGGAATTCGGCCATGGCCTTTTGAAGGAAGCATCCCGGCATTTGCCTGGAGTGATTTGGGAAACCATGGAAAACCCAAATCTGGATGCCCGGACGGGGATTCGAACCGCCGTCCTCCCAAATGCGAGGCGAGAACGCTGCCTGTAATCATTCACACTAATTACAAAGGGTTTACATGAAATACTGTGAATTTCCATTTTGTATTTTGTTTCGTAGTGGCCCCCTGCCTTCAACTATAATATCTATGCTTGATACCGTTCAATTTTTTTCGGTACTAAATGCTCTACAAACAGATATGATTTTTTTTTTTTAACGTTTCACGCAGTTACTGTAATGCATTTGTTAGAAGTGATTGATATAGTTTTTGGCTTTAAAACACTTTTATCCTATACAATTCATAAAATGAAAAAATATTGCTTAACAAAACAGATGCAAGATGCATATTCTATATGTATAACCTACGCTACCAATTCCATATTGAAATAACGATAGAGAGAACATTATATATCGCCAAGGTGTATATCACCAGAAAGAAAATGGGGGATCACTTATTAATGAAATGAAGCGTTACTGCAGTATTTTGTTTCTGCAGATATATTTATCAAATATCTCTGTGTGTTTCAATATAGTTGCACTTTTTCCAGCTTCTGGAAGAGAATATGAAAAGGCAAAACAATGCGGCGCCAACGCGGTGTCTGAGCCGGCGCGGCGCGGCGTCCTGGAAGCCGTCCAACCAGAACTGCTGCAGACGCACCAGACTCGAGGAGCGCACGTTGCACTGCAGCAACGAACTTCCTTCCAATTACGTTCCGGGAGAGATGCCAACTAATAGGATGCGAGGACCACATCCTCGATACAGCGAGCGATGTTACCACTTCAAATGAAATCAGGGCTTCGGATCAGTCATTTTTTTATTCTTTTGACTTTACGCCTCATCGACGTCGATGTCATTAGAGGCGGAAAGGGACTGGGGGCCAGGAACCGGAAGGAATTAAGCCATGGCCTTTTAAAGAACCAAACCGGCTTTCATCCAGACTGATTTGCGGAAAAGCCTAATCTGGATGGCTTGACAGGAATTCGAACCCAGGTCCTCTTGAGGCCAGAGCGTTACCACTCACCCTGCATGCTCGGTATTAAAGTCAAAATAAGAGATAGTTACAGCCAAAATATTTTTTATTTTTTTTATTTCTAAGACAGTCTTATTTTTACACATTCCTTTTTTTCGGAACTTATTGCCAAAAATATTTTTTAATAATAAAATGGAACTGCAGTTGACTTCAGGTGCATTTCGTTAGTACCAAAAACCGGATTTCACAAGAATGAAAGAAAAGTGCGAAGAGGATTAAGTTTACATCTGATAATTTACACTCACTCCTTTCAAACAAATCTCACGAGTTTTACTGAGAAATTTCATATACCATGCCTGCCAGTTAGTCGAGCCGTAGAATAAGTACTGCAGACGTTATCCAGGAAGGTATTTTATATGATAAGTTATACTCAAAAGAGGAGGAGCCAGTGAAATTGTAGAGGTATGATCCAAACTATAATTTACAGATTTTTTTTTTTTTTTAACTGCTTAACGTCTCTTAACAGCGAGGTCTTTAGAGACGGGAAAGGATGGGGCGGGGGGGGGGGGCAAGGAATGGGAAGGAATTTGGCCATGGCCTTTTGAAGGAAGCAACCCTTCATTTGCCTGGAGTGATTTGGGAAACGATGGAAAACCCAAATCTGGATGCCCGGACGGGGATTCGAACCGCGAGGCCAGAACGCTAACCGTTACACCACCACTCTCGGTGATTCTTTTTCATCGAAGTAAACAATCAATAGTGATTTTCATCGCTCACGGAACGAAAAAGTTACTGAGCAAATACATCGAAGGGCAGAATCATTTCATCGAGATGCTGATGCACCGTATCAATACTAGATGGTTAGTGTGTTGTTGCTGGGAACGTATTTCAACAGGCATAATCGAAAAGGAGTGCGGCTTGTTTTCGTTTAGAATGGAGATTACTTATTTTTCCGGGACCTTTTCGAAGAAATCGGCATCAGTGGGACTGTCACTAATAAGGCAGCAACTATCCCATTATTTTCCTGGAGTGATTTCGAGAAACCATGGAAAACCGAATTCTGGAAGTTCGGAAAGGAGATCGAACATACAAGTTCCGGAATTCCAGGCCCGAGAGTCAACCACTCAGCCACCAGACTCTGTGAAAACGAATCAACAATGTCATAATACTTCCGACACTGTAGTCGAATGCGAGACGCACGTGCACACATTAATGGATCGCGTTAACGCCAGATAGTTTTAAGAAAAAGCATGTTTTTAGTTTTCTTCACCACCTTTTCCCAAGATTAGGGGTCGCCTGCATTTGACGAGCTTTTATTTTACGGCCACATGACTTTGCTCACGCCAATCATTTTACACCTTCTGCCAGGTCGTACTCGTATGTACTAATAGGAGAACTGAGCTGCGGAATGTTTACTTTGTTCTGTGTGTGGTCACAGCATTTTTTTTTATCTGTGAAATGTGTAGTTTATGAAGTGGAGATTGGGGACCGTCCCGGTATTCGTCTTGATGGCTGCAGAAAACCGCAGTCAGTACGGCCGGTGCGCGGGTCATGGTCTCGTTGTACCCAGTGTTCGACGCGTCAGCGCACAGAACCACACTAGCGGGATAAACAATACGTGCTAATAAAGTCTTGGGTTTCAAGAGACACCTAATTTGTAGAGAGCCATAACTCTAAGAGGAACAGCAATTGAATATTAGAAGTACGTAACAGACATAGTACATAGTTTGATTTATTTCTAAATCGTTACCTAAATATTAAATCATTTTTTGGTACAAATTGATAATTAACACGGTAGAGTTACTGCCGTGTGAACGTAGATTTTTTCGACGTGTTTATGCAGCCAAAAAACGAACTTTATTCGTGTGTCGGCGATTTATTCCGAAGCAATCTTTCTGACGGATGTCAGACTGCGCAGAGTCTCCGATATGACGTATATCTATCACTTGCCCTACAGTTGACACTCCAGCCCCACCTCCACACAGTTGCACTCAAAGATAGCATCTTTCCCGTGGCAAGAAAAATCACTTATTGCGTAGGATCCGGAGAACCAGCAGCTTCCAAAATGCTACACGGACAGTAGCAAGAAAAATAACACGACAATTATCTTTCTTCACATTCCTTACTGCTCTATAACAGATCCCATTCGTCGACTATAATACTACTTGAACTCATCATTCACCATCGTCAAACGATTATGACGTTCTTATAAACATTTTTTTTTAATTCAGTTTTTGAAAATTTGAAGCTTTATCAACAAACGAACTTTTAGTATTTAATATCTAAGCAATTTAAAACGAACCTTTATTAAATAAGTCTAACTGTGGGTAATGCTAAACGATTGAAATCGAGCGGCAGTGGCCAGACGTGTGTTCGGTTTGCAAGTAATAAATATTCTAGACTTCATTTCTCATCTATGGAGTACACATTAATCAAAATGATAAAACATTTTTTTTAATGTACCGTGGGAAAAAATTTATGTTATAAAAATAGGATGTCCGTAACCTTTAGTATTTTTATTTTTTTTTAATAAGAAATTCGGTTGAGTGGATACTAATCAAATATGCGAGGGCTCTTCCGACAGTAAGTTATGTTTAAACATACGTATCGCACATCTGAGCAAGTGACATGTTCAGCATAGTCAGAGGATTACTTTACTCATTGTCAAGTGACAGACAGTATTGCATTGAAGTCTATTTTAATTTCGCAGGTATTTTCAACGTTAGAAATGCTTAAGTCAGTATAACGATTCTGAGACTGTGAATCTCGGCAATAATACCTTTCTTTAAATACATAAGGTATGCAGTATTGCAAAACTAATTGTTATATTTTCAATTTATCGTGAAACTAAGAAACTTTCGACATGGTACTCAATACTAAAAGCGTGCTCTACGATGCTATTTGACTGCATAGTGCAATACAAAAGAAAGGGAAATTACTCCAGGAGAATGTCAAATAACTCCTTCAACAGGCCATGACCGAATAACTTCCAAACTCTTGTTCTCGGTCTTCTGCCACTTGTAAATACATCGTAGTTATATTGAAAAATAGTATCTTTGTTAAATCTGTTAAAAATAAGACTCATACAATACGTATCTTTTATCTTGTTTTACTTGCCTAGAAGAAGTTAATTGAATTCTCTAACAGCGCTTGTATTCCGGTAGTGGTTTATGAAAATTGTTCCTTACGCATAAAGCTATCAATATTTTATTTAAATATAAAGCACAGCTGCACAATCTCGTAATATTCTTACGTGGGAAGCAAATCACATCTTAAGAGATTTTGCGGCTTTAGCAGCAGTCATGGTGATGTAAACAAGTTCGCAAGATTTACGCTGCGCCCAAACACTTTTTCCCAGTATTTCGACCAAAGCCTATGGACTTCTTCAGGTGATCAGCCTCCTGCTGAATCTGCTAGAGACTGGCGTTCTCGTATTTGTAGTGTGGAGTCCCTAGCAGACTCAGCAGGAGGCCGATCCCCTGATGAAGACCACAGGTTTTTGTAGAAACGTCTGGGAAAGAAGGAATGTTTGAACGCAATGTCAATCTCGCGAAGTTATTTACAACAATACACATCTTAACTTGCGAAAATGTTTAATCATACTTACACTAATACTTATGATAATATTAATGTTTTTTTTAATGTGATTGAAGTCTTATGTTAGACATACTGTTGTATAGTATGTACCTGCTGGAAAAGCAGTGGAGCGACGTACTGCGCGGCCGCATTCCGGTGCGGTTGAACGCCCGCCTTGCCAGACGATGACGCAAGGCATTGTGTATCCGTGGCGTCTGCCACAGCACTCCGCCCCCGCGAGTACTGCAGAGTGCAATACTTCGCTATCAACAAGAAGAGAGCTAACCGAAGTAACAATAACACGAGGAATTTGATACAACGAGACACCTTGGAAAATTAGAACAGACACTCTCATACGAAACTCTAATAGTCCGTACTATTCCCCAAGCCCAGCAGCAGACAAAACAATACTTTGAGAATGTTTTAATTTAAAAACTTCTGCGTCTGCAAAAAGAATACTAACGAAATATTAACACTGCAGGTTAACGCATTCACCTCTTCACATAGCTTGAGCTTAGTAGTATTAACGCCCGTAATTTATGATCGGTATCACCTATGGTGGTAATAGGAATTTCTTCTGCAATAATTTCTAATAAAAAACGAATAAAAATCAATCATTATCTTTTTTACCGATATTTTTCGTGATGTAAGTAATGTTTTGTGATAAGATTATCGGAGTATTTGACTAGTATGTTTTTAAATAACTGCATTTGATTTTTTATGACGGAAATTTTTGTTATTAAAAAGTTTCTAAGTAAACTATAACTTATTTGATTGGTATATTTGGTGATAACCTACGTTTCGTTTAAGCTTTGTCTAAGTTTCAATAAACTTTCCTGTTTGTTATCTTCTGTAATATATATATATATATATATATATATATATAATTCATGTTATGTTATTTATAATTTGGTTACAGTTCCGGTAACTGCTATACAGAATACAACGAAAACATGGGATACTCCTCTCCTTATATTAATTAATATATCCAGTCGTCGTAAATACCAAAATACATATTTAAATGACAGTCATAAATTTTTATATCTGTCTCGCATTATAATATTTATCTATGCTATACAACAGACATCTGCTTTTTAACAGGCATGCAGTTGCACTTTCTTTTAAAAATGTAAGTGCAAATTAAGTCAATGTAGTTGTTCATTTGATATTTCCTGTTTAGCCAAGTCTCATGCCACAACCAATTTTATCAAAGTATATTTCACTTTAGCAATCTGAATGACTTCGCGATGCATATTATAAAAATAATATGTTTAGATCAATTACAAACCAAAACTTCAATGACTACTACTTCGATGAGGCGTAAAGCCAGAAGCCAGAACACCGAAACTGAAATTGTTGAGAAATAATTGTTTTGAAGAGAAAGGTAAGAAAACTGCATTCCGGTGATTAAGTGACCATAAAAGAAATGCCGTCTCCAAAATTAGGCTGTTGAAGAAATACTGTCATAACAGTTCCTGCACGGAAAACTGGTAGAAAATGTTTGCGAAATCATTGCCTTCTCTTTTATATTTTTTGTTCTGTTATAAATGTAGAATATGAATTTAGGTAATTTTTTCGCCGTGTTTTCTTGATTAAAGCTTGATAATCGCCCAAAATTAGTTCCAAGACAAATTATTTCACAAGGGCTTTTATATAAACAAGATCAAATCTCGCAAGCTAGCGAAATATCTGAGTTTGGTGTATGTGTTGGCCCATTCTTGGAATTTTTTATCGTTCACTAAAGTCTGTACTTCTCTGAAGCCTTGTCGGTGTAATTTTCAATTAGATCTGACGGAGGATGCCATTAAAAATTGCTCTCCAACCTTCAAAAGATGAAAGTTCAGACAAACTGTTACTGCACTTAAATCTCGCTTTAAGCAACAAATCTGTGCAAGTTAAGCCAACAACGAAAGCCAGTCCTTCAGATTGTTCTGCAACACGAGATGCTTAGTAATTAGAACATCATTTGATTCTCATCAACTAATTTGACTTGGAGTAGTTTATCCTAGCAGGTTTCCCGGGAAGCACTATGGTTGCTAGACACGACCTTTTACATAGCGCTAAAACAGAGCCGTGTTGCAGTCTCAGCAACGGGTGTAATCTGGTGTTTTATCAGAATAAGTTGGCTGCACGATCTGCCACCCGGGGCAGCTTAGCCTGGGAACCAGCAAACGAAACAACAAAATTTATCGCAACGATTAATGCAGTCTGTATTACATGACACTACGTACCACTCTACACACAAAATTCAGAAAATCTAGAAAACTTTGTCTAGATGCAATAATATTGTAGTTAACAGTGTCATTTAAAGTGTTAAGTGACAAACCCATGCTTTGCTGTAGGATAAAAATATTTTTTCCAACTCACTAAAACCCATGGCGGGGATTATACGTTAACCGTGGCGCCGCAATTTGTTGATGGATTCTTATGTAACTCCAAGAAACAAATTGAAAGTAAAGAATAAAATTTCGCTTATTCCTCGAGATTTTGTATTTACTTGTTTAGGTTGAAATGCGGCCTGGACCAGAAGAAAAATTTCGCCATAGCAAAATTTGATGATGAATTCGTAACTTGACAAGACAAACCGGAAATAAAGAATAATTTTTTTGATATCTCGCTTAGTTCTAGAGATGTATCTCAAAAAGTGAGGAGGTTAGGGTGAGATTCGGCCTGGACCAGAAAAAAATCACGAAAACCCCTATATTTATACGGTGGAAATGCACTACAGGTGTTTTATTTTCTTCCTAGTGGTTGTTGTTAGGTTGAAATACGGCCTGGACCAGAAAAAACGACACCAAATGTACAAAGAATTGTATCTATAAATGATATTTAAAATGCTATATCTTGAAAACCAAGCGCGATATCAAAAAATCTTATTCTTTATTTTCGATTTGTTTTGCGAGTTCTACAAGAATTCATCATCCGATTGTGGCGACACGGTAATGATAGAACTGTTCCATAGCAAACGATTTTTTTAAAAACAAATCCTCATTGCAGTGCTTAGCGTCACGTAATATGAACCTTCTAATAATTTCAGCAAAATTTTTCTTGAAGGGTTAATGTATTGTCGCACCACAGACATTCCTTTTAATCAAATTTTGCCTCAGTGCAGAACTCCTTATTGGAAGGAGCTTGCAGCCATATTCACCAGTTGTCTGTTAGCAATAGATGTATACAACAGACACATTGGCTTAAGCGTTGCCTTCGGACCACGTCTACTGAAATTTCAGTTATGCAACCAATCTTAGTGGCCGCTTCATTTTCTTAATCTGTTGCTACTACCACCTTCACCATCACTGTCAAAACTAGCATAAATAGATTTGTTTGTTGAAATTGTTATACGATTTGCCGATTGCGTTCTGCGGTAAATGACGTGGGGATTGGGAGTTATTGGAATACACACGGCGGTTGAAGAGAGTGCTTGGAGTGTATAGTCACTTAACAATGGATTTCTTCTTGTCTGAATTCCTTAAAACTAAGGTCTTTAATGCGATTTTGTTGCCAGTTTACACCAAAGGAATAAAACCAACGTCACCATCTATGCTTCAAGAGTGTAAGCTTTAAAATTCGAGGAGGGATTTAAGAACAATCACAGCAGATGATTGTTAAACAGAATCTAACCGATAGCTATAAAATGACGGCTACGTCGGAAGTGCGATTTGAAACCACACCTGTCTTACTTCCCGAAGTTCAGCTCGACGATACATTTGGGGAAAAAAAAACTGCTAGGCTCTGGATGAATATCTGGAACCTAAGCCTTGATACACCTCTGCGTGAAGGAACAGATTGAAGCGAAGTCTGTTAAGTAATGCATAAGTTATCGGACACAAAGAAAGTCCACATTTAGCCTCAGCGTTGATTTTACTACCAGTAGAAACTTAGCCGTTCATAAACAATGTTATTGTAAAAAAATCGTATTCCGTACTCTGCGGTGTTTGTCATTCCATGCACCTGCTTTCTGGATGTGCAGCCCAAAATTTTCACTAAAAGCAGAGGAGGAAAACAGAAGACAAAGCCAGATCAGAAGATGGTGTTGGAAGAAAATACCGCAAATTAAATAGGATGCGGAATCTAATTAGGCAAGTTTTAATGGAAAATACCAAGACATTAAAGTGCTGTCGACCCGCTTTTGGCTCAAAATGGTCACAAATCCTTTACATCACTAACAGTAGATGTACGATATTGTGTAACTGCTTTGTGTCTAGTTATTGGTTTTTAGAGACAGGATTCTTCTCTGATATCGCTGAATTTAATCAGATATGCAACACATCTGATAAAAAAAAATTGATTACAAAATAGATCCTTTAAGTAGACTGATTCAAAGTGAAGAGCACCTATTGATCTGCAACAATCTTAAGAAGATGTGTTCTTGGAGACCCGCTTGTTGCAAATGGCAGTGCTGTCAATATAGCAGAATACTGGAAATTTACTGTTTTACGGTGTCGTATGATGTGAAAAATCAGGTAAAATTGAATATGCGACACTCACCCAGTTAATCGCCCCAGTTGAGGTAGAGGACCAAGTACGCCCAGACCTAATCTTCACGCTAGGGTAGGCTCACTTCGTGACAGGTAGATTACCCAAATCAAAACAAAGCAACAGCTTGACGTTAACTTTAAACTTCCATGGGGAAATACTGTTTCCATTTGGGCATAAATAAAGATAGTAAGATAACCAAATTGGAGGATTTTTGACACAGTAAAGTTGTTTTACTGAAAGCAGTCGTCCTTCAGGAAATCTTAAAAGTTTTGTTTTGTGTATTATATATTAATTTGTGGAAATAATTTAAGTTTTGTTCTGTGTGTTACTTACTAATTTGAATGATATATGTTTTTCAGGCGCAAATATGCGAATATTTAAGCATTCGTCGAGATTATTTCAGATGGACGTTACGCCAGGCCGAGGTTAGGACCTGTTGTATCCAGCCGTATCCAGTATGGCGGTCTTTTAACACGAGCAGCCAAACTGCTGGATCAATGTTCGGTTTAATTAGCGGAATTAACATTGCCCAACATCAGAGGTAGGCAGTTTAAATTTTCAGCTAATCTTTAATTAATCGCTTTGATCACATTCCGCCTTTGAACGCTTATCGCAGAGAAACGGCTATAATGTTGCAGCGGAAGAAATTTAATGAAGACACCAGGTCTCAATGATCACCTATAAAAAATAGTACCACTGCCATAATTTTAGAAATAAAATAAAAATAATTTCGGATGTGCAGTTGTAACACAGAAACATAACATACTCTACAGATGCTCGAACACATCAACCAATTTTGAGATTTGCGTCAACCAGTTAATTGTATTTGGCAACACGTAATCCATTTTTATCCAGCACAGTTTCTATAACGAATGCAACGAATTAGTTTTGCATGCAACTTCCAATTGCGGAGAGCCCTCAAATAGAATTCATTGAGGCTTCCTAGTGGTGTCATTACGCCAATTAAGTGTTTTGGTGCAGTAGCGGCCATTTTAATAAAAACTGTAGCTTTTTATTCTTCTCCTGCTGACTCTTTGAGCGGTTTAGCTTTAACCGCAGTGCCTGGAACAAAAGAAACGTTAACAAAAAAGGAACCTTAACAAAAAAAGGAACCTTAACAACAAAAAAAGGAACCTTAACAAAAAAGGAACCTTAACAAAAAAAAGGAACCTTAACCAAAAAAGGAACCTTAACAAAAAAAAGGAACCTTAACAACAAAAAAGGAACCTTAACAAAAAAAAGGAACCTTAACAAAAAAAGGAACCTTAACAAAAAAGGAACGTTAACCAAAAAAAGGAACCTTAACAAAAAAAAGAACAACAGAACGAAAACTTAGTTTCTTGTTTTCAGTTTTCCGGCTGATACTTCCTTACTGACCAAGTTAATTTCCCCGAGCGAATCTTCCCTTCATTCTTACCGCTGGTTCAGATTCACCCACACAAGAGAGAAATAGGATGGCGAAATGCCTCCCACCGAACGATGTTTCTTTCTCGAACCACAAATCGCTGCAAAACACAAAGCAGAGTTTCTTCAGAAAGAAAACCTTTTTGCGGTGTCCGAGGCAGTTTCTCCTATGTTAAATAACTCTTTGGAATTATTCGAAACGTAGTTCTAGACTGTAGCACGATTTTCGAGAAAGAACACCCACATTGCAGAGTTGTTTTTCACAGGGCTTTAGATTCGCGTACAGTTTTCGTGTTGAATGAAAACTGACAACGCGGAGTAAGTTAATTTGTACTGGGGATTTACATCGAATTCGCAATGTAGCTGGCTGGCCAAGTTAATTTCCCCGGGCGCATGTTCCCTACCTTCCAACCAGTGTCGGTTCAGATTACATACGCTAGAGAGAGGGGGAGAATAAGGTGTCGAAATACGTCCCACTGAGCGATGTTTTGTTATGAAGCCACAAATTGTCGCAATCCACAAATCAATATTACTTAAGAAACTTTCCAGGAATTTCTCAGATAACACAACTCCTAGGAATTATTCGAAACGTAGATTTTCACCGTAACGCTATTTACGTGATTTCTCACAAATATTTCTTTGTTTCTGTAGTTTCTAGACAAGAATTACCTTCGATAAGTGATCTGGTGGCTTAGTGGTTTTTACCGAGCATGGTGGTGTAACGGTTAGCGTTCTGGCCTCGCATTCGGGAGGACGGCGGTTCGAATCCCTGTCTGGGCATTCAGATTTGGGTTTTCCATGGTTTCCCAAATCACTCCAGGTAAATGCCGGGATGCTTCCTTCAAAAGGCCATGGCCGAATTCCTTCCCATTCCTTGCCCCCCCATCCTTCCCCGTCTCTAAAGACCTTGCTGTTAAGAGACTAAGCAGTTTTTTTTTTTTAAAAAAAAAAAAAAAAGCTTAGTGGGTAGGGAATCTGACTAGAGATTGAAAGGTCCCTGGTTCGAATCCCGGTCTCGGGGAGGATTTTAATGTCTTTAAACCGATTTTCACCTCTGGCATGGCATGCTGTGTAAAGTACGCCAGAACATTTCCGTGGTTCGGATTCCACGTTAAACTATAGGTTAAGGTGGCTACGACAGGAGCAGAATATGCAGCCAACAAAAACCCTGTCATCAGGTCATAACGATCAGTCGAGCATTTACCTTCACCTACAATAAAAAAGGAAGAATTAGATGAATGAGGGAATAAAAATGCACCAAACTATTTAACTTTGTCGGTACTTCAGTCGGAACGCCAATTATTAAAATTTTTATTGGAAATATATGTCGTCATACCGTTCCGAGGATCTTTAACGATGATATAACCTAATGGAGGGTAGTGGGTTTTGCAATCAGTTTTGGAACCATGTACTATTTGTGTAAATGTATATTGAGTTATAACTTGTTTGAAAGCGGATGGTGGGATCTATCGCAACATTAAATACGTCACTAAGGAAAACAGCTTATAAACTGGTCACAATGTTCGATACGGTGAAACAACATTTCGTTTCGAGCCCGTTTTATCGCGCCATGTCTAGTATTGAGGCACTTTAAGCGACTGTACGACCTGCCACTGTTCAAAATAAAGTTGGCTACTGTACAATATTTTGCTTCATCAACAGAGTACAAATACCTCTAAATAAACGGTTGTGTATACGTGATAAACTAACTTCTCAGTGTTAAACAAGGAAAACACATATTATGCTGTATATTTAGTAACTGCTTGATTTGGATCTATTAAGACTGTAAATATTTTTCCAACAAACGCATTGGGACAATTACAAAAAGAAATGTGGCAAAATCGTCGCTTTAACAGTGGTTAACTAATCATTCAATGTTTTATTGAGAATTCAAGTTTTTTATTCCTTTTCGTCTCGTAAAGTTGAGAAATAAACGGTAGTTACGACACATTCGAAGCTGTATGAAAACAATCATCAAAAAATTAAAATAAGTAAGAAACTAAAGAGCAAGTCCACAATTTTTATACACAGATCTCAGTTTAAAGACTTGTTTACACTTATACCTATTGTATGAGAGCGTATCTCAGTTCAAGAAAGAAAGAAAAAAAAAGAAGATAAGTTTTGCATTTACATTTAAACTGTTTAATCTTTCGGTATTTAGATATCCGACACGGTTACTTTGATGTAGCGTAATATTTATCTCGGTTACCAGATACTATCATATTTCAGACATGTGACATCTGGTGCCCTACTCACTTGAAAATCGCCAACGACTGAGGTGGAAAACACTAGACAGGTTTATCTGCTTGATGGATGCACACGCCCTAATGATAATCAGAAAATTTTATCTGTTATCAAGCTTACTACACCACTTGTTGTTTGTGAAATGCAATGAAATGAACAATAGTTTTTGGATTTATTTATATTTCTTTCCGAAAGTACATTGAACTGAAAAACTAAGATAAAGAAAACTACCATGCAATCAAAAATGTTAACAGCAACCAGCATCAATTTTTTTCGTCAAACTTAACGCAGAAAAACAAAAGTAACGACCATTGTAGTTACCTTTTTTTTTTTTTGCTTATGGCTTTACTACTCGTCGACGTGAAGGTAATCAGAGGCGAGGAGAAAAGGACTGGGAGCAAGGAACAAGAAGGAATTCGGCCATGGCCTTTTGATGGAAACCCCCAGGATTTTCACCTGGAGTCATTGGGGAAAACATGGAAAACCAAAAACTGGATGTCTGCACGGGGATTTGGACATAGTTTTTGCAATTTAAATATTCACTTTTGTCACTTCATTCCAAATCAACCCGGTATGAGAAGCTCAAAGTCATTTGCTTTCTGGTTTTCTTACTTACTAAAAAGTGAGGGCTATCACTTATGTTGTTAGTTGGAATTTTTTCTGGAATAGCTTCTACTGAGAGACGAGTATACATCTTTGTTACTGATATTTTTCATCATAACACTAAACTCTCTCTGATTAGACTTTATATAACTGTATTTGAATTTAAATGTCGGAAATTTGTATTGTTATGATAAATTTTCTAAGTATAATTGCTAAAACAAATAACCAGTATAACCAGTATTTGATTGATAAATTTCGCGATTGCGTTCGTTTCGTGTAAATATTCTTGTGACTTCTTAATAAACTTCCCTGTTTCTCACCTTATGCCAAAAAAATCTTAGGTTATGTAGTAATCTGGTTCCAGTAACTGCTTCAGACTATCCAGCTTAAACATCGAAAGTTTTGAATTTCTGCATCTCGTTGTCCTAAATAAACAAAAAATCAACTTTATAGTTATACGTACGTACCTGTAGCAATAACATTTTTTAAATGTGTCGCATTATAAATTTTTATCTCTGTCCATCGAATTTTTGTGCATTTACAGTATTTTTGTGCAGTTACTTCGACTTTAGAAAATTTCATTTCATGTAACATCGCAGTTGAGATTCCTTTAAACAATGTAAATGCAAAAAAAAAAAAAAAAAATCAAATTCAATCATTTATTTGAAGTTTACTCCTCCTTTTAACGGGATAAGCGCAAATAAAGTGAATGCAGTTATTCTTTTGAAATTTCCAGGTTAAGCAAGCAGCGCTGTGGTGGCGGCCAGTGTAACTAAGAGTTCGGGTATCATCGGACTCGCCGAAGGTTTCCGAGTTATGGAGATTACGTCCGGACTCCGGCGCAATGGATTTTATTTAAACGCATTTTTCTAACTCGAAAGAACGGTGGGTACATTTAAAAAGAAATACTAGTTTTATATGGAAATAATACATCGCAAAATTAATTTAAATTAGATTAGTGAGCATACTATATACACTTCCTCCATTTTGGTGTTTTAGAAATAAACTAACACACATACACCCAAACACATACAGAGAAAGAGGGGGAGGCATGCAGAAACTTTAAAACTAGATTCTTATAACTCGAATTTTATGCTGAACCACGTATCGGCAGCACACACTGGAAATGAGATGAACAGGCTGACAGCCAGCTATTTGGAAAAAATAATATATATATATAATGTTTTGCAGCTACGAGTACAACGAACTACAGTTTGGCGGAAACTGGTGGGAGTCGGGGCAATGTAAGCACTAATCATCTGATGTGTGCGTACTGCGTTACTCACAATCCTAGAAAGGAGAAATTGTGCATTAAGCAATAAACACAACTGAATTTTTTTTGCCCGTTAATGGTATTTCGTTTTCAGTAAATTGACGTCAATAAACTTGCAGTTGAAAACGAATATATCAGCATAACCGAATTTCTACTGTTTATAACGACAGAATGTAGTACGGTACTTACATTTTTCATTCATGGGATGCAAATGGTTTGCATGTAAAATGTATCAAGTGACCAAAATAGATAAAATCACTGAGGAAATACGTCCGAATTAGCGGAAAGTGGAACGGTGGCACCGAAGTAAAAACATGCGTTCATAGCCGGAAAACTTAATATTGCCTAAAAGTATTTTCCTCATAGAAAAGTTTCTGAGTAACAATGTATTGTTCATACATCTTATGCACAGGCTGTAAATACGCGAAGGTAACTGGGGAAACAAACTGGAAGTTAATAGAACTGTGATAAAAAGAATTCCCAACAGAATGTAATAATACATTTGAAAATATATTTGATAGAAACATTAAGCTTCAAAAATAAAATCAGCTTATTCAAGATTTTCTGATCACAGCAGGAGGTAAAAAAAAAAGTATCTCCTATTTGAAATTGAGGATTATGTGTCCGACTTTCCAAACTGAGATACAATAGCTCTCTCAGGGATGTAAATATGCGCGATTTGCTTCCTTGCATTTTTAAGTGCATTCATTTTTCTTATTATGATCAATGTTATCTTTCGTCGATAATGATTTAAAATCTTTATAGCTACTAAGGATTAAACCTGTTTATAACATATCAGTATATAATATCCTATATTAAATACAGCTGATTATCCGAAGAGGAATTACCCTCCCTAATATTCTGACAAATGAAATTGTGTGTGTGTGTGTGTGTGTGTGTGTGTGTGTGTGTGTGTGTGAGAGAGAGAGAGAGAGAGAGAGAGTAGTCACAGTTGGAGGGAAGTAAGTGTGCGGCATTCGTAAATCAGAGATAGAACAAAAAATACTAGAGGGAACTTTTATTAGGAGAATTAACAGTACCATAGTACTGGGTGATAAGTATTCGTTAGCAAAAAAAAGATTGTAGGCATTAGAAAAAAATTATGCTCCTCGAACGAAATACGATGCACTGCAGAATCTGGTGACTGTTGCTGGGGACTGCTTTCCCATGGCCGCTCCGCCTCTGCTCTGCATTAAGCATTCTGAGCCGGGACTGAAAAGCCGAGTGTAAACACAAAAAGCGGGCGGAATGCCGCCTACATACGGAACACCAGCAACCACAGAACGATTGAATCAGACCGCCGCGCCGTGCGTTTAACAGTGGCACGATGAAGTGAGTTGGCACAACCAAACATCTCTTCTGGTTCATAAATTTTAGACAAATTTTGTAATTTAGTTTTCACTTTTCACGGCACATCCGGAAGCTGTGTCGCTACAGAACACCTTAAAAGACCACATTCTTACAAAAGACAAATTTTATTTTCTAAGAATTGTAAATCTTATAACAAATGTCAGACTTTTACTGTCAAAGGAAAGCAAGTAGTCTTGCAAGAGAAATAGTATAGTAACTGTAACCACAGATTTAATACTACACTTTAACTGATTATATAGCTATTTAAGTACTGAAATGCTTCACGTAGAGCAGACACATAAAAATACAATAGAAATTAGGCAAAAATTGTGAATTTAGTTGGTGGTAATAGCAGTAGATTCACCGTACGTGGATGAAGTTGCAGAACTGAGGAACTATGTACTTTCATTCTTAAAGTTAGACAATCTAAACCCGCGAACGCGTGGCTCAGGAGGAAGAGCGTCTGACTACAGTCCAGATGATCTGGATTCGACCCCTGACGAAGTCGAGGTCTGAACGTCCGTTAAGGCTCCCCAGCCCCACTTAGCGTGCTGTCCAATGAGTACCGTGGAGGAAACTCCGCGGGAAGGTAAAGAATGGCGAGACGTGACGCAAGCCATCACGTCCTAGTGCCAATACTCGTGCTCTACCTCGTGAATGTTGTGGAAGTGTCAGAAGCCGTAGGAACCCCGTAAAATTTAGCTTCTAAATACTTCATCACAGTCCCATCTTTATTGTTATTCTGTATATGCGTGTCTTTTATGGCCCTGTATTTAAACCAACTGGTTCAACAACTTTTCCTTATCCTTTATACAGAAAAAGAAAAATGTATTGAAACTGATCACGCGTCTCCGCACTGCAGATTGACGACTAATATTCGCAATTTTTTATGCAAATGTTTGTTCCAGTAAGATTTGTTAGTGGTAAGATAAATTCCATATTCGACAGTTTTGTCTATTATTTTAAGTTTTTGATCTAGCCTGTATTTATTTGGTTTGTAGCGTTTCTCCCAATTTAAATATATATACGTGTTTCTACTTTCACAGAAGCAAAATTCAAACTGGCGTAATAATTTGGCTGAAAAGAGATTTATGTACCAACGAGAATACGAAGTCTCTCGTGTTACTTTAATCTTCACTCCTACGTTTAGTTTAGATGGAACATCGTGACTAATATATGCACCTATGGATTATTTATCGATCTAGTTTTAAAAATTGTCACAATATCAGACACCACCAATCGTTTTTACTGTATTATTTTTCTCTTTAATTAATTATGTGCGTTTATGAATAATTGTATTCATGTATGTAAATTATTCTGTGTACCGTAGGATTTCCACAAGCGGTTAGAGTAAGTTTAGTAGTGTTAGCTAATGTTAAGAATTATTGGTGTGTAGTTACTTCAAGAAGTGCTGTAAATAGTATTTAAATGTTAATTTTGCTAACAGATTCAGTGAAAAATAAATCCAATAGTTCTTTTGGAACAGTAATTTTCATTTCGTGATAACAATAAATCATTTTTGGCGGAGCTAAATTAACAGCGATTCAACTTAAAAAATAAATGGATATCAGCTTGAGTGTGTTCGTGATGACACGGGTCTTGTCCATAACATGCTGTAGTTTCATAGAGTGTGGAAATGTTGTTAATCCATCTAATTCTTCGGGATCTGACCTGGTAATTTTTGTCATCTACTTAAATACACTAATTAAGGAAAGTTTATAAGATATTGCTTTATCTAATAAATAAGAAATTGGTAGTGTTTCAGCTGCGAGTGAGAGCTGTAGAGTGTGCCAACACGAAGCAGTATCGTGACTGGGATGTGCTGCCCTGTTAATTGGCCGTGGCTGTCTACCATTCAGCGCGTCTTTGCGTGTTACACCTTCACGGCCGCTACGAAGAAAACCGATACCATGAATCACGGAATTAGTTGCACGCGGCTTTTCAAGCGCAAATCAAAGCATCTCATTCCGCCGTTTACCATCAGGAGAGCTTGGATACGCACTGAAACCAATAATTTCTAGAAGTTGGAACGTGACGAAGTATTTGTTCAATGTACTCTTCCAATACCTCGTGGTAAATTATGCATGTTGGATAGAAAGGATAAAACTTTTATCACATTTACGCGTGACCGCAATGAAGGTCATGTGGCCAATATCACTATAAGATAGAAATTTATCTCCAAATTCTGAGCGTAAGTAATGCAGTAACCAATGTAAAACACACGTAGCATCCATCGAAGAGCAACAACACAAACTCCCTTTCGAAGTTCACAATATTATCAGCAATTTGTAGGTCTTTATAGAAGCTGACAGCGGTAAGAATTGAAAACTATCACTCGCATATTAAGACAATTGATTATTATTACCTCTTGGCAAATAACACTAACGATGAAGTAACTAAACGAGACTCTGTGTTCTGCAATGGAGGAGGAACTCTGGTGCTTAGCACGTAAAAGTCTTTTCGTATAGTCTGACGTTTTACTACTGACGAGATTCCCCTCTTTACAGAACGGTAGGCCTATTCCGTTGAAGTTCTTCCTACTCCACTCCAGACTCTGTTATAAGTTTCAGTGAATGCATCGGTGAAAAGTTTGTCCCCACATTAGTTAACTAGTATAAAAAGAAATTAACTTTGTCAAATCATACATCGAATGAAATATTGTACTCTTCCTCACGGGAATCTACAGTGTTTAACAAATCATTAACTATAGTTCCAATCCTTCAACAGAGACAAGTTCGCTTAGCCATTTTGAGTCCGTTCATCATGAAACAGTGTCAGCATTACAAATTTGTTCAGATATAAACATTTTATTTGACAAAATTTACCAACGCCAGCAGGCACACACACTATACACCTCACGTTTAGTATAGCAAAACAAATTTTTAATAGAAAAGATTCATTACACAGAATAAATATAGTCTGGGAAACATGAAAACAGTATGCTAATGCCCTACGTGGCTGAACGAAACTGCTAATATAAGAGTTTAGATATTTCCGGCAAAGATTTGCCATCAGCCCCATTTCATAAGAGCATTAAGACAAAGACATAAAAATAATAATTTGTTATACAGTATTTATCACTATAAACGCCGGATGCCAAGGACAGAAAATATACAAATTCGCCGATCGACTCCATTAGATAATATAGTGAAAACATCGACAAAAAGCCACCACCACACAAAAGCATCAATTACATCATAATGTCTATCATTACACATGCGAATTAACCGAACAGGCTGATAATATAAATGTTGATAATTTTGCCCGTCAATTTTTTGTGTATTCCTTCAAAGCGAGGAACCATTCATTCCAGTTTACAAGACTGAACAAACAGCCGAAACTTCTTTCATAAATATTAACTTTTGATTGTGTAGCATTCGTTACAGAAAATACTGTAATCTCTGGGAACTTTTAATATTGGTATTACAGTGGCGTCTGGTGGTCCTGTTTTCCTCTTGACGTCTGTCTGTTACAGGAAGTCCTGATGATAACGATCATATTTATTCAAAACGCGGTATTTAGTAGCTTATCTCAAGAATGGAGTAGGCGTCTGTGTTTTAAAAACATATTGCCAGAGTTACGAGTTGATGCGATTGCTAGTATCTGTCACACTTGGTCAAATGCAAAAACCGGAAATTTGTCCTTTTTAGCACTTCGTTTTTGACCTACTTTCCCAGACAGGCAATGATCGAGGAAAAAATAATTAGTTATATCTGCTATAGTAAATAAAGGCGTCTTTCTGTGTTAGGGCATCTGCTAATCATAAATAAAAGCTTCTTCCCCTATTCTGAATGGTGAGATTAACTTAAGATAAAATAATAATAAGAAGAAAGGGGGCAAACACACTGTCTGAAACGCAGAAACATGAATTAGAGTATTTCAGTTATTCACGAACTATGCGTTATTTATTACACAAGAAGATTGCAGAACAACATCCAAGTTTGATTCAACAGTGTGCAACGTCCCTAGCATTTTTTTTTTTTTTTTTTTTTTTTTTTTGATGGTCTGAAGAGAAGAAAGTTGAACTATGCAAAACAAGTAATATGCACATCCTTCTAAAGATATATTATAAAACAGTAACTTGGGATCACGCAAATATAGCTATAACTCAGAACAGCTGTAACATTTGATGCCATCGAGAAATAAACACGGGCAACCATTAGCAGCAGATCTTTCCCGGCAGCCTCAAACTTTTATTATTATTATTTGTTTCAGGCTTCAACGATCGCCAACGACGTCGTCATTAGATCATGAATGAGACCGGGCAAGTAACGGGTATTTTAAAGGAACCATTCTGGCATTCGCTTGGAGTGATTTCAGGAAACCATACAAAACTCGAGTCTGGTTTTCCTGGATTCAAACCCGCGTGTTCCGATTGCTTGGACCTAACGTTACCGCTCACTCACCACACTAGGTACATAAAAAGAGTTGAAAGAGCAAGCAAGCTAAATTACTGTTAAAAAAATCTATAAAAACCTTTTTGAAGAAACTTTTGTTTGTAAAAGTAGAATGAATCAAACAATAGCTTCTGACCAATTTACAACCACCTATGGAAAGGATTTAAAGTGTTGCACGCAAGGCACGTTTAGCCAAACTCCCGCTGCCAAACAAATCTCGACCACAAAATTAAACAGGATTCACCGGAGTTCGTCACGTGTACGTCATCTTTCACCTCGTACACAGGAACAAAAATATACCTGGTTGCGAAACCGCTCACCGGTGCAGAAGTTCAGACTGGATTTCATTTCATGCATCGTAAACCTAGCTCACACCAAGAAAACGCGCCGACAGCGTATAACTGGGATGGAAACAAATCAGCATGATCACTCGGGACAGACGAAGCGAAATAAACTCTCCAGAGCAGAAATAGATCGTGTTTACATCTCGCAACCACTCACCGAGTTTCTGCCTTCATGAACAAGAATACTTTTTATGAAGCGGAGAATATACAGGTGACGAGAGCAAACCAACCCGAAAATAGCTCTAGATACTATTCATATGCGATACAGAACATTGTGAGTACGCTATTGGTAAAAATATTGTACTCTCCCATCCAAAAGAAAATTATATGTCTTCAAATTCACGAATTTATGCTTAAACGTCTGTGAAAACGACTAGTTTCTGACCGATGCACGCATATGACAAAACCCGCTGTTTGCTGCTACACTGGATTTGTGGAGAAGCTAATGTACCCAATTGACGGGTTACAAAGGCGATTTTCAGAGTCACACAGAACCGTAATTTCACAGAGTAACACTATAAACACAATCAGTATTATACGCTTCGCAATAAGATGGTGAAATGTGTTTGTTTGCACAAAGAAAACTTTTATATAGCACCGGACCTCTAAAAACCGACTTCTACTAGAGTAAGTAGTGTTTTCAATACGTTTCGACCTACTAAGAAATTAGAAAGATCAGCAATATAAAAAGAAAGAACCGAAATTTTCACCCCTTTTAAGTATCAGATTTTTTGAATATCGAAAGTTTTGATTTTATTTATGCTTTGCTCATCACAAGTAACATGGACCTCTCGTGTTTTTCAATTTATTTTTTCCTTTGACGAAAGAAAATGTCGAGTGTTACTGTGGAAATAACAGTGACAACTCTTTAGAGTACAATTTTTCAGTAACAATATGTAAAATCACCGATTCAAATCAAGTATTCAGAGAAAAGAAATACTTACTATTTGTATGCACAGCTTAACACTCAAGTCAAAGATCTCCACTGACGTCTGTCTGGTTAAAGACGGTACAGTTAAACTCTATCATGTACAACTTTTTTTTATAATGTTTCAACATAATGTTTGAGCAGTCTGTTGGCTCAGTGGTTGAAGTGCTTGACCTGGATTGAGAGATCGATTGGAATCTCCGTCGTTTAAATTGAATGTCACCTATCGCAAAACTTTGCTTTGTTCATGTGTAGCGCGCTAGGATGCTTTGTGAACCAGATTCTACTTTATTCTTTATAGATCCAATTCATCCGCTAGGTTACACTACGACATACATGAAATTGTGGCAAATCAAAACCGTGTGTTTTAAGACAAGGACGAGTTTTATTGTACTATGATACTGTCGTCCTCATAGCAAGCCAGGTCTAGAATCGTAATTTGTAAAGCATTGCTCGTTTCAAGCTGATGGCAGCGGATGTTTTTGCGTAGTAAATTAACAGATTCGTAAAGGAACTTCAGAACGCTTCTTTCCAACTCGTTATATAGGTTAAAATTTACAAACAACATCTAGATATTCTTCTCCTGTAGAATGATTTAGCGTATCTTTTATCGACCGAGAAGCTTTTAGATGGAAGTCTTAAAAACATCTGATTTAAGATCAATACTTTGTGCTTTTAGTATCGGCACATATCGTTACCAGGTAGTAGTAATCTACTTTGCACGTCAAAAATAGAATCCTGTTCACACGTAGCGAACGCTGCACGCACATCCTTACGCCGCAGACTGAAACCGCAGGTATGAAGCTAGGCTTTCACAAAAAGTACAGCCCCGCCGATGTCAAACCACCCTGTAGGCCAAAGGCTGCAGGCGAAAGTGGGAATGCGCCGACGTACTGTTTCTCCTTTTTATGGACACACTGCCTAGAGCGGAGGTTCCCAAACTTTTTACCCCGTCGACCCCTTGATACGATATTTGCCTTCTTATCGACCCCCACAAGTATTTAATTAAAAAAACCATTAAATCATTTTTGGCATTTCTGTCGCTAAGCAATAAGAGGCCTGCATAACAACTCAACGAAATAATTTATAAAATCCACCCAATAAAATTAACAGAAAAACGAGATACTTTCCACTATTATTATAATCTCAAAAAATAGGGACAAATCTATGGATAGATGGAATAAATTTCAAATAAAGACCTGCCAAAAAGAGCAGATAGTTGTGGCACTGTTTTTACTTGTCACATAGCGATGAATCCACCTTCCTAGGGCACTCTTCAACTCTCAATACTGTTACTATCCCCTCTTGAAAACCACCTTACCTCAGTGAGCAAAAGTAATTGGTTGAAAGTTTCATCATTTACTTCACATCACTTCACAAACAGACGAGAATTGAGAGTATGAGATTTACTTTAATTTATTGACCTCACTGTTAGTAGAACAGTCATATTTTTTCCTGTACAGGTTAATTGATTTTCTTTAGTATTAACCGACCCCCTTTCAACCCCCCTGTATTAATCGACCCCGCGAAATCTTTTATCGACCCCAAGGGGTCAGTATCGACCACTTTGGGGACCCCTGGCCTAGAGTAAGAACGGAAACGTAAGTGATTTTTTTTGAAGCGGCTTGTAAATATAGTATAAAATACAGAGCGTCAAAATTAGTCACAAGATAAGCAGAAGATTGTTGTACCACTCAGCTTCATCAGCTTTGAAAGAACGTGACGGTGGTTTATTTGGGCTTAGCGATTGTTAGGTTCTGGGTCTTTGTCAGGTGACTGGCAAACAAAACTGTGATACATTATTCTGCAGACGTAAGAAATTCTACAGTTCTATCGTTACCGAATATAGGCTTAAAAATCTTCAAAAGTCATGAATTCTGGACAGATATATTAATCAATATAATGGCTTATTAGGAACAGTTACCAAATTGTCTAGATCCTTCAATCTTTCGTTACCCAACTCTCCGAATAGGTCAAATAAATCTAACTCGAGCCAACCAAAGATCAGTTTTCGTTAACGGGGAAACTTCCTGTGAATCAGTTCGTCTCACAGCTCGCAATTGTATATACACAAAATTGAACTGAAAGAAAGATGAAAATGTGAAATATCAAATTTGGAGACATGAATGATGTAAAGATGGAGGGAAAGGTTCCGTATTCGAAAATTTTAATATTACTGGCACAATGATCTCAAAGTTTCTTCTGTCGAAAGATGAAGTAAGAAATAATATACTTTTTGTTGTTTTTATTTTGTTTTGAGTATTTCTTTAACTGTCTGCATATTTAAAAAATCAATCGATGTTACAGACTGGCGAGAGATATTTCAATTAATGTTTGTCGAAAAATTGTAGATTGTCAAATATTTCCTACATTTTTTTTGTTAGTCGAACGCGTATGCTCGGATCAGCTTAAATACAATTTATTCAATAACAACAGCGCAGAGCTGGTACAATGGGAGAAAAAAAGCGATCCAGTTGCCGCATGGCGGACAAAAGGTAAGCTCCGGGAACTATTGGAATGGAAATTAATTTAAAATGAATTCTGCGTGCCGTATTCATCACCGGGGCAGAGAATTTGTGACTCTCGATAAAATAAGATTTACTGGTTCCGGAAAGCGGAGTTCGGCGATCCTGTGTTTAGCATTCGCCGTCATATTTCCTGTGAAGTTTGATCCAGTATCCAAAAAATATTTATAGTTTTGCAATTTTTTTGTACCGTTTTCACTGGAGTGTTGAGTGTTGGTTAAAGCAACTCTGGAACAGAATACATTTGGCAATCAAGTTAAAAGGAGTTTTAAAGAATTACTTTTTGCAGTGTCAAACAAACTGAAATAATCCTAGTTCTATTTGCAGGTTAGGGGCATGAAACATGAGCATAAGATTATATGAGACAGTGATGTGCACACACGTTGAGGTTTAACAGGATTTAACACCTAATAAAGGAAAAATTGGTCAAGCGCGAGGCACTTTCACACCCCTGAAGGTTTCGTACTAAAAATGTGGATAAAACTAAATTGAGTGAAAAAGCAGTTTTGTAAAAAAAAATTAAAAATATGGTGAGAGTTAGCAATTTTAGAAATTCCATGCTTATCAGAATAAGTGCTAAATGTAAGTAGAATCTACAAATTTAGGTTCAGGACCTTCAAATACTATGGGTTCAATTAATAATTATTCTTTAACTATTACGCCAATACAACTGTTGTGTATTGGCATAATTATTAAAGAATAATTATTAATTTAACAAGCAACTGTGGAAGAAATGGCCTACAAAAATCACATACTAACAGTTCAAATTATACAAAACTGTAAAAATTGTTTAGTTAATTTCAATGGCTGATGATATCTCGACAAGGGACCATATGCTTCCTTTTATAAATAAACAATGAATAAAAATTTATTATTTTAACAAGCGAAGAAATTCCAAAGAATAACGTACTAAAAATAAAATTAGAGCAAGCTCCAAGTAGTTAGAATGACATTTACGGAAAAAGAAAAGTCCAAATCTTATTACAAAATCTCCAAAGATGTTTTTTTTTTTGCTCTGCAATGTTATCATCGAAACTGTATTTAAAATAATGAGATAGTTAAGCACGTTTTCGAAAGCTTAAGAACGAAACTAAACGTGTCGATGTCCGTAGCCTGACTTTATATATATATATATATATATTATATATATATATAAACACGCGTCTATCTCTCCAAACTCCTTTTGCTCCATCGTTTGTCCACATTCTGTAAAAAGGAATTACTTCACAACAGACTTCACTTAAAAAATGTTCCACTAGTACTCAGAAGTTAGGACGCAGAAATTCTAGTCCCTGGTTATCGACTTTTTTTTTTACTTAGGGCTTTACGCCTCGTCAACGTCGAGGTCATTAGAGGCGGGATGGGATTGGAGAAAAGTAACGGGAAGGAATTCGGCCATGGCCTTTTGAAGGAAGCATCCCGGCACTCGCGTGGAGTGATTTCGGGAAACGATGGAAAACCCAAATCTGGATGCTCGGACGGGGATTCGAACCGACTTCCTCCCAAATACGAGGCCAGAACGTTAACCGTTCACCCACCACTCTCGGTCCCTGGTAGTGGAGAAATGAGACGAATGATAAGAGGGATGACCGCACCGCACACGAGTTTTGACTAGGCGAGGCAAGGCGAAGCTGTGGGTGGTCACAATGTGTAAGGCATACGTGATGAGTCACTGGTAAAGGCTGGGACCACCTACCAGGACACTGTGCCAAACCAGACTACATCCTGTGCCATCACCATCTCCTAAACTGACTGTCACAATGAAACATCAGGCATACTAGTACGTCCACAGAGTATCTTTCTTGTAGTAAAGTGATTAACAAACAAAAGCTAAAAACAAAATGTATTTGGTTGTAACAATTTCTCCAAAATTACCCGTGTGGAATAATAATTAAAATAATGGCAGTCATTGGGGACTCTGTGTGGTCGTAATGACCTGTTGACAGGGTTTTCATCGACTGCTCGTTTCGCCCCTGCCTTAGCCGCCTTAACCTAACCCGGTGGTGCTATTAGGTACAGGGACCTACCTACAGCCGTGGAATACCAACCACGGAGCGTTCTGGCGTACTTCACATTACACAACAAACTGTGCCAGAGGTGAAGGTCGGGTTAAGGGTCTATGAATATCCCTGCTGAAATAGGATTCGTACCGGGGACCTTTCGTTCCCTAGTCAGACACCTTGACCACCAGACCACTACAGATATACTGTTAACATTAGCATGTCAGTGCGCGAACTCATAAAGGCCCCTCTACAAAATCGCCCATGATGGGGGATTAAAAAACTGGCCATCATCGTCGCAATCATGAGTTGCTGCCTGTGAATTTTCATTTACTGACTGTTGAAAATGGATGTCAAAGTGATAGAGGCTTGTGGTGATCACGGATTAATAAGTTACTCTATCTTACTCAGTCATAATTTTATAGATTCCTTGAGGTTTTGTTTTAGTTAGGTTTTTGTTTGTCGTGATGGTTGATGGCTGAACTCGATCATCACAAATTCCTTTTACGAACCGTGCAACATCGGAAGGAAATTCGATGTAAATGTTATCTGTGTAGTTTCGGCTGGTGTTTGCGGAACATTGTAAAATAATTAATTTACTGAATTAAAGTTATTGTAACTGAAAGGGTTATGAGTCTTCCATTAATCAGATAATTTATATAAAGTATTTAAAATAGAAGTCAAGGCGAATGTGTAACTAAAGAAGAGATTACCATAATCTTCCGGAAATAACTGGAAAACATTATATTAGTACCAGGCAGAAACGATGCACAAAGAAAAATAACACAGGCTGCTGCTATCTATATGCTTAGTACATATAACCATTATCGGAATGAGCATCAAAAACAAAAAGAGTCTTGTAAAATAGATAGAGGAAGAGCAGATGGTGGGTGTTGACTATTCACCGCAACTAGGCAGAGCCTCCTATTATTGTGCTAGGTATTAGGCAATTCTTGCCTGCGACTTCGTTTTCACTTCCCCGTCCATACACATAATACCTCCCCCCCCCACCTTTCCAGACAAACATGAATAAACAACTAGCCGAACTTCTAGCAGAACCATCATCAGAATTTGATAACTTCGATCGCATGTCATCAAGCAACTTTGAATATCTAATGCAAAAAATATCTCCACTGGTTGCGAAAAAAAGTCATGTTTTGGACCTCTGCGGCGACAGAATGATGGGCGATTGTGTGGATATGCGCACGCATTCTTTGTTGTACCGATAACTAACCGATTACTTACGATTATAGGCGATGATGGCCACTCAGAAAATTATTCGCTCTACACAACCGTGCGTGTGTATAGTCGCCCATCGTGGGCCATTGTGTAGAGGAGCCTTAAGAGTTTACCCATCCAAAAATCGCCCAACGCGCATGAAGAAGTTTTCAGTTCAAAAACTAAAAATCTAACTTAGTCCTCAACCCGAGGGTTGGTCGAATCTTCCCAAAGGAGATGTACCCAGCTATTGTCTCAGACGTAGGAACACCAGTTCCTTTCCTCAGGGGTCTACAGTTTACGTGGAATCAGAACCACGGAACGTGCCGGCGTAGCTCAGTCAAGTACAACTCCTGAAAGTTCCCGCTCACCACGGGATTTGAACCCGCTACCGGAGAGAGTAAGTTTCGGAAGTAAGCGCCTTAACCGCTGAGCTACCAGACTGCCTGGTTTTGAAGTGTATGTGTGCTAAGTACTATCAAATTCGGATAAAAACTGTGGGTTTGTATGAACAGCGGTTATAGAAATTAATGTGAGGAGGAAAGGAGGAAGGTTTAGGCTTTTGTAAATTAAACGTAAAGAGTATTTTTCTATTTGTTTTCAAATATACGTATGCAAAGTCCCATCAAAATCTGATGAAAACTGTTTGTATGAACAACATTCGCAGAACAACAAACGTTCATTTTTATATATTAGACACAAGTATAATCCATACTTTCACTCAGGGGCGAATCCAGGACTTTGGTTTGGGTGGGGGTGGAGGGCTTGGCTTGAGTGCATTTCTTTTGGGAGCCTTTAGTGGATTTTGGCTTTGGGGGGCTTGAGTAGGGCAAAAGGTAGTATTTATAGTCTCCTTGGGCCTCAAATCCGTAGAGCTAAAAACAAAAACAAAAAAAAGTCTCCGAGTATCGGAGATGGACCTAAATGGATCCGCCCCTGCTTTCACTGCAGTCCAAGCGCAAGACGTCATACCTATAGCTACAGATGTACTGTTAACATTAGCATGTTGGTGAAGCGAACTCATAATATCTTACCCATCCTAAAGGCGTCCCAACGTGCTTATCATATGCGCAACACGTCATAGCATGTCGGTGACGGAAAGTCGCGATCTCATAGATTTACCCCATCCTAACGCCGCTTAACGCGTCTATAGAAGTTTTCACTTAAAAAATCAACTGTATATATATCTTGCGAGATGTATTCAATAACAAGGTTATGTTTTTGGAATTAATATGACAGCACCTACATCAACGTAATCCTAAAGCAGGGGAACATATGAATATGGAGAAAATATGCGGCAGGAGATTAATCAGAATGTTGCAGAATGTACGCCATTTAACTACACGAATATGCAAACAGCCTGCCTTCCAATGTCGTCCGATTGGCAAGAAAACGTTTCTGACTAAATCGTAGTAATTGCTCCTCGTCCGTTTCAATCATTCTATTGCCATACCTCCACTGCCCCCTAAAAAGTTGAAGCTACTGTATTTAAGTAAATGGGTGAATATTATCTGATTCATAATTGGAGTACTTTGTGGCAGCTCCGACTATATATTTTTAAAGAATAACTCAACATATCAAATAGCAATACGTGCGTAGAGCGTCATTCTAACCGTGATCTTACCTATTATTAACAGTTTGAATCTTCAAACACGACGCAGAGTTACAGCAGTTACACTTAATAAGGAGAGAGGAATACACGCCAGTGGGGCTGCGCCACCACTTAGGATCGGAAGTCCTGGTCCCTACTTGTTGGCCGTCATGGTTGCGGTCTCTAGATCTTCATAAAAAAGAGAAATCTTTTAGTCCAAAATATTTACCTAGTACTCGGAAAGAACTTTTCTAAATTCTATGTGTAGAGCACAGCACTTTACCAGAAAGCAGTGAAACTGAAGCATTTGAAATGTGATGCTGTAGAAGGATGCTGAAAATTAATGGATAGATCAAGTACGAAAAGAACGTGTTTTGTAAATGGTGGATAAGGAAAGACGTTTGTGGAAGAATCTTACAGAAAGAAGAGACAGGATGACAGATCACACTTTCAGGCATACAGGATAGGTTAATTTGTTTGTGGAGGCAACAATCGGAGGTAAGAATTGTAGAGGTGCACAAAGATCAGAAAATATGAAGCAGGTAATTGAAGACATAGGATATAAAGGATATGTTGAAATGAAAAGATTAACGCAAGATATGAAGGAATGTAGGACTGCAGTCTGAAGACAGACGAGAAAAAAGTAAACAATTTATAAACGGTTTTTAGTGATTTTTGGGTAACGGTGTCAGAGATTGGAATAAGTTACCAAGAGAAATGATTAATAATTTACCAAAAGCGTTGAAAGAATTTAAAGCTAAGAAGTGCAGAGGGCAAATGTAGGTGGATGCAGGAATGGGAGAAGATGGGGGTGTAGGGAAATTGCCATAGGAACGTGCGCTCCATCCCAATTTAATTAAATATTATTAAAGGTCTTTTGTCCAAGTTATCATGGTGATAGTAAACAAAATAATACTGGCTATTGAAATTCTTATTTAATCTAATTTTTCTATTATAAACGTTTAAATCAACGGTCAAGTATAAATTTAAAATCATGGTGTTAGGAGAGGACGGAAGTATAACTGTGAATTTCTTTTCACGACATCAGCATCAGAATGCAACTAGCGTGATAAATGCCACGCGTCAAAGAGTTTCTTTCAGTATTTGGGCTGAGTGGGTCTGGTAAGACGTTCATGTGATCATCTCTGTAGAAAATCCTCACGATCATGGGGGTCGTTCTACGAAGCCACGCGGCCGCACAAAATCGTATTATACTAATAATTTTAAAATAGCGCATGGTGCATTCGATTTTATTCTTCTATCCCAGAAACGAGCAATAAAAACTGAAAGCTTGTCAATGGAAAAACGATAAGAAAAAATCACAGTTTAATGTATAAGCAGATAAACTATGCATCTAATATTCTGTTTAAAAAATTTTACTTACAGCGTAAGGACTGCAGAAGACACTCACCTGAAAAACAAAAATATCTTTGTTATAAATTTCACACAGATAATCAAGTATCTCGACATAGTATCATGGAGGCAACTATATGAACAGAAACTATTGTAGCGTCAAGAATTAAATTTATAACTGTCGGAACTCCGACAGGAAATGACGTCACAAGAATACCATAGAATTTCGTGTAATTTTGATCACTACGGAAAAAAATTAATGTTGTTGTTGTTGTTGTTGTTTTAGGGCGCGTCGACAGCGGGGTCATTAGCGCCCTAACAAAAACCAGGCGTGACAACGTGGCGAAATTGCCGTCTGTGTGGCCGACTGTAAAGGGGTCGGCCACAGAGACAGCACAATAAAATACTAACATACTAACTAAAATACCGTCTGCCTGGCCGACTGTAAAGAGGTCGGCCACACAGACGGCAACATAAAATATAAAACTGTGACTAAAATATAATACATTAACTGGTTGGCTGTAGATGGGCCAACCAGGTTAAAAAACAAATTAGCTGGCTGGCTGTAAAAGGGCCAGCCATATAATCAGGGTCACAAATAAAAACAGTACTTGGATTGGTGGTTGTATACGGCCACCAATCCAAACTAGAACCTAGGCCGATCTGCCCAAAATTTTTGGGACAAGACCGGCCAAGCAACAAAACTTTAAAACCTTAGCCACGTTGTCACGGTCATCGCTTAAAATAAGGGACAGATCGTTGGCTAAGCCAACGTCCGCCCTTAGATCTAAAAACAATACACATTCGGTTAAAATGTGGAGTACCGTCAAAGGTACGCCACAAGCATCACACTCCGGAGGGTCCTCTCGGCGGAGAAGGAAACCATGTGTCAGAGGACAGTGCCCTATACGGAGGCGAGTAAGGAGAACCTCATCCCTCCTCGCCTGCTGGAAGGAGCTGCTCCACGGCTGAACGGTCGGTTTGACCTGCCGGAGCTTGTTATGCTCAACTTCCAGCCACTGCCTCTGCCAAACATCAAAAACAAATCTCTTCGCCGCCGAGGCAAGGTCTGACTTTGGGACCGGGTCAAAGTCGATTCGGACCTTGTCACAGGCCAACTTGGCAGCTTCATCAGCTGCCTCGTTCCCCCTGATTCCCACATGGCCTGGTACCCAGCAGAATGCCACCTCCTTCCCACAAGATTGGAGGGAAAGGAGGGCGTCCTGGATGTCCTGGACTAGACGGTCTGCTGGGTACATAGTTGCTAATGCCTGAATGCAACTAAGGGAATCACAGCATATGAGGTACTTCTTGTCGCGGCGTGCCTTCATATGCTGGAGCGACTTTAGCAGGGCATAGCACTCCGCAGTGTAAACACTGCACCTGCTATCCATCTTGTATTTGTAAGTCGCTCGAGGGAACACTATTGAACAGCCTACACTGTTAGCCTGCTTAGACCCATCCGTATACACCGGGGTGAAAGTGTGATATTGATTTAAAATATCAGTAAAAATATGAATAAAAACACTGTCAGCGGTTAGCAGTTTGTTATGCCGTGACAGTTCTAAAATTAATCTGGGCCTCTTTAAAAGCCAGGGAGGGGATTTACTCCAACCCTGGCGATAAAAAGAGGGAAGCTCAAATCCGTAATGTTCTAAAATAGCCTTCGTACGGTAGCTGAACGGTTTAGTGGCTCTATGCCGGTTGGCATAGAGCCGCTCGTAGCTGGGATGTAGAACTATGTCGTACACGGGACTGCCAGGTGTTATGGCAATATGCGTATAGTGTCGCACCATGAGGAGTTGCCGGCGGATGGTAAGTGGTGGCTCGCCCGAGTCAGCACAAATGCTGACAATAGGGCTGGTGCGATATGCACCAGTGGCGAGCCGAATTCCTGCATGGTGGACACTATCCAGTATCCGAAGATAACTGTCCCGTGCCGAACCATATACGATACAACCATACTCGAGACGCGACCGTACAAAGGCTCGATAAAACTGTAGCAGGCAGGAGCGATCAGCGCCCCACGACCTGCCGCACAGACATTTTAAAATATTAAGAGCTTTTAAGGCCCTGGCTTTCACATCTTTAAGATGTGGAAGCCAGTTAAGCCTGGTGTCAAAAATGAGGCCCAGAAATCTAACTGTTTCAGTAAAACTTAAAACGGTGTTCCTCAAGGTAAGGTGAGGCTCAGCTAAAAGACTTCTGCTACGAGTAAAAAGTACACACCGGGTTTTCTCGGCAGAGAATCGAAAACCGGTGTGCACTGACCAATCATCCAGCCTGTTCAGCGCGAGTTGCAGCTGCCGCTCTGCGCTTCTCAGGCTGGACGATGCAATAAAAATTAAAAAATCGTCCACATATAAGGAGAACCGAATGGGACTCCTTATAACCAAAGATATACTGTTAATTGCGATAACAAATAGGGTCACGCTTAAAACTGACCCCTGAGGGACACCGTTTTCCTGAATAAAAAGATCAGACACTTCACCACCGACTCGGTACCGGAAGCAACGACCAGATAAAAATGATTTTAAAAAACGGGGTAGGTTACCCCTAAAACCCCATTCATGTAACTGTTTTAAAATAACATGCCGCCAGGTAGTATCGTAAGCCTTTTCAAGATCGAAAAAAACACCCACGAGGTGTTGGCTGCGTATGAACGCATCCTGTATTGCCGCCTCCAGGAGGATCAGGTTGTCCAAGGTGGAACGGAACTTCCTGAATCCACACTGAAAGCGGCTCAGGAGATTACGGGATTCAAGACACCAGACGAGGCGGCGATTCACCATCCTCTCCAGTGTCTTCCCCACGCAGCTAGTCAAGGCAATACTACGATAACTACCTGGCAACAATTTGTCCTTGCCAGGTTTTAAAATGGGAATTAATGTTGCTTCTTTCCACGAGTCGGGGAAGTGTCCTCCGGTCCAAATGTCGTTAAAAATATCTAGAAGGTACTTTTTAGCATCCTTGCTGAGATGCCTCAGCATCTGGTACTGGATCAAATCAGGCCCTGGAGCAGTGTCATTTGCGCTGTTCAACGCACTCTCCAGCTCCCAAGATGTGAATGGGCAGTTGTAGGCCTCTGAATTCGACGAATCGAAGCACAGCGGGCGCCTCTCGGCAGCGACTCTACGTCGCTGAAACCGAGGGTCAAAGTTATCGGACGAAGTGATGGCGGCGAAGTTCTCCGCCATCAGCTGCGCTATGCTTCGTTCGTCAGTAATAATACGTCCATGATCCAGTAACCCAGATACTGGTGCGCGGGAGTACCTTCCAGATATACGGCGAATGGACTCCCATACTTTCGACGAAGGTGTGGAACGATTGATAGTGCTCACAAAGT
Organism: Vandiemenella viatica; assembly: GCA_031002005.1. Classification (NCBI taxonomy): domain Eukaryota; kingdom Metazoa; phylum Arthropoda; class Insecta; order Orthoptera; family Morabidae; genus Vandiemenella; species Vandiemenella viatica. The sequence goes on from JARYHS010008074.1 coordinate 254,080,005, forward strand.
TCTGCCATGACCTCTTCTTACTCTCCTTAATAACACGGCGCGCCTTAGCTCTTGCTATACGGAACGCTGCCAGGTTGTCGGATGTAGGATACAACCTAAAACGCCGCAACGCCCGTCTGCGACCCTGAATAGCGGAACGACATTCGTCGTTCCACCAGGGGACGGGCGTCCTTCGCAGCGTTCCGGAGCTTTTCGGCATGGAAACGTCAGCTGCACGGTGAATCACTTCCGTGAAGTGATTCACCTTCTCTTGTATACTGCCTACAAGTTGCAGTTGTACAGAGCGGCAATAGAGTTGCCAATCTGCACAACTGACGTTCCATTTGCGCCGGTTATTTCCTCCCCCACGATCGCACTCGACGTGCAACCAAATAGGGAAGTGGTCGCTTCCATGTAGGTCGCGATCCACCTCCCATAGCACGGAGTCTGCGATTGAGGGAGAACACAAGGAAAGGTCAATGGCAGAAGACGTACCGGTAGCAGTGGTGAAATGAGTCATTTGCCCTGTATTCAGGATACAAATTTCCTCCTGCTCCATCAATCTACCAATCACTCGGCCCCGGGGGCAATCGGTGGTGGAACCCCACAACGCACTGTGGGCGTTGAAATCTCCCAAAAGGAGAAAGGGCCGAGTGAGTTGTCGTGTAATGCCAACCAGGTCGTCGTAGTCGACGGACAAACTGGGTGGCAGATAGACAGAGCATACGGTCAGTTGTATTGGACCGTGTATTTTCACCGCTACTGCTTGTAGATGAGAGGTGAGAGCGACGGGTTCGGAGTGGACAGTGTTCCGAACAAACACGGCCACTCCGCCCCTCGCTCGATCACCCTCGGTATCGTCCTTTCGGAATATGTCATAACCTCTTAGCACAGGCTGATGTTGTGGTCTAAAGTGTGTCTCCTGGAGACAGAGACACAATGGATTAGACCGTGCTAAGAGCTGGACTTCCTCTTTGTGAGCCTGGAAACCGTTTACGTTCCACTGAAGTATGGGAGCCATTCTACCTATTTAAAACCACCACCCCCCCCGGATCGGGTGGGTCTTCCTTCTCTGATAGCTGAGGAACGGAACAAGGTACGTCCACCAGCATGATATCGTCTTCGGTGTCCGAAGACGATTTTCGTTGTGAGGCCTCGGGGTCTTGCGGATTTTTCATCCGCCGAGGCCTGTCCCTCCTCTTCTCCTTTCCAGAAGGGGATCTGGGAGGAGAAGTCGGAGGGGATTTCACAAACATAGCGGGGTCCGTCAGCTTAAATTTCGGACCCCTTACCCTTTTGCACTGTTTGCCATCCGCTACCGGCAGATGGCTTTGCCGTTACAACTTCTCTTGCAGATACAGTTTCTGCTTCAGGGGCCGCTTCTGCTGTTGCAGAGGGGCCCACAGCTGTAGCGGATGGCAGTGTCTTTGCTGGTGGACTTACGGAACCTGCTGTCGATGTGGTCGATGTTGTCAGTGTATTGCTACCGACGTGCGAGGTCCTAGGTGTAATGACCTTGATGGGTGTGGCACCACATCTGCACTGACATGAGCACATTGGACTTGTGCCCATGTCCGCAACGGACGTCTGGGTAGCAATACTTTCTTTCCTGACGGGAGTTGATAACGTCTTCGCGAAGCTGGTAGCGAAGACTGGTGGAGCCAGAGCCTTATATTTCTTTTTGGCTTCGCCATAAGAAATCCGCTCTTTCGTTTTCAACTCCTGTATCTTTTTTTCCTCCAGATACAATCGACACTCTCTGCTCCAGGCTGGATGTGCCCCGGAGCAGTTCACACACACCTGTGGGAGCGTGCAGCTAGTGCCTGGCTCATGAGCCGCCTTTCCGCACTTCCCACAGGTGGGGTTGCCCTTGCAGGTCGCCGTCGTATGACCGAACCGCTGGCACTTAAAGCAGCGCATTGGGTCCGGTACATACGGGCGAATATTCAAGTTCAAATATCCTGCCTTGATGTTTTTGGGCAACGTTGGAGTGTCGAACGTCAGGACGAAGGTGGCTGTCTTCTCAAGACTGCCGTTAACCCTTCGTTTAATCTGACGAACCTCGACCACATGTTCTGTTGACCACTCCTTAAGGAGTTCCTCGGTCTCTAAATCCATAAGGTCCCTGCTGGTAATGACATCCTTTACTTGAATTTAGAGTTTTATGGAGTTCGCACTTCACTGCGAACTCCCCGAGCTTCTCGCACTTAAGGAGTTGGACAGCCTGCTTTGGGTGGATGTTTCCAAAAGCAGTGTCCCATTCCTCAGCTTTTTTACAGATTTGAGGGTACCCGCAATACCCTCTAAACCTTTCTGAACATAGAATGGAGAGACCTTCTCAAAAGATCCCTCCACCCTTGTCATAATAACGAAGGCATTGTCAGTAATACAACCCTTGCCGTTACTGTTACTTACATCCGGGGGAGGGCTTTCAACCCTAGCCCGTTTGTATGAACTGGGTGTGTTTTTATTTACCTGCGACACACCCGGGCCGCAGGGGTTTTTTGGTTTTTTGTTGGTAGGAATTTTGGTCCCACGAGTGAAAAACCATTTAAGAAAGAAATGCTTATTACAACAGGGGTGCGCAGGTGCCCCTGAGGTTGCACGTTAGCGAGTGAATTCCCTCTCCACCCATTCACCTCCTCGGCACGTGGCTGACCTTGAGGTTGAGGGGTTTTTTATAGAGGTTTGTACCGTCCTCGCGATCCGGGCGATGAAGCCAAGATCCCCGTTCTCCTAGGCACACAACGTTCCACCGCCACGCCCTACGGTGGTCGTTGAAGCATGGTAGGAGTTTACGGTGTGGGAAACTTGCGGCGCTCACAAGTTTCCAGCTCGGGCACCGCGGGTTCGCCAAACCCGTACCTGGCACTTGCGTACCAGGCCCCTGCGGGGGAAAAAAATTAAGTTCTGTTAGTAAATTAGAGCCATATGCATAAAATGCAGCTCAGGTACTAGCTGCATGCGTTAAGTCTCTTATTGGACGCATACATAACACACTAGAGTAAAGCCCATTACACGGGTAGCATCGGTGGCAAGTAACAAAGTGCATACCAATAACCACCTCATTAGTGATGATAATAAAAGTGCCTTTCTGAATAGTAAAATTCCTCTCTGCCCCTCATTTTTTCTCTATTCCTTCCACAATATGTAACACAATGACTTAGACTTGCACGAATAAAACATTTTTCCTCGTATCTTTTTATTATTTTTTTTTTTAATCATCATTTCTGCCAATCGTTTTTGTACTAATTTCAGTTACCTCCACAAATGCCGTAAAGTATTATCGCTATGAAAAAGTTTCTAAGAAAAGTATAATTTTAAAAAACTAATAAAGATGGTATATTTCGCATGTACAGTTCGCATAAATTTTCTCCAAGTTTTTATAAAAAAATTCTTAGGTTACCTTGTGACCTGGTTCTAGTAACTGCTACAGAAAAAGATCCTCTCATGAATTACATGGATTTAACCGTCGTAAATAAACAAATAGCAACATGTAGATGTAAACGAACGTCTAATTATATTTTATATATATAACTGTCTCGGATTATAATTCATGTCTGTGCTTCAAAACATACAATTGCATTTTAGCAGGCATCGCAGTTACACTTTCTGTTAACAAAGTAAGTGCAAGTAAAATCAAATTCGATGATTTATTTGAAATTCACACTTCCTTTAGGGAAAATAAAATCAAATGCAGTTACTTATTTGAAATTTCTGTTTAGCCAAACAGCGCTATGGTGGCAGTCAGTGTAATTAACACTTCGGGTATTATCGAGACTCACCGAAGTTTGCCGATGTATCGAGATGAGCGCAGTCTCCAGACAACGCATTTAAGAGAATGTGTGAGATGCGCAAGACGAAATTTACCTCAATGTTTCTGTTCTCTTTTGCACACTGTTACTCCACTGCTATTTACAAAAATAATAACTTTTGTATATATGTAGTTCAATTTCATTCAAGACAATTAGTCACAGGCATGCGTAAAATATAACCCAGTTTTATGTAAAGAAGTTACAACTATTTGTAAAGAATTACCAAGAATTGAGTACACATATGAATCAAATTGCAATCATTATTCTCTCTATTAAAAAATGTGAACTTCTCTTTCAATAAATTCCAGTCCAAAGTCTTCTGTTTTATGGAGCTGTAAAGTTGTGCCGAATTAAGATTCAGAATCTGTTTGCATAACAGAACAGTATCATAGCCGATGTAAAAACTCTAAAATGTATTTCCATCTCCAATTGCGCCCAAAGAGATCACTACAAACAGTATTTCAACTTTTTACCGGTGTCGGTCTTTGCCTTCGGTAATAATTAAACAACAAGAAATCAAATGTGGCAATGAATTTCCACATGCCGATGTTATAAAATGGAAAAGATATTTTATATGAAAATATGTAAAAAAAATCATATAAGGACTCATAGATTTTTATAAAGAAGAACGGCGTCTCTTCTATTACTTAATGAATGTTGGATTTAAATGAAGCTAATTTGTGGAACTATTACGATTTTAAAATCGAGGGGGTTATTTATGACCACAGCGTTACCTGACTGGAAATTAGTAAAATGAGTATGCCATCAAGCTTCGACTGACTTCAAACCTTTGTCATTTATTACGAAAGGGAAATTATCATTCAGAGGTTAAGGGTTCTTAAGAAGTACAATAATTTACTATAGTAGACAAACAACTACTCTTGCAAACACTTTTATCACATATGTCTCTACAAAAACGTTTCAACATTAAGTTCACGACAGTGATTTTGTTAAAATGTATTTTTTCGCTTGATAAAACCGTTATGGCGTGGCCTTGTTTTCATTCGAAGAGCATAAAGAGCGATTGTGAGTTGAGCTGACTAACCAGCGAAATTCAGACAGGTGGAGTTCATTTGATGCCATAAGCTCCGTAGCGGATTAGGGATGAGGTCTGTCAAGGTGAAAGTGTCCACAGGGCCACCGCCATTACAGACAAGCCTGTGCACAGCGTTGTTTACAACTGTGACCGGCCACCCGGCTAGCGCCGTGACAGTCGTGCACAGTACCTCATTACACACTGCCGGAACTACGCCACTCCCCACACACAGGACACAGCGTAAACTATTCACACACACAATCCCAGGGCCCGTAGCAAATGTGAAGAAAGGGACGCCGGCCGGAAAGTATCAGAGCTAAAAAAAAGGGAAACGTCGCCCATCTGGCCTGTCGGGGAGGCTCTCCAGAATCCTAGGCGCGACGGGGCCCCCCAGTAGGCGCGGGACCCGTAGCATTTGCTAACTCCTGCTACGTGGCTAATCCGGTACTGCACGATCCTCACTACGATAAACTAGCGATTCTAGCAGAGGTGGTAGGCGCACGGTTAATGCAAATTGCAGGATATCGTATTACATATACGAGGTATATCCACAAAGTAAGATCCGTTTGGTTGTATAAAAAAACGTGTACAGAAACAGAAAAAATATTTATTGTACAAAAATCTACAACTGTTAAACTACTTTTCTACATAGCTTCCGAAATTTTGTAGGCACTTGTCATAGCGTGGCACAAGCTTTTGTATGCCTTCCTCATAGAAGGTTGCCACCTGTGTATACAACCATGTGGTAACATGTTCTTTCAGCTCGTAATCATCGTTGAAGTGTTGACCATCAAGAACAGATTTTAGGTGTAAGAAGAGATGAAAGTCGCTAGGAGCGATGTCCGGGCTGTACGGAGGATGATCAAACACGTCCCAGTGATATTCCCGTAAGAGTTGTTTGGTCACATTCGCCGTGTGAGGTCGGGCATTATCGTGGAAAAAAAACAACACCTTTTGACAGTAATCCTCAGCGCTTACTCTGTATTGCGCGGCGAAATTTCTTAATGGTCTGGCAGTAACCATGTGCATTGATTATTTGGCCTCGTGGTAAGAAATCAATCAGCAAAATGCCTTTTCTGTCCCAAAAAACGGTGCACATGACTTTTCGAGGTGTCAAGATTTGCTTAGGCTTAACCTTCGTTGGGGATGAAGTATGTCTCCATTCCATTGATTGCCGTTTTGTTTCAGGGGTGTCGTACGATACCCACGTTTCATCCCCCGTGACTATCCGAGAAAGAAAACCATCGCCTTCTTCATTGTAGCGTGTCAAAAACTGAAGTGCACTGCCCATCCATTGTTTTTTGTGTTGTTCAGTAAGAATTTTGGCTACCCAACGTGAGCAAAGTTTTCGAAATTTCAGTTTTTCAATAACAATTTCATGAATTAGTGATCGGGAGATTTGCGCAACTTCCACAGCAAGGGCACTAAGTGTAAACTTACGGTTGGGCTTAATCTTCTCTTCAATTGTGTGAACCAGTTCATCAGTAACCACAGACGGGCGTCCACTTCGTTCTTCATCGTGCACTTGATTACGTCCTTCATTGAACAGTCTGACCCATCTTCTAACCATTGAATCACGCAAAGTATTTTGTCCGTAAACCTCGCAGATTTGCCGATGAATTTCCTTTGGTTTAACTTTCTTTGCATTTAGAAAACTAATCACAGATTTGATTTCACACGCAGTGGCATTTTAAATTACGGCTGACATTATAAAGAAGCACTACAGCGATTTTAAAATGGCGTACTTGCCTTCTCCTTGAGTCATGCTCGGAAATGCGATCGTACCACTGCCGCGGATAGAAATAGAAACGGAACTTACTTTGTGGACGACCCTCGTATCTCGTATCATGTATGTTATTAGAGAAAAAAATGTGACGAGTCATCTTTCTCCATTCATACTTAGACAAAATCGATAAATGAGGTATAATTTTAGAGATTAATTTCTCCGTTTTGATATCATTAATTAAAAATTGATTTTTTCCCGAAATTCATTCCGTAAATGGCGAACTTTTGAACAATCGAGGTCACAGGTATGCGACAGTTCAGTGTCAAGTTGCTAGGCTTCACTGGCGACAATAAGGAGTGATCTCAATACCACTAGATAGCAGCGCCACATGTCGCAGGTACATTGATAAACTGTGCGTGTGATCTGGAGTAATAATCTTTATCAGATTTTTTCCTGTTAGGGAAACATTTCTAATTGTTATGTAAGACGTTGTAAGTGCTTTGCTACGTATCCTACAAAATTAAATAGTTTATTGTCTTTGTCGACGTTGGCTTCACCTTCCCGGCCGGCATGGACATTACATGTGAATTCTAATGTAAATTACATTTGGTTTTGCGTTGTAAATTGCAACTAGTTTGTGTCATACGCAAGTTTAGCTTGTCCAAAAGTGTTTTCTAATTGTTCCGTAAGACACTAAGTGTTTTGATGCGTTCCTGTTACAAATGAGCCTCCTCCTCCTCCTCCTTACTATCACAAACCACCAACCTCGCTATTCATCGTATACCATTCTCGAAAGTTTCGCACTGGCCTCACAGTGTGTAAAAATAAAGACTTTTTCCTTGTATCAAGTATACTAAAATATAAAATTTCTTCGTATTCACTCCTAGTTCCCAATATATCTTATGTGGCTCCTGCAATCGACGCGATAAAACTAAACACAAACATGACAAACGATTCCCCCCCCCTCCATAAATAATCTGAAAACACTGCATCAATGGTAACCTCATATTCGTTGAAAGTTCATTTACTAAACTAAAATTTATCGTAAAGAAATTCAATTAATGGCCGAGCACCATCCGATGTTTACAACAAAATTCTGAAGACAAAATCATTGGTAAAGTTTGATAATTTTCTGAAAATTATACGTGACCATAAATGAGTACTCTCTTTTTCTCTTAAGTCTTGTAATGCAATCGGAATTTGTAATGTCAATATTTGTATTATACATTCTAACAGCAGAGAAATATTTCTGCGATCATTGTTTGAATCATTGATGTTAGGCAAATAAAAATTAAACACCAATAATTACTTTTTGTGTTAGTGAAATCCTTCATCATTGTTTAGATTGCATAGATGCATCAGATGATGAGTATAATGTCGGCGAAGAAACTCTCCTCATTGCAAAATATCATTCATCACTTGGTGCCGTCAGTGAACAGTTGGACTCCAAATGCCACCAGCTTTGAGTTTTCAAGTCACTAAACAGATTTCATTTCACAAATGAAGCGATCTTAAAGAAATTTTTTTTACATAGTGAACTATTTTTATTTATCGTATGATTAACAAGGTACACAATAGGAAATGTAGATATCACAAGCTTGTACAATTTCATATTTCGAGATCTAATGTTTTAATCCAGTCAACTGCACTGATCGACGCATCATGTAATTCCGCCATTGTTCCCTTGTAGGCCCGAAAAGGACAGTCAGAAACGATGTGATTGATTGTCTGTAAGGTGGCTCCACAGTCACAATTTGCAGAATCTGCCCAGCCCCATTTGTATAATAAGTAGGCGCATCTGCCTTGTCCTGTTCGAATTCGATTGATGATTCTCCACGGCTGCCTGGGGAGATCGAAACCTTGTAACCGTGCTGAGGGATCCTCAACTATTATTGGCTACTGATGACTGCTCCCATTGAGTTGTCCACAGCTTATTGATGTTAAAAGAGAACTCTGTATGGTTGATTGCTGTGCGCCATGATGGTTTTCTTGATTTCAAGCGTTGATGTTTTGCTTGAATCATGTCTTGATGTATAGGCAGCTGAGGGTTTTTCAGGATATTTTTCAAGATTTTTAAGAGAGCTTCTGATCTTCTTAGTGATGGGGGTGAGATGTTGCATAGCACTGGAAGCCATATGGTGTTTGTGCTGTGAATACATCCCGTAATTATTCTCATTGCCTGATTGAGTTGTACATCTATCTTCTTTGTGTGGGCACTATTGATCCAGGATGAGCAGCAATATTCAACAACAGAGTATGACAGAGCTAAGGCTGTGGATCCTAGAATGTGAGCACTGGCTCCCCATGAAGTACCTACAAGCTTTCGGAGAATATTATTTCTCGTTTTGACTATAGTGCACTAATATAACTGAATGATTAAGTTGGATGCCATATGAAAAGGATTTAACCTGAGTCAGTTTACAAGGTGATAGTTCTTCCCACTTATTCATTATATGTAATTTGCGGTAAGCAGTATAGCATCGCATTAAACTATGGGTGTGATAGGTTTCTGGGCTCAACCAATTGCTCATTCAGTGTCTAGAACGTTCTTGTGCATTCAAATTAAGCACAAATCCTTTAATCACGAAGAATAGGGCACCAAGGGTTCCAAAATTTTATTTTTTTGATCACGTTGTGTTGTGACTGAGTGTCGGCTCACCTTGTGCTAAGGTCAATGACTTTACCTAACATTAACGCAACCGCTAATCAACAATCTCCACTTCATCTGTAACGAAATAAAATGTGTTTAATAGACCTGAAAAGCATGTTCAGTGAGATGGGTGTTTCGCTGGAAATTGTGAGACTCTGACGTTTATGAGCGACTACTGTAATTACCTTGACACGCACTTGCAGTTGACAACAGAGGATGGCCCATGTATCTCCAGCTCGCACCACTAAACTGCAGTTTGCTAGACAAGTAAGGAGGAAATTATCACAGCGTCCTCCCGGGTTTCACAGTCAACGGCAAAATAGCTTTCATTCGGAAGCAACTACAATGTTTCCAAGTTGTTTCGTAGGGTTTGTCGAGCATCAAAGCAAGTGTTTCGATTTCAAGCTTGTTATTGTTACAAACAACTGTGCTGTGTATTGATACTGCTGCAACTGCTCGGCTAGAGACTAAACCTAATATGCTGTTGCTGCATCTTCCATCCCCCAATTACAAGCTCTTTACATTAAAAAAAAAAAATATCATCGTGAACAAAAATGAGTATAGATCTTAACAATTCAAATCGAAGGGATAAGGAAGGGAAATGCGTCTGAACGAAGCAGAAGAAAGAGAGAGAGGGAGGGAAAAGATCAACGGAAAATAAAATTCTGTTGAACAAAAAGAATCGAGACAGCTAAGTTTCATTTCCATTACTTTTATTTCTACATTTAAAAACACATCATTAGAGCAAATTCGAGCGTTTTATCATGTAAATAGCATTAATGCGATGCTCCTGTAATAATATAAGTATTTTCACGTAATTGTGTTTCCGTAGCTTTCCTTCTGCGGAATAAAATGGCGAGAAGCTCTCACAGAAAATACGGAAAACGCGAGAGAATTTAAAAGAAGCTGAATACAAAAGGGGTTCAGCTCATTTCATCCAACTCTGTAGAGAAGGTGTCTGCTTTTAACACATTCACGAGGCCTTATAAGCACAGTAGAGATCTCCATGCATTTGTTACAAGAGAAACAAGACGCCTCTCCCCTAACCATTATTTTTTTCCTTTGCTTTTCTGCCTTTGCAGAAAAACAATAAAGCGACCACAAAATTACAGTTACTTCAAACTTATTCTTTCTGCAAGTATTATTTAACGTAGTTCTACTCATCTGTGCTATTACCAGCATTTGTTGCTTTCATATTACACTGAATATTTGGTACAATACTATCAAAGTTATTAAGACAGAGTCTAATTTATTATTATTGCAATGCTAATGATACCATATACAATTCACTTTTACGCAAACTTGTGTCATGACGTTTAATCCGAATAAAACTGCTGATTTGAAGGTATTAGGTTTCGCTAGATGATGCGTCGCAAACCGTATCACACATGGCTTTGTCTCAACGAAACATGGAGATTGCCGCCGCTACGCTTTTTGTGATTAACTTTTGTATACAGTAACGGAAGGCAAATGTCGACCACTACGGTGATAAAAAAATCTTTACCAGCAACGTTATTAACGCGGAAACAGACTTTTGAAGGATATAATTTGCGAAGAAGATACAAATTTTGTGCGTTTTGCCAATCAAGACTGAACATATTTTGAGTCTAATTGAGCCTATCGTCAAGACGAAAGGTACACACTTGCTAGATGCTATAACTGCCAAAGAAAGATTACTTGTTATATTAATGTTCCTAGCTAGTGATGAAAAAATATAATATTAGCAATCGTTTCAGAAAAGAGTGATGCGCTAATGGAAGTATTAAAAGGTTATTTCGAGGTAAGTATAAAATCATATTCTTGATCATCATATATCTATTCCTGTTCTAAGATAAAAATAAGGCGTGGTTAACAGTTTTCTATTGGCTTAAGAATAAATTCTTATTCATGAAATTTATATAACGATATTAAAAAATAAATAATATTCTTGAAAATTGTACCACCAAATTATTAGATATTTATTGTTGAATGTTTCTTTATACATTTAAGAACGAAAACATAATCTTGATAATTATACGTTTACTGCCTGGCATTGTGCGTACATGCCGTGATAAGAATTTCTTGTGTTACCTGTTCCCCAGAGTTTCATGTTGCAATAACATTACTGAGCTGGTACCAACAATTTGACAACTATTCAACTTAAATCTTTATACTAACTGGAGGTGCGACGTTAGAGGCAGCATGAATGTTGGTGCGAAATTTTTTTATTGTGTCCATCTCTATTTGGAGCCCATTGGTTTAATCACTGAAATTATTATAAAGTTTTGTCTCAGTGTGATACTGCTCAAAGTAATGTAGAAAAAAGGCAAGCTACAGCAAGATACTACACAATTATTACGAGGGCATTTGAACTTTATGGTTTTGTCTGGAAGTTCCTTTAAACCTTGTCGGAATCATTATTCACGGCAATCGGACAATACCACATACTTCCTATTGTATGGCTATCAAGTACAAAATATCTTTGACAGTTTCACTTGGTCACATAATCCGCCTATGCGTACGTAATGTTCCCTGGGATAGGAGTACAACAACTCAAATCGAACGTTATGTTGAAAAATTACCAACAGGAGAAAGGTATTCTACAGTCATAAAATTTGTTTCAGACATTACGAACTCTGAATTAAAGTGCATTACAAGTTAAATAGTTAAGCTCATGTTTTCATAACGTATCCTGATTGTACCTAAAACGAACTGCTCAATTTTTTTTTCTTTTGGAAATTAATATTTTGTCGACAAATGGATTTATTACCATAGGAAAGGAAGCAGTCACCCTTTAAGTGTGAACCGCGAACAAAGTACACCGTGACATTCCCAAAACGTTTTTATGTTTGTATTAGTGGATATTATGTGCACGTGTTGGCAACAGAGGCCCTAAAAGGAAATTTACCGTCGTCTTACCAGTGAACCAATGTAATGAAAGGAAAGCTCTGAACTATCAAGTGGCGAAGCTGCTAAAGCACAAGATGCAGAACTCTGATTTTAAAGAGCTTTTGCTAAAGATTGCTTAGTATACATTGGAAGCGTAGGAGACATCATCAAATTTTCAACCCCATTTCATCCTTAACACTACCTGATAAAGGAGTACTACTATTTCACAATGTTCTCCAGAAAAATAAAGGCAAGTGCGAACAGTGAACAGCGGATGTTATGGCTCCCTGGCAGTTTGTTCTGTAAATAATGGAAGAATTTAATTCTTACAATACGTGCCTCTGCAATGTGTACCATGATCCTAATCAAAATTTCAAATTTTGTCGGCTTTTGTAACATTCAGGCAGTTTTGTATGCAACTGGCAAGTTAGGGAGGATGGAGATCGTAGGACGAGATAGCCACAAGACGGCAGCTAAAATTGGACAGTCAGAGCAGTATATGTTAAGAAGAAAAGAGGAGGCTACGCATGCATCCTGAACTTCGTTCAGAGTAAGGTTTAAGCATAAAAAAAACCTGACCTTTTTTCAGGTAGATATATCGAAAGCTGATGTTTTAGCTTCAGCGAAAAATGATTACTTATCGAAGAATTAAAACAACACAAGTCATCAGCAGGCAGAAGTGGCCATTGTGTTCTTCAGCGACAGCCTCTTGCGGCAAACAATAATAATAATAATAACAGAAGGACTCCTGTTGCAACTCATAAAATTTTCTAAGAGAGCAAAAGCTTTAGTGTGGTGGAAAATATGAAGAAATTCCGATAGTTTCCAAGTAATTGCTCAATTTGTTATATTTCAAGTTCCAAACTCGTTTGAGTTTTAATTAATTTTGCTTACGAGATATATAATCTGTAAGATTTTACATATCAGGTTTAAGTTCAAATGATATACAACAAAATATCATTCTTTGCGATAGCAATTACTTACAAAAACATGTATAAGGTTACAAATTAACTCAATCTGCAAACTTTATTCTAAGGTTACAAATTATATCTTCAAATGATACGTGTATCATTTGAAGATATGAGACAGTTACTTCTTTCCATGTATTAAGCACATTACTTGTACAGAGGTGCCCAGCACTAATCGGCAACGTTACAATAGTTTAAAAAATAATGTTGCTCCTCTTTCAGCACAAATATAATATCAAACAAGATCATATTTCAGTAAAGTATAATATAACAAGTATTTTCGCTGATTCCGGCGATTGAAAACTGATACTTCTTGGGATTCGGTCACTGACGTGCAAAGATTCATTTATTTTTATGCTAGTGCGCCAGAAGACGATATTTTCAGAAAGGAATAAGAAGCCTAACGCTCAAAAACAAACCCATCGCGAGACATTTTTAAAATTCTAGAATGAGCACCTTCATTCATCCTTGCTACATCACACAATCAGAAAAGTTACATAATACGATTTTGCAAAAAAAAAAAAGAATCATTCTTTTGTCCGCCTGTTAATAAGTTATCAGACATTGCAATAACAATAGTAGACAGCATTTTAACAGAGTATTGACAAAAGGTTTAAACGCAATAAGTCTGTGGAAAGTCTAGCTCTCTCTGAAGCCACTAATCTGTTAGGGAACGACCATAAACCAGGTAGCTCATTTTGGCCTCCCCCCCCCCCCCCACGTATCACGTATCTTTTTTCCCCTTTTGTTTCTAGAAGACATTTTGTAATATTTTCTTTTGTCAGACTATTGTAAATTACATACAGAGATGGAAATGAAGGAAACAAATATTCACATGCTGTTATGTGTTCTGTACCTCGTGTTAACTGTGGAAAATAATATGAATGGGAAGCTACGTGTTCTGGCTTGGAAACCCCCCCCCCTTTCCCCCCACGTAGCGCAGCGTAGCCTTCTAGCCAACCCCTCTCCCTGAGACCGAGCCACGTAGGTTATGAATTCTCCCTTATAAATGTAAACGTTTGAGATCCTTCACCTTAATATACTACGGCACGGTACACCAATGGCTTTATATCTGACGCAAAGAGAGCACACGTATTTAGTTCTGCATTCAAGCTTTCTTCCCGTCTAATGATTCACTAGAATAGGCTCCCATGTATAACACATGTGTTTCTCGAATAGAAAACTTGTAATAAATGGACGTGCCAACAGGTTTACTTCACTGCCTGGCACAAAACCAACTGTTCCTCTCACTGGTTTCCCCGTTGAGAGAGGTTGCGTCGACGAGACGGCGCCTAGCCGGACTATATCCCTCGGCGTGATGAAATTCTGCAAGTGGGTGGCGCAGGTGGCTGACGTGTATCATACCACGCAGCACCGAACTGGGCCACAGCAACAAACAAGTGTCGAGGTGCGGCGACTGCTTCCACCCACGCCAGCAAGACACTCGCGGCCTTCCAAGCGGTCACGTCCACAGCTGGCCCGCCACACAGGTAGCGACCACATGACTACTCTGTAGCCAGCGCTCGGGCTGCAGGGCAACTGACATCAAAGCGGGAGACACACCAACACCTAACCTAACGCCCACGTCAAAACACAGTGCAGAGTTAAAACTGTAAAGAATCTTCATTAGCACAGGTCTGTACGACACCGTCACTATAATCTTGTTTACATATCTATAAAACGAAACACGTGCATAGACTGCATATGCCAGAAAATCTCAAAATACTAAGCTAATTTCGATGGGGTTTTCACCGTTTTAAAACTTATGATCTGAGACGAGTTGTTTGGCAGATGTCATGTTTCAACGTTACACGATCGCAGAGAAGTAAATGATATTATGGACGTATCGAGAGAAACACAGAAGCTGGGTCCCCAGATGTTGCTTACTCCACACTATAGAAAACGTACACACCCCGTCAAAATAAATACGACATATAAGAGCTCCCCTTTAATTTTTTTTTTTTTTTTTGCCGTCATCAGTCTTTCCACTGGTTTGATGCAATCCTCCATCTTTACCTATCTTGTGCTAACCTCTTCATCTCTACATACCTCTAACAGCCCACGTCCTCAATTATCTGCTTCATATATTCTAATCTCTCTCTTCCTCTATAGTTCTTACCTTCAACTGTTACCTCCACTAACAAATTAACCAATCCAGCATGTCTCAAAATATGACCTACCAGCCTGTCTCTTCTTTCTGTAAGCTTCTTCCATAAACTTCTTATCTCACCCATCATTTCCAAAACTCGCTCATTTCTTACTTTGTCTGTCCTCCTAATTTTCAGCATTCTTCTGTAGTACCACATTTCAAATGCCTCAATTTTCTTCCTTCCGGTATTCCTAAAGTCCATGTTTCGCTACCCTAAAGTGCTGTGCTCCACACATAGAGTTTTAAAAAATTCTTTCTAATTCCTAGATCAATATTTGAAACTAAAAGATTTCTCTTTTTCATGAAGGCTCTTTTTGCTAGTGCTATTCTGTTTTTAACATCATTCCTGCTTCGGCCATCGGTTGTAATTTTGCTTCCCAAGTAACAGAACTCACTCACTTCTCCTATTGCATCAGATCCTATTTTTATATTTAATCTGCTAGTATTGGTGTCATTTCTGCTACATTTCATCACTTTTGTTTTACTTTGATTTATATTCAGTCCAAAATCTTCCTTCGGTATTTTTTTCATGCCATTCAGTAATTTCTCAATATCCTCAGCCCTTTCTGCTAACAAGACGTTCACACAAATCGTAGCATACCGATGTTTTTCTCCCTGAACACTTATGTTACATGGAAGTTTTCTTTTACTTTCTTTATTGCTTCCTACACATACAAGTTGAATATTAACGGGGATAGACTACAACCTTGTCTCACACCCGTTTTAACTGATGCCTGTCTCTCATGATTCTCTAATTTTATTACAGTCACTTGATTCTTATATAGTTTATAAAGTATTCTTCTATCTCGATACTTTAGGCCTGTCTTCTTTAAAATTTTGGACATCTTGTCCACCTAACATTATCAAAAGCTTTATCTAAATCAACAAATGCCATAAAATTATCTTTATTTTTCTTGATCCGCCCTTCAGGTATTAATCTTAAAGACAGAATTGGTTCCACTTGTACCGCGATTTTTGCTTAAACCACAAACTGATCTTCACCTACTATCTCTTCTACTACCCTTTCCATTCTTCTGTATATTATTCTGGTCAGTAATTTTGAAGCATGTGTTGTTAGACTAATGGTGCGATAATTCTCACATTTGTCGGCTTGTGCTTTCTATGGAAGTGTGAAGATGATATTTTTATTAAAATCATCATTTGTAATTTCTCCTGTTTCATAACTTTTTGATATAAGCTTGAATAATCTTTCAATTCCTTCTTCTCCTAGGGATTTAAGAAGTTCTGCAGGGATCTCATCAAATTTTTGGTATTCAGATTTTAAAAACCACAGATGGTCGTATTGAATGCAAAAAACTATGTAAATTAATAACGAAAAGACGACAGAGATTTTCTTTTGACCATGATATCTGGCAGCACAACTACCATTGCCTTTAACGTGCTCTCTCTGACCTTTGCCTTAAGTTTTCAAAATAAATCAGTTTAGAATAATAATTCTGCAAGGAAACTTACACATTTTGACAAAATATTACGATATATACCAGTTCTTTCGTTAAATTTGAGGTAACTGTTTTAAACGCCATATATAGAATGAGACAGAAAACGTAAATTAATAACTAAAAAACGACGTATTTTCGGGTAAAGTTTACATCGTGATAAATTAAACTTATAACTGTACTGTATGAACTTCAGTGGAGTTGCAGTTCATACCGAAAGTGTATGACGAAATTGTGATAATTTATGCTAACGGAACTACGAATCCTGATTTATTCATTGTCGTTATTTCACGAAATATAGTTTCCGATGCATTTCATAGCTTTAGGTGTGTCTACATCGTTTGATTTTGTAGCGGTAATATTAGCTGAGATTGTGGTTAGATTAAAATGCAGCCTGGACCAGAATATTCTCGCCTGTTAATATATCTAACGTGAAAACTAGGAAGAGGTGTGATCAAGTAGCACTAATGCAATATACCTACAGGCATGTTTTAACTGCTCGATGCATGGGAGAGCAACCACGTATCACATGTTCTTGAGGCGATATCGAAACTGTAGTACTTGTTGCCATGTCAACAAGTCTTTATCAACATATCCCTATCAGAACTTCGATAAACCATCGAAATGGCGAATAAACTACTGTGTATTTGAAATTGTCATTGAAACGAGAAGGAAACAGCTTTTTTTATGCGCCCGTGACACGAAATTTGGCTAACCCAGTTTTACCCATATCTTGCTTTTTGGACAATATTGGTATTAACTGCGAATGAGCTTAAGAGTATGTAGCAATTGGCCTTACGTACACTCATCCATTATATGCATTATTAATTTAAATTATTTTACTGTTTTGAGGTAAGGTGTTAAAAAATTCATTCGATAACTCATTCTATTAGCTGACGTTCTTCCATAAAATTGATTGAAATTGAGCGCTGTTTTAATACCGTAGTGGCCCTAACAGTTCTTCATAATACTACTAATTCTTCTCGCAATATTTAATCAGCTCTCATCGCCAACATACGT
This sequence comes from Vandiemenella viatica, assembly GCA_031002005.1. NCBI lineage: Eukaryota > Metazoa > Arthropoda > Insecta > Orthoptera > Morabidae > Vandiemenella > Vandiemenella viatica. The sequence continues at coordinate 254,097,673 of JARYHS010008074.1, forward strand.
CGATCACCCTGCACGCACTACTCCCTCGTCGATTTTTTACATTACAACAATTCCCAGCTCCACTACATCATGCCACTACTATGCACCAGGATAATTTCAGCAAATTTAGCTGCCCTCAATTGTACCAGGTGCAGATCCTTTAGTTGATACCCATAATGTGTATCCCATTGTTTTCGTAATGAACAAAAGATACATTAGGTAATGTTAACATTAAGAAAAAGCTTACTGCTATTTATTATTAAAAACCAGCATGACTTAAGAAATGACACATGTTTTAAACTTGTATACAGACAAGTATAATTGCAAATCTTGGAAAGCTATCAGATGAGGTGACATGATACATACCAGTAACTAATCCTAAATATTAATTTCTAATTTTTAAACTAACATGAAAGTCCAATGCGCCGTCGACGTGATCAGAGCCAGATGTTTAGGAGGAAGGGATTCGACAAGGCGTTTTGCGGAGTCATTTGTGTCATTCGCCTGCAATAATTAATGGAAAATGTGGAAATCCAAAATCTGGATTGCCATACTAGACACTGAACTAGCGTGCTCCCGAATGCGTAACCTCTCACCCACCAGACGCATAGCATGCATGGCAACGTGTGCGAAGCAACATGGGAGTACTGAAGCAATTTATCGGTAATGAAGCTAGGACTTTGATATTCACCAATGTCGTGTAACTGAAAACTCCATAATTTTTTTTTTTTTTTTTTTTTTTTAGTAATCCAATGAAGAAGTATCACCTCTAATCAGTTGCTAAGGGGGCATACATAAATTACGTGAGCCGTTTTTCCTGACCCCCCCTCCCCCTCTGGTGAGACTTCGTGAGATCTGGTCCGTACAACCCCCCCCCCTTTTTTATCGGCTTTCGCGCCATTTGTAGACTTTTTTAGCTCTACAGTCCTAATTTCCAAAACCACACGTGAAATTTCCGTTGACCCTCCCCCCCCTTGGTGAGATTTCGTCGGACCCTCCCCCTATTTCACCTCACGTAATTTATGGACGCCTCCCAAGGGGAAAAAAGGTGGGACACTTAATATATTAAATATCTGAAATACGGATCCCGACGCAAATCGGAACGTGTAAGGGTATAAAGCGTTTCTCAACCTTTCTCAACCCGAGGACCAATTATGTATAAAAATAATTCTACGAACCACTAAATCAGATAAGCCTATTTTTTTTTTACGTGTATGAATATCATTGAGTCCCTTAAGGCTTAAATCTACGATAAGGTCCTCATAAAACATACACTAACCTACGTTGCTCTCCTTGATGCCAACTGGAAAATATTTTATTATAGCAACAATGCAGTCACATCGTCATAACTTGTAAATACCAGATACTTACCTGATGGTTGAAATATTCATGTCATTTATAACGTATTATTTGTGGATTTTTACAGTACGAGTTTTGTATCAATATTCTATGGGAACAATTTTTACTAACATTTTTTGTAACAATATTCTTATCTCAATGATAATTAAGTTTTTGATATTCTGCCTGCAGACCACATGTAGCGTCTACGCGGACCAAAAGTGAGAAACACTGGCATAGAAAATATTAAACATTTTCAAATTTATGTACAATTTTCTGTTGGTTAGATTTTTACTTTATAATTACTCGACAATGCACATAAATTATTTAAAATTAAGCAGAGTGTGTTGTTCTAAGACTTTCAGTGAGAGTGCTGCATCCAACATGGTCATTCACATATCATCTCGAACATCCAGATATTAAAGATCCCACAACTGGACTTCTAGGATTCCATCTAAATAGAGACCAGTGGGTCAAACTAAACCGCCTAAGAACAGACCATGCGAAATACAACGCCTTGCTGTATTAAGTGGGGTCTTCAGGATTCTCCTGCCTGTGACTGCGGAGCTCCTTCCCAGAGTGTGGAACATATCAGGGAATGCCCTCTACGGAAGTATGATGGACCATATGAAGATGTTTGTGGAGCTACAAGTTCCTGCATAGAATGGCTGGAAGAATTGGACATCAACTTGTGAACGCTACCAACGTTATTGTCATTGTATATATTTATATGTGTTGTATTAGCTGCTTAGCCATACGACAAATAAATAAATAAATCTCGAATTTCTCTTTTGTGAAAGACGCGTGTATCACATCATCATCAGACCTATGGTATTAGTATTAAATGCAGGAGTCAGCAGGGATGTAAAAGAAGGCAGCTAGATTGCGGAAATTATTGTAGAAATCAGTAAGTAAATAACATACTAAAGGAGGCGCAAATGGTCAGAAGACAGGAGGCTAGTGAAAAGTATCTGGTATCTATAAGGCTTACCTCGACGAAAGTGTACAGATTGTTACTAGCGAAGAATTATGAGTTAGCACACTTGATGTGAGACGCAAGGGAGTGAGAAAATTGTCTTTCGTACGTAAGGGAATCAGAGACTGGAATAAATAATGGATGGAGGTGACGAAGTACACAAAGTATTTAAAGTAAAAATTCGCGCGATGAAAAATAAGTGTATAGGGAAACTTTCACCGGAGAGTAAGCTCCATTGCAACTAATAACAATAACTTAATAATTGAGTGATGTACCGAGTTTCACGGTAGAGTGTTATGTATTCTAGTTTCTTATCTGTTTTTGAGAGTATTATCTTTCAATTTCAGTTGACTTACTTCCAGAGTTGTACAAATTTTAAAGACTAGCAAGTGTATTCTTGACAGAACCAAATAATTAGAATGGCTTTATTCCCTTTACTCAAAGTTGCATTTACTTATTTGGCACAAGATAAAGAGAAACACAAGACCACGCAGCGTTATAAAATCTGATTAATCGCGCTTAATACTGCAATAAGCTGAACACTGCTGCACCATAATTAGGGATTGCAATCCAGCAATGCCGGATCCCGCAATCCAGCATCATTTGGATGTCTGGCGGGTTCCGCACAAAATTAAGCGAATCCGCAAACTGGGACGAAAACGTGTTTCAGTGTGCGCGACCTTTTCTACCCACAGTCGCTCTCCAGTCAGACTCCGTACGTATTACGTCGTTCGCAAGTAGACGTTTGACTCGAAGCAACAAATGAGTGTTTATATCATCCTTCGTGATTTTAAAGTAAATAGATTCACTTCTATGTTTTTATAAGAACTCCAATTTGTTTTTGTTGTATGCATTACTATAATTTGACTTATGTCGTCCTATTGCAGAATTAGTTCCCAGATTATAAGAGCAAAAAAAATGATACAACTGGAATTGATTCTGACAAGGAAGTAGAAATAATAATAAAAAAAGGTTAAAACGATTAACAGCTATTTCAAAAATGAAAATCAGTCGAATAAATAATTTCTGACTGCTTTGTAAAATGTTTTTACCATAATTTTTTTCTGCACTTCATGAGATTTAAGATCAATTTTTAAAAAATGGATTTAAACTTTCTAATTCTGCTACTATTATAAGATATATAGTAACAAATTTTTCAAATATTGTAGAGTAAAAGTTGATATGATTATTCACTTTGAATATCTGAAGAAACAATGACAAAGATTTTTTGATGATGAGGCTTCCCAAAAAAAAAAAAATAATTGAACGTTTATGTTCACCGCAAAGAAACACGCTTTAATCTTGGCTTGCTTAGAATACTCGGTTCATGCAGTTTAGTGAAAGAAACGCTGAAAAGCTTTGGTCTCGACCTCTAAACTCATGTTATTGGCTTAAGATGTGACGGAACTAGTGTCATGGGAAAAGTTGGTGAACTTCTGCCTTGGTTCCTGCAATTTGGTTTTTCACACAGTACATAATTGGCAGTTGACGCATTATACAAAACAAAAACCTGCTGAAAGAGAAGTCGAAAACACAGAAACCACTATGACTGACTCGGAACGTACATGACAGAGAGCTGAACGGAACAATCGAAACACAAAGCGTGACCGTAACACTGGACCATCCACCTACTGAAGTGTTTCCAGACATAATAATCTCAAAAAAGTGCGCAAAATTGTTAAATTTTTAATATATGATTCATTTCTATCAAACAAACGAGCGAGAGGGTAGAAATGACATTCTCGGCTGTATACGTAATTCTTTCCGAATAAAGTGATAGCTTGGCTGCTTAGCAGATTGATTAGTTTTCAGACCGGTGTGGTTTACTGTAAAGAATGGAATGTCATCTGAATACTTGCCATATTTGTTTATTTACTTAATAACTAGAATAAGATTTAAAACAAAACTGTTAAAGCGCAAAGTATATTTATGGTAGGTTAGAAATTTTTAAATTAGTATTATTTTACTAAATAAAATATTGTTAAAATATTATTATTTAGCATTAAAGTTGATTTATTAATACAATAAACAGACGTTTATTACTTAATTTGATAACACTTTAAAAACTGCGCTGGTTCCCGCGGGATTGGCCAATCCCGCAACCCGAAAATTCGGAATTGAAAACACTGCGCGATTGCAATCCTTAACCATAATCCGCAATTAAACCAGCCTTGGGGGTTAATGTTCTCGTGCGACGCTGCTATTAGAGTAAGAGCGAGAGCAGACGGCTGAGAGAAAGCCTAGCACGAAGCGTCCCGGAAGGGAACAAAAGGAAAGCCCAGACTGGGCGACTGTGTCTGGCGTTGCGCGGGTCAGATACCATCTGCCGGGCAGTCGACCGGAAACTCCGCCGCAGCTAAGTAGAAGCCCTGGTCCTCATCTGCTATGTGGAATACTAGCTGTTACCAACAACTTCGTACGCGTACACTTACAGTATTATTGCTAGAATTGGATATTGAAAGCTGTAAGTTACGTGTAAGTCATCCCAGAAAGAACGTACCTCTAAGTAGTAGGTTAGTTAGTGTTTTATGAGGACCTTATCGTAGATGTAGGCCTCAGGGACTCGTGTTAGGTTTGGTCGATGATATTCATTCACGTAAAAAAATGGCTTGATTTAGTGGTACGTAGAATTATTTTTATACATAATTGGTCCTCGGGTTGAAAAAGGTTGAGAAATGCTTTATACCCTTAACACGTTAATGCTAAAAACTTTAGTTAAACACAAAATAGTTGTCTGGTGAGACGCAAATCCACATCTAACCATATGTCTGCACATGAAATTAGTGAAGAGGTAATACACAAACTGACTGCGAGAGAAACAAAACATGAGCGACCGATATAACATTAGAGACTTATACACGCTATCCGTCTGTCAGTCACCGTTCCGTTAGTTTACAAAATTTCATTACAGAATCTGTTATTTATCCTGAAAAAGTATCCATGTCCTTCCATTTTAAAATTTCATCAAGATCGTTTTAGCTGTTTAATCGTGAAAACTTAAGGGTTTGGCATAAGGTTGTGGAAAATTTTCTTTTGTAGGAAAGGGTGTAAGGGATTGGAATAAGTTGCTAGGGTAGATGATGAATAATTTACTTAAAACACTGAAAGAATTTAAAGTAAAAATTGGTTGAGGGCAAATAGGGTTTTGAGGAGAAAGGGAGAAGGGCGGGGAGATTGCGACCGGAGCATACGCTCCTTCGAAATTTATCAATTATTATTATTATTATTGTCGATACAACACTTATTACAAAGGAATTATGTGGATCAATTGGGGTGTCTATTGATATTTGTCCACTCCGTCCAACGTAAGACCCTTATTTATCATATTTTCTCTAAAAGCTAACGAACGACCTGTGAATTAACTACGGCAGGGAAAAACGCTGAAGTGGACTCGCGTTTCACAGGTCATTTCGCTGAATCAGAATTTAATTCAGCGCTTGATAGCTGCGCCAAGTAGTCGATTGATTTTATTTATTAAACGGTTGTATCTACCTTGTATCAGACTCCGCTAGAAATGATTAATTTTGTTGTTGAGCTTAGATTTGGCAACAAAATCTTAATCAGTTGTGGTTTGTTTACGTTTTCGGTTACGTTCTGAGACAGAATTTAGCTTAGAAATTTTTTATAGGGCAAGTGTCAATCTATTCAATTGACCAAAAATTTATTAAATAAATTTTCTCAAGGTAATTGTGCTGAGGCGAAATTCTGTATTTTAGAAATAAGCGATGGAAAAAATATTGCAAAAATTTTATCCGATGTTGAACAATTCACAATGTGGAAATTTTATAGGAAGGTAAAAAACAGTTAAAAGCATAAGTGATTACACAAAACGAATAGAAAGAAACCATTGTTAGTCGAGTCTGACAGTTCTGACAGCTGTTTTTTTTTTCCTTCCTCTATGCTGCTCTTTGCTCTTCTTTTTTAAAAAAATGAATGCTTAAATTATCTTGGTCAAAGTTTGAAAATGTGTTTTTAGGGACCGCACACAACTCGCTAAACCCATCTTCGCGATATTTGTGGACAGCCTATGGAGGAATGAACTCAACTTCAAAAAATGTTCGGGAATACTTCTCCCCGACATAATCCTAAAATACAACGTAAAAACTCTTCTGAAAACAGTGATAAAAAACTTTGGCCTAAAACCGGACTTTTATAAGATTTAAAAATGATTTCCAGCAGTTCAACGAACTAAGAACGAAACTCTGGCAAGACGCTAAAATTAAATGATATTTTCAAGGCTACATTGGCTTTCATCTCATGAATTCTTACTTGGTAATCAATTGTTATCTTAGTGCAGTTCGATACATTACGTTTCTAAAATGTAGCTCCTTTAGGCTCTTCCCCTGTTAAATGCTTCTACACAAAATCCAAACCCAAAGTGCTCAACAGAAATTGAACCATATCACATTTTCCACGGTGGTGCTGCAGGTGTCGAAAGGATAAACTAATAATCTACAAAGCTCTTTACATCCCACCGTTACGGAGTTTGTGGGGTGAGCGGAGGACTAGAGTTGAAATCCCCATCCAGCTGTCCAGATTTCGGTTTTCCATGGTTTCCCGAAATCACTCAAGCGAATGCCGGGATTGTTCCTTTCAAAAGGCCATTGCCGAATTCCTTCCGTTCTTACACTCAACACTTTCCAATCTCTAAAGACCTCGACGTCGACGAGGCGCAAAGCCGTTGGACTATGCGCGGGAATTTCACATACCAGAAACTATCTGTCCTGATCCATTCTCAATCACAACGCACACAAGCAAATCTAAAGGCTACTTTGAGCTAAACAAGCTTCATATGCATCAAGGAATTTTTCCTAACAAAACATGTAATGCAGTTACTATTTTTTGTGTGATGTTTATTGAAAATACAACATCAACGCGTATTTCAAAATAGAAATTAATAGACGACCGGGCGTGAGACGTGGGCGGTTAACGCTCTGGCCTCGCATTCTGAAGACGTGGGTTCGAATCCCCGTCTGGGAATCCAGATTTGGATTTTCAATGGTTTCCCCAAATCACTCCAGGCGAATGTCGAGATGCTTCCTTCAAAAAGCCGTGTGCGAATTCCTTCCCGTTCCTTGTCCCCAGTCTATTCCAGCCTCTAATAACCTTGGCGCTGACGAGGCGTAAAGCCATAAAAAAAAAAAAGATTTGCTTTTGTGCGATTTCGCCTTGGAACCGATGACCGGTTTCGCAGTGCTGATTTTACTGAATGAAGAGGCAAACGGAAAGAGTGACTGCGTGCGTCATCCATTGAAGGAAGATCAACAGAGAAAAGAAAAATAACTGTGGGCTAGGCGTATGTCTGCCACACGGCATATGACGTCAACCATTCTCGACTGCCGCCAAACTTGTTTGTTTACTTTGCGCTGCATTTACTCTTCGCAATTTTAGAGCTAGGAAATCCACGTTATGCCCCCCCCCCCCCCCACACACACACACACACGTCTGACATCTCGAGAAGATCCGAGTGCCAGAAATAACACGTACTCCAAACAGCTGTTGACAGATTTAAATACGGCAAAGAGTACTTTTTAAAGGGATGACACCAGAGTTGCCGAAGGGGTTAGGTGTTTCCTTCTCGAAATAGGACCAACACAACTTACAATGTTATAAGCTTGCTCTACTAATCCAATATAATGACATTATTTCTTGTTATAATATTCTTAGATGAAGCAAACAGCGATTAATAAACAACCACAAACTATTAATTTGACATTGACATACACTTACAAAAACCTTCCTTCCCTCCCCGCCATATTTCTTCTCTCCAAAGATACACACACACTGGTGCGCACACTCGCAGTACCAACTTCACAATAATCAAATCTCGTCAGACATACTCGTACCACACCTCACTACCAAACCATCCAGAATAAAACTACCAAAAGAAAAAGAAAACAAGGTAAACCATTGTTGGGGGTAGCTGTTTCCTTACAAGGTACACTACAATCTATACCAATACAAACAACTGAACATCCAAATCGGCAGTACCATTTACGTAAAGCCGGGACCACACGCTTGTCAAACTGTCACAAATTGAAACGTGTGGATAGCGCGCTTGGCTTGGCTTGAGTAGGCTTGCAGGCGCATGTGGCTGATCCGACCGAGTGTCGGGTTTTTGGTACAAATCAAAGGCGTTTGAGTCAAGTGCTTGCGAAACGGATATACGTTTGTGCGGTCTTAGTATTGTTTGTGCCCTGACGGCGGACAAAACGTGCGTTTCTTTTTGTTGTGTAAAACAAGAGAAATGAATAACTTGTCCAACCAGGATATTTTAAAATTCCCCTAATGCCGCCAAGTAGAACTCTGCAAAGACCATAAAAAAGTAGCCCATGTTTGGAGTCGTCTTAGTGAATAAAACTGTCATGCAGATAAAAAAAAAAAAACAATAGACTAGACTTTCTTACTGTCACATTTCGTAAACATTTGAAGAAAAACAAGATTCTAGTCGCTCTGGCTCAGTAATAAATTTATTAATTTAGCTGGTATAGTACAACTTCTCTGAAGTTGAATTTTCTTTAGAAGTCATAGTTTATTCAGTGAATATTCAGAATCTGCATATCTCATCAGCCAGAAGTTATCAAACTGATCAGATGGCTCAAAAAGAAGCTCATTAAATGTTTCTTCCATATATTCTCTGCAGTAAAATATTAATGGCTAAAGACATTATAATGCCATTAAAACAATAAGTATAATAGAATTCTAATTATAAAACAATATACTTATATTAAATGAAATACATACATGAAGCTGAATAGTAATCATAGTTGCATGGATGAAATGTAAATTAAATGGTACGTGGATTTTTAACATCCACAATCTTCTATTCCGTGTTTCTCGTTTTTTATTTTTTTAATAAAAATAGGTTAGGCTAAAAGTTATGGCCGACACAACCTAGACGTCCGTCGTGCTTGCTTCTCCAATGCATACAAGTGCACAAGCAAGCGTGTGGATGACTATGTTTGGCTCCCCAAAATTAACCAAGCGTTTGTAGAGGCTTGGAGTTTGTGACAAGTGCCAAGCGTGTGGTCCCGGGGTAAAACATTTAAATCCAAGATTACCAAACGTGTACTTGTCTCAATGCATTGGTGATGAATATAAGCAAAAATATATCTACGGCCTTTTATAGAAACAACACTGTCATTCGACCATAGTGATATCGCGCAGCCAGGGAAAAAAGAAATCTACACGACTGAACCGGATTGAACTCGAGTCCTCCTAATACCAGAACCGAATCGATAAATTATTAAATCAGTTTTTTTCAGAAACTAAAATAATTATTACTAGTTTTTACAAGAAAAAATGGCAAGACAAGACAAGAGACATTGGCAAGTAAGAGTCTCCATACAAAGTTTTAGTGCACTTGAAAAGCTTTATTTTTAGTAGTATGACCCGAAGGGGATAACACGAAACATACAATCCTATGATCGTCAGCTAATTATTGACTGTTTCCTTGAATTATATTCAGGTTTCAGTTATGTTCAGTAGCGTATGTCATCTCTCTTTTCTGTACTTCAATGAGGTATTAATACTGAATCATGCACATAAAATAAAATTTTGACTACGATTAGTGACATTTGCGCCTTTAAGCAATACAATATTTTCACGATTTTTGGTAGTCTTGTACAGACTGTCCCAAAATTTCGTCCAGAAAAACATACAAATTTCGGAAACAGATTAAAACGAATGGCCTAGAACAGTGTCAAGACTTAGAGGAAGCAATCAACATGGCCATTTATCAGAGAGTTTTAGCTTGTTTTTAAACGATAATCTTCAAATACCTTGATTCCTTAAAAAAAGAAAGATATGTATTGAGCTCAGGAAATAAAAATTAGAATCGTTTAGCTAACGAAGCTTTCAGCCGGGATAAAACAAAGCTACTGGGTTAAGAAAACTGATTAAATATTGTAGCTTTAGGCCTCGTCAACGTCGAGGTCATTAGAGGCGGTAAAGGACATGGTGCAACGAACTCGAAGGAACTCAGTCATGGCCTTTTGAAAAAAACTATCCTGCATTTGTCTTGTGTAATTTGGGGGAACCACGAAAAACCCAAAACCTGGATGGCTGGACGGATATTCGAACCCTCGTCCTACCTAATGCATTGAAGAAAGAAAGGCTTAATTCTTTTGAGATAAGACTGTGGAAGAGGATGGAGAAGATTGTTTAATAACTAGAGTAACAAATGAAGTAGTTGTAGTGGGAGTTGGCGAGAGGGCAAACATTTTGAAGGCTACTAGAAACAGGGAAAAATGGGTTGAGGCACTTGATAAAAAATCAAAACTTTATTGCCCAAGTTTGAAAAGGACCATAAATGGCAAAAGTAAGAGAACGTCAAAGATTCCATATGATGGATGAAATTAAAACGGAGATCAGCTAAACCTGGATGATGGGAATGACATAATATGAAGAAGAAAAGAGAAGATTTAGAGAAGACATGCCTAGTCAAGATCTCCCTTAGGGCAAAGCACTTACTACTGCAACTCTGATAATTGCTTACTAAAAAAAAAATTATTTAATCTGTTAACATGGAACCAACTTGACTTTATAAACATCTTTTTTTAGCTTCAGTTTTCGTTAACTGTCAATTGAAATGACCTGTCTGTCGTAAAATAACAAAATCGGTTTTCGAATATTGCAGTCTGAAAACCACAAGATCTAAGTTTATGAATGGTGTAAGCTACAGGAACTTTATAAGAAACAAAGAACTGCAGTTTTCACTAGTTAATATTGTTAGTTTCAATGGAGAATGCTTATAACTCTCGCTTGACTAGTTTATCATTGGTAAAAAAGAAAACACAGCTAAAGAAAATATGCAAAATCAACAGTCTTCATACATTCATAATCAGTACCGTTTTATTCACAGTGAATGTTAGTTCTAATGTTGCAGATGGAAAGGCGAGACAGTAGTAGCAATAATTTAACAATTTAAAGAATAAAATAAACACTTTCGAAAGTGTCACGTCTGAAACGTTTTTAGCTAATGCTTTATAATAGTTTCAGTTTAGTTACCCCACAAAGGTAGAGCGAATAATGGTTCGAGGTTAGCAATATGCTACGTCATAGTCTTTCAAGATAAAACTTGGCAATCTCTTACGCGAGTAACAAAAATATAAGAACTTGCGCTTTGTGGATACAAGTTTATCCTTCTTGGTAGTGTTACGTATTACACTCGCGTCACCTCACTGGTGAATTACATGTCCCCGAGGTCAAACAACTACACAGCAAAACACTGAACTAGCACTCTGCTGGCTCTATATTGTACACACTTTCGGCTATGCACGAAGTAATAACCAATAGGAGTGATGACTGACTGCTATCGTAACAGTGCGGTAATCAACACTGAAAAACGTCAAATCCAAATGAAACATGCCAGGCGTATGAACTGAATAAAACGTTCTCTTGCGGGAAACGCAATCGCCGAGATACGTTGTTTGAGCCCGGCTTAGTAACTTTGCTTCTAAATCCCCAATATTATTTTTCTTATGGGTTTACCCCTCGTCGGCGTCGAGGTCATGAAAGAACTGGGGACACGGAATGGGAATGAATTTGGCCATGGCCTCTTCAAGAAACCATCCAAGCATTTGTATGCAGTTATTTTGGGAAATAATGGAGAGCCGAAATCTAGATGGCCGGACGAGGATTTGAACCCGTGCTCTCCGAATGACAGGGACGAGCGTTACCACTCACCTACCACCCAACATCACCTAAACCCAAAATATTCCTCAAATGCCTATTTTTTATATGTATATGTATATATATATTTGTTGTTATCCGTCTTTCGACAAGGGTACTGCACGTTTTCATCGTTTCCTATCATGAGAACATTACAATCAATGCCTGCAGTAATCGCTACAGCTATTGCCTCAAACAACCCCCTCCCAGAAGAAATTTACAAATTCGGGATGTCTTAAAACGTGATCAACTATGTTTTCTCTTCTTTTCTCACCCATCATTTCCACGTGTTCATTTTATGATTAATTTCTTACATTAATTACTTACATCCCTCTACACCGCCACATTTCAAATGCTACAGTTTATCTTTTTCTGCCATTTCTGAAGTCGAAGCTACAGTTGCACGAAGATACTTCCATACAGTGTTTGAAATTAAAAGGTTTCTTCTTTTAAGAATGCTTTTTTTTTTCGTTAGTACTATTTTTTGACATCATTCTTGCTTCCACCATCAGTTGTAATTTTACTTCCAAAGTAACAGAATCTTCTTACTTCATTACTACATCTGTGTCAATTTTTACATTTAAGTTACTGTTATTGTTATCATACCTGCTACTCTTAAGTACAGTACTTTTGTCTCAGCGTGGGTTGCATTTAGTCCATTTTCTTCGGACTTTCATAATTTCTCAATTTTCTCACTGTTATCAGCTAATGGCAATATCATCAGGAAATAACAATGTTTCTCTATGAAATTTCACATCATACTCAGATTTTTTTCTTCACTTCCTCGAATGTTTTCTCTATATGCAAGTTTACTATAAATTGAGATGGCTACAGTCTTCGACTGAAGTTACGTGGAAATATTAATTTTTAGTATTTAGTCGCCAGGGAAACTGGAGTCTATCACAAAATTCCATGTTTTATTAGCAACCAACCTTGGGCCAAAACTAAAAAAAAAAAAACATTTATATAATAGAAAAAAACATAAAACTTAGATAAATAACAAAAATATGTTTTCTATGGGTTTTTAAAAAAATGTCATTGAGAAGACAAATTTCTAGAGCGCTTGCTGATGTGTTGGTTTTTCTTTATTAATGGGAAAGAGATACAAAATAAAATATTGGAACGAGACTTTATAATACCGTAAGCACTATCGTGCTGACGTATCAAACAGTGTACAAAAGCAGCGGCCATCAGAAGCTTGTTCCGACGATGCGTTGTGTAACCTAAGTCAGGAGCCGTAAATTCGGTAGTGGGTTGTGGTGATATGCAGCTGAGCGAGGTGATGGAGTGTCCATTTGTCGGTGTACTAATGCGCCCTCAATCGACACAGACACTGCCGCAAATGGTCCATTCGGCGCGCCACCTCCGCGCAGTATATTTGAAAATACAATACACACGCCAAGTGAAACAGCAGTCACAGTGCCAAGCTGATAGACACATTTGAAATGCTAACAGTGATTGCCGATTCCGCGGCACAAGGCGATAAACTCACTTCTGTACAGTACTGCCTCTGAAATTCGTTTAACTCTGTGTCAGCAATGGACATTCGCAGCTCTCCGACATATTCTGCTCCACGCAGTTAAGACTATATCATTTTTAACGTGCTCAATATTAAGAAATAATTTCAGCTCATTTTTTAACTAGTTCGATAATTCTAAAATAAAAAGCAATCAAATTTTTAATACACAAAAATTTAAATTTAATTCTCTCCAGAATGTATACTTGTACCTGTAAATATCACAGTTAAAGAAATTTTTTGAGAAAGTTAGTACCGGATCTAGAAAGGGGTGGTGGGGGAGTAAACTTGGGTGCTTGCTCCGGACGACAACTTAAGGATGGTGACAAAACCATGTTTGAAGGGGCGGTAAAGGCAAATTCGTGTGGCGGCGACGTTATTATTATTATTATTTTTTTAGATCTACTGCCCCTAGCGGCAACCATCAGGGGGGCGGAAAAATCGAAAAATAGCTCCGTACTGCCCCGGGCGGCAAATTCATGTTTGAAGGGGCGGCAAACTCAAGTTTTTGCCCCGGCTCGGAAAATTCCTAGATCCCCCACTGAAGAATGTTATCATCGCAAATATGAGTATCTCTGACAGCGCCATTTATTAATTAAAACAATGCTCGAGCTTGTAACAGATGTGATCTAAGACACTTTTGGTGCATCGCGTAAAATGTTAGGAATATTCAGCAAATTAAAATAAGTGAAAGGGTTGGAAACAGCGGCAACCGCCAGAAACAGAACAAACAACAGCTTTTAGGGGGCATCCATAAATTACGTGACGTGTTTTTCCGGATTTCCTAATCCCCCTCTCTGATGAGATCTGGTACCCTCTCCCCCCTAGAAATCGACGTCGCAACATTTTGAGACCTTTTCTTTAAGGTCTCACCCTTCCAAAGCCGGTTACACCCCCCGAAATACCCCTCCCCCCAAATTCGTTCGCGTCATTTGTAGACCTTTTATTTATTTATTTTTTGGTTCTACAGTCCAACAAAAATGTCCTAAACCACACGTGAGGACCCCCCCCCCCCTTATTTCACCTCACGTAATTTATAGATGCCCCCTTATGGGGCTGCGTTTGGGTTCTATACCGTTAGGGCCAAGACGGACAACAACGAGAATGCCGACCCTGCAAGTGACCCAATCATCTAGGATACAGCGTAAGCCATCTTTGGCGAAACGTTCGTGTGGTTCCATACAAACTCATGATGCTCCGAAAATGGCGGAATAAGCTGTTAAGTGACTGACCAATGAACACCGAAAACCTATATCTGTTACTAACATAAGGTTCAATGTTGCACGTACCCGAGGGAAAATCCATCAAGGAGATTGATGACAGGAAAAAAACACAAGGGACGGAAGAGGAGCTACGCGTTCTGCATCCCGAGAAGACATCTTGGGCCTGGGAGCTCCAGAGAACAGAGCGACCCGCTCTGACAATGATTGTGAGTATTCGTAGCGACGAGCTATGTCTAAAGGTCGATGAGATCTATTAATGATTATGCAGTTTCCGAGTCTAATGTTGATCTCGCGCTATTAGTTGCAGACAGTACCTATACAGCGCATCGAAAATGGTGATCTGCTCAAGACCTTATGGACGGACTGGTAAAAGCAAGTGATTACATTCTTGAAGTTTCCAGTAAATTCCATAGGCACCCGGGAACGACCCGCAGAATGATGTGCAGATAGAGATAAGAACTAATGTGATAAAAAAATCTCAAGCTAGCAGAAAATTTAATTCAGTTGGACGATTTGCTAATTGTAATTTTACGTGTGGCAGATTCATTCAGATGTAATTGTCTCTTTTGTAAGATTTGAAATTGTTAAATTATGTATCTGTTATAGATAGTTACATGGAAATTTAACCCGGTTCATACAGTCTAAAAATTAATTACAAAACGCGCCCAAAATAATTAACGGTAATGAAACAAACCCCTGATAACCCAGGTAAGCCATTTTTATCACAAGCTTATGGTAAAATCGCTTCATTTTAGCAGAAACAATGATTTCTTTAATATAGTCAGTAGCATTTTCTTTTATTAATGCATTTCGTAATTAAAGAAGGAAGAAAAACCCGGTGAGAGGAGACGAAGGAAACCGCTCATTGTCTTCGCTAAGGAACTGTCATGCTATTCAGCTGGAGTGATTTCGACAACCATGTAAAACCGAAATCTGCATCACCGAGACGAGGGTTGAATAAGCCTCATCCAGAACGATAGGCGTTCATTCAGTAGTAGCCACTGTATAAATTGGAATCACTAGAAATAACATTAGCTACGAGTTTTACTGACAGATACCACGATTGAATACAAATTGAAGACCATCCCGAACTGCGAATTAGGAGGCAAGACTGAATGGAACTACAATAACTAATATTTATTTATTCGTAGAAATTTGGTATAAGCTCAAAAAGATACAAATATCTATTTATAACCATCCTAAATCACAAAACAAATTAAAGCAATCTTATTTTGTATAACAACAAAAGTCAATGTTATTCGTATCACATGGTATCATATCCGTTAGGATATAACTTTGTGACCTCCTCATAACTGCGAGGTTAGTGCGTAAAGCTCTCGAGCTCAGCTGTAGATGGGTTTGCCAGTCACTATGTTGCAGTTAGAAGTGAATTCACAGAGTGTTATAAAAACTGTTATTTTTTTCCAACAGAACAGTCAACGAAATTTCGTCAAGTTCCATGTTCTGTAGTTCGCTAGTAACATCGTCATTAAAAGTTGAAGCTCACAGCTTTACATAACTCTCGTACTCTGTAACAATATTCGAACGGAATTAAAAGAACAATAATTGAAAACTAAAATTTTTCACACAACTCATTGTCAGAATCAAAGCTAAAATATCATTACATGGGTCTCTTTTCTGTAAGAGGCCATAAACAAGTCTTCTCTTAATTCCAAATTTCATTACATCATGGAAGTTGATAATTTTGTGGCTGTGTTTATAATAAAGTTACTTACGCAGGTAGGACCGACAAAACGTTTCTTAAATAATCCGTAAAAAAAATTGATTTAGAGAAATTCAAAATTCTTTTCTCTGGAATAAAAGGGATGCAGGAAAGGATACTAAAACTAATATTGTAGCGGAAGCAGTTATTGTTCATTGCTAATTCGATACTATACCATACGCGGACGCAGTGGTTAATATCTAGTGTAGGTGAATATGCAATTATATATAAGTTTAAAACGTACTTCGAGGACATTAAAATTCCTTTCTTAATGATAGCTGTTAATCTTTTAGAATTTAAGCTATCGGAAATCCAAAAAAAATATTGTAAAGACCAAAAAATGCAAAATCTTTTATAATTAAATGATTCTGGTAAGAAGTTGTCTGAACGTAGTAATTTAGTATGCCGAGACTGAAAACGCGACTGTGAAAAGCTACTGTAAGCTTTCGCAGTCGTAAATTACCAAGACCGCCCTCGAAGTCTGTTAATACTGCCACATGAATAGGTGTCGACGGCATGTTTTAGGATGATTTTGGCCCATTTATCACCATTCATCACATGCTATCCATCAGCTTTAATAATTTTACTTAATATATATAGTTAGCTGTATGTAATCCAACAAGTGGGAGGTAGTCCTATTAATTTGAAAACGAAAACACTTTTTTTCTACTTATTGCTTTACTCCTCGTCAACGTCGAGGTCATTAGAGGTGGGAAAGGACTGGGTACAAGGAACGGGAAGGAATTCGGACATGGCCTTTTTTATGGAAGCACCCCCCGCATTCGCCTGGAGTGATTTGGGGAAACCATGGAGAATCCTAATGTGGATGCCCAGGCGGGGACTCGAAACGGCGTCCTCCCGAATGCGAGGCCAGAGCGTTAACCGCTCACCCACCACGCTCGGTCACTTTTGTTTATTTATTCGAATATGCATACAGATAATTCCCGACAACCAGTTTCAACAATTATGCATATAAGATTTTTAAATGCCTTTTGTTGTGGAAAAATAGACGGCGTCTCGTTTCGACCCACCTGTCCCCTGGTGCGGAAATTAACATCGGTCATTCAACTGTAACGGACGAGTGACGGTATTTGTATTTCGTGGTAGCTGCCGCAGCAAATATTTACATTATTGAAATATAACTCTGTTTGCGAACAACATAATGAAATTAGAAAGCGTCCGTTTTTCCTCAACAAACTGCATTTAAAAAACTTATTATACGCCTAATTGTTGAAACTGATTGCCTGGAATTACCTCTATACACATTTGAATAAGAAATACAAACTTGGTCAGCAGCGAGATTCGAACGGGCGACGCCGAGTTTATGTGGCAGAGAGCTTTCTAGTTGCACCACGCACCCCTTGAAATTTACCTAACGTAGGAAGTATTTGAACGCAACGGAATATTTCGATGCCGATTTTCTTGACAACGGCAAAGAAGCGCATGTTACACTTTGCCACATTACAGCTCTGGCCATGAGCTTTTATTACACACAGTATGAATCGGATCTGAATTTTCCATTTGGCGGCTTCCCCTTTTAAACGGCGCAACACAACATTCATTGCACGCAAAGCTGAAGCCGCGTTCCCACGACGTCTTGTAACGAAGGCGGGACGGGACCTCATTAGCCGAAGTGTAGGGACGAGCACGCTCCGCAGTATAGACCTAGCTTACCTCGCCAACACCTACCCACCACGTTGCCTAGTGTCGTTTGGCACAGAGCGGTTTACAGCAACAGAAGGGGTGCAGACCGCTGCTGCAAACCGATGGCAACAGCGCTCCACTACGCATGCCTGTGATGTTTACCTACACAGAGTGGGTAGCTGCGTCTCGTCCCCGCTAGCAGAGACGGCCCTGTTCGCATGGCGTGTTGTTGAGTATTCGTCCCGTCCCGCCATCGTTACAATACGTCGTGGGAACGCGGCTTTACACTGCATTCCTCGTTTAGCTGGAGAGACCAAAGACTACAATATTCTTCCTTAAAGACAATAAACTAATTATTCTACCCCGAATATGATACAAACCACTACATGTTGTAGCCCGGAAAAAATGCATATTACAGACATTTATACAATTATTTAAGAAATCAATAATGCAGCAGTCTTCTATGACAAGGTGGGGACTCTATTGTGGGACAACAAAGTTCCCACAAAGTGCAAACATACACTATTCAAAACATATTACATCCCCATAATGGAAACATGTACCCTGTCCAGAAGAGACAATAGTAGACTTCAAGCAGCCTCTGAAATGAAGTTTTTACGTACCATGCTTCGGAGAACATGAAAGGACAAAGTGAGAAACGAAATTAATCGTGCAGGTGCCGGTACAAACATCAGTGTGGCAAAATCCTTACAGCGTTCTCGCGTGAGGTTATATGCACATGTCCAAAGGGTGGAGGAAGAAAGAAGAGCAAAGGCGTATTTTAAATTGAACATCCAAGGTAAAAGACTTGTGGGAAGGCCCAAAAAGAAATAGAGCAAATCAAGAAGGATATAGTAGACTTAGGACTTTATTAGAAGGCTGTTGATGAACATCAACTATTCATCGACAGGAAGAAGTGGAGAGAGCTCGTGATCAGCACCCGGGAGACTGGATAATGATGATCAATAATTGTTAAACAATAATTCAGTAATACTATAGTAAAATTAGTAACAAAAATGTTGGGATGGGGGGGGGGGGATTGTGATATTGTTACTCTACGAAGTGGACTGGACAGAGTTATTCCTTCTGCAGGTCGACATGTAATAAAGATTAATACTGAATAGAGACCACTGGAAGAAAAGTAGACGTTTTATACGGTATAAGGGTAGTTGCTGACCGAAGGCATAAAATATAAATATCATCCGATCTCAGTTGTGCAAGGACACAGTGGCGAGATAATTTAGATAAGTTCCAAACCCTGCAATTGTTATAGAAGGTAGCAGCAGAATGTAGATGGAAAGGAAGGGAATCTGGCTATGAAACGGTAGTTAGGTTATTGTTATAGTAAAGTAATTTTAGGGATTAATGTTACACTTATCAAATACAAGAGCTGGAGAGGATGCAATGGATGTAGTCTCATAAAGGAACTGGGTGCGAGTAATTGAGAGACCAATCATGTTCGTAACCGCTGCAGGCCAAAAATTCGTCGAAAGCGGCATAAACGCCAATAGCTAGAAAAAAAAACTCAATATCCAGGATATGCCATCATCACCTAGAGTGACTGCAAGGGGAGCGTATATTTCAGAATAATTATGCATATAAATACTACCATGAACTATAAATATGTGCATTTTAATTCAAACGTTTAGTTCACAAGGCCTTAAATTGGCCTCTTAAACTAGCGATATTAATGGAAGTGTGTTCCAGGACTTGACAGGCAATACGCTATACGTAACCACAACTCTGTCATCGCTGAATATAGATTGACTATTGTTTGGAATAACGCCTACAAGCACAAAATTGTAATAGGTCTCGCTTTTATGTAAATTATACTCTTGCTCAGAAATCACAAATCCTATTCAAACTATCGGCTACTGTCATTCTTCCGCAATTTTATTTCACAGGTAAAGAATTTTTAATTAAACAATTAGAGGCTCACCGAAAAAAAGGAAAATTTCACCCAACATTCTATTCCACTTACGTTGATATCAAAACCAATAAACGAAAATTGTTTTTGTAAAAGTATTTCCTACAAATTAAATTATTTTCGAGATAATGTTTAAGAATGTATGATACTTTTTTACGAGACTTTTTAAAACTGATGCTGTCATTAGACCTTCTTTCAATCTTGGAGAGTTTCTAAGAAATTAAAACATCCCCACATTAACGAACACTAAATAAATCACATAAATTTCTTCTCAGGGTTGTTGGAAATTTTTTTCGCTGTCCTTAATCCGTTATTTTGTTTAGACTGATAGAACTAAACAAAAAACATTGTCTTTCGCAAAACAGCAGACATTTGCGATAAACGAATTTAATTTCCATAAACCTGCTTCAAATACTATACTGTGAATGCCAATTATCCGCATTTTAAAAATCATTAACACGGGTTTACATAAACGTGGCAAGATAATGTTACGCCCAGTTTTCATAGTTAACAAAATTAATCATATATTGGCAGCTGGTCGCAAGCCTCTTAATACCATAACATCTGCAGACTAAAATTCCTTGCGAGACGGCACGATCTCAACTCCTCGTCTACTTGGACTTTGCGATCACCAGGCTTCGTTGTAGATCTTCGGTATTACCTACGCAGTCCCATCTTGATGGGGACTTAAAACGTACAATCCACTGTTTAGACCCATACATTTCACTGTCCACCAGAAATCCAGCTTTCTCACAAGATTTGGGTCTCTGAAAATTGGAATCGCACTAATCATGGAAAATAGAAGGACTCGCTGGGCCCAGAATGTAAATGGTTCATCACATCGTCAGGTGCATATACTCTCGGATCATACCAAGGCTAAATGACCAATTTGCTGAATTCCACTTTAAGTGGCACCAATTATCTTTCAGATTTAGACATTTGTTTAAAATCCATTTTATCACAATATATTCGTTTTGTAACATACTAATTTTCTTGCACATTAAGTCTGTAGTTCTGAATGGGTGACCATACGCTAAATAAATTCGTAGTTATCAACGCTATATTAATAAATTCCTATTTTCTACTGTACGTTTATTAGCGATGTTGCTGTATTTTCGTGAGTATGAAATAAATCATTTACGTACGTGAACCACGAGCAGAATCGTTCTAGGAAACTGTCAAAATCGCTAACGTACAACCACCTCTTCGATCAATGCTGCAACTCTCGGTCAAGTCCCAAAATGATAGTCCAAATATGAGATATAACTATGACATTACATGACTTGCCATTAGTTGCAAACAAACACAGAAATTAATAAGAGTTCTATTATTTTTAAGAAAATAAATATGAATTACTGCAAATTTTCAATACATTTCTCAGTTTATGCAGTAATCGGAAATTTTTTTTTAAAAAAAAGGGTTTATATATAGCATAAAAATTGTGTAAAATATACTTATTAATAACACTAGAAATTACAAAACTGTGAAGATGGGGATCTTTGTAATCATTATTCGTATACTGTTCATAAAAAAAATCTGTCAATCTCCACAATTTTTATGCACCTCCATATTTTGATAATTCCTGCATTCGTGAAGGAGTTAATTTTCATGTTCAGTTAGTTGGAAATTACCACAGCAGTCACAACCCGTTTAATATTTACTATAGACCCACTTTCATGTAATTATTGTCAGTAGGCTCATTACTAGCATTTCGAAATTACAACAAAAAAAAAAAAAAAATCCAGGCTAAAAATAGGGTTGTTTTAAAATAAGCGTAATTTGTTCCCGTTAAAAAATTTGAAATCACGACAATATACGTCGCAGGACGTGGCTGAATCGAGTAGTAAGCACTCACGGAAGTTGACTGCCTGGCCATCTGTAAGCGACGCCATTCACATCTGATGGTCGCTACCAACTTCGGAGGCGGAAACTATTCGCACATGAATTATTCAGCGAGAGCATCGAGGTAGATAGGCGCCATAAGCGCAAAGTGTGTTCCCCGTAATTAGGGTGCTTGCTTGAGCGACACCAACACGAACACGCCAGCCAACGTAGGAGACATCTCCAATAAGACAGGTTCCAAAATATTCTACATCATCACTTCATGATGTTATATTCACGTACTCTCCACACAGACAACTGACTTAATAAACTGGATGAAAAAATTAGCCATGAAAATCATCGATTAAAAAACTTTTCGAGACTAGTTTTATACACATTCAAATTTTTTTCTATCGTGGCACATCAAATTATCGGAATTATTGCGATGACAGTGAAGTCCGAACACCGATTAGAAGTTTTTTTTTTTATCTTAGAGTAAAAGTACGGGGGGTGAATAAACAAAATTAATTTTTCAATATACTGCCGCAAAATTTTATGTTAAAAAATTTTTTAAACTTACGATTATATTCCATCTGTTTGGATGAAATATTTCTTTATGTGTTATTCATAAAAAATATTCCAAAACTGGAATTAAAGTGTTGGTTCTTTGAAATCCACTCAAAACTAGAATTTCATTAAACCATTAATCTCACCAACCTGACAGCTAAAAGGAAAATAAGAGATAAATGCATTGTGCTGTTCTTGTTTAATAGCAGTTAACTTGGGATGCAGAGTTTACAATTTGTTTATGACAAAATCAATTGTAATTAGAGCAGATTTTTTGCTTTTTGTTTTTTGTTTTTTTTTCTAACTGGCCCTGGCGAATCATTAGATACCGGCACCCGAACACAGTGTGTAATTATTAGGGTGGGAGTACATGTGTTAGAACCGGATTTGTCATATACGGAGCATTAACTCTATTGGACGAATGTTATTTTAGCATCTGTCTGCGAAACATCTTCAGGTCAGACAACCTGCTTTCGACCCCGACATACATGTCAGGCACCTGACTTCAATAAAGTTTACGGACTGCCTTAAACATAATACGCAAAGAACATGGCAGATGCGCCGATTTCTTCTTTTAATGCGGGTTGTTGGATTTCCCTGAATGCGATTGCGGAGCAGAGAGATGGTGCATCATGCCGTGTCGGAGAGCGACCTCAGAACACAAGGGGGAAACTTCGCAGACTTCATTTATATGAGCGTCGCAGCAACAGAATATTTGAGAAATATCAATTCTATTTTATAATCTCTTCCTCCTCATGTAATTTTTCCAAGTAATTTGAATGTAATCAATTTTGTAATGGATGTGATTTAATTTTCTGCGACATACGATAAATAGAATAATTGTTTGTGAAATGTGTAATTAATAAGGAGGAGACTGAGAACCGTCCCGTCATTCACCTTGATGACTGCGGGGGTTCGCGGGGACCAATACTCAAGCCTGGTCCCGTTGGACATCCACGATCCTTCACGTGCGCAGCCACACTCGCGGGTAATTACGTATTTTATGGAACAATTTCTTGTTTTTGCTAATTTTGGCTTTATGTTTTTAGTTTAAGGCCCGGATACACTAGGGGACAAATGTGACGCGCAACACTGAGTCTGGGTGACGCTGTAACGTTCACCGCTGTCCCACAACGTTGCGTGCATCATTTTGCGCAACATCTACGTTCCGCAGAGCATGTTGTGTGTTGCCTCTTAAGCATAATTTAGCCACCTTTCCACGGGTTTCCGCCGTTCTGAATCAATGGGATTGAAACTTGGTAAAAATTATTGCATTTATTCAGTATCGCTTTTATTGAGCCGATTATACGAGATCTGTAAGGATATCACATAATTGCAAAGCCGTAGAATGATTTAGCAGTATTTCTTTCCAGGAGTTTAATAATTCTGATAAGACCATTCATACAGCAAAGAGTAATAATTGTTTCTTCTCTTGAAGATCTGGCGAACGTTAAACGACATTTTGTACAGCAAACAGCTGTGAAGAAACAAGCATTTCAGAAGAGAAGAGCATTTATTCAGTACTTCGGAGACCAAGCAAAACAAGTTCTAGACTAACAATAAAAAGTTTGAAACACGAACAGGAATCTGCATTAAAGTGTTGAATTCCTGTAAGTTTCATTAACTTTGCGAATATAATTGTTTTTACATACTCAGATAGCATGTAATAATCACAAGCTCAAAGTTCGTATTTATGTGTATACTGTGAAATCAGATTAATATCTGTCCGACTAATATGTAAGTGGTTGTAAAACACGAAAAGAAATTAGGTGTCAGTATTTAAAACTCATGTTTCCAGTGTTCTCCTTCATTTCTAGCGGTTCTCTATTCACCTCTGAACGTGATAGTTTTCTTTGTCCAGTATTCTTGTGCTTGTGGCTGCGAAACCGACATCTGGATGGACAACGGAGATCTGTACACGCGTCCTCCCGAATGCCAGACCCGAAACATACCATTTACTACCTACGTCCTCCATTACCTTAATCATGAACTCTAATCTCTGTCTTCCTCTAGAGCTCTTACCGTCGACTGTATCTTCCACTAACAAACGTAACCTGCATGTCTCAAAATATGACCCATTATCCTGTCTCTTCTTTCTGTCAGACTCTTCCACAAACTTGTTTCCTCCCCGATCATTTAAAAAATATGCGCATTATCTGTCCACTTAAATTTCGAATATTCAAGACGGTTTAAATCCTTAGTTCAGTGTTTTAATCAAATAATCCTTAATTCAAATTTTGTACTGCTCTGGTATCGTTGGCAGAAAAATGAAGAATCTTCATTGTTGTCATTCTTTTCATGACAGTTGGACAGTGTTGGTAAATTAGTTAAAAGTGAACCCAAATACCAAAGACACTGAAAAAAAAAAAACTAGAGCGCGAAAATTATAAATGGATGTGACAAATTTAGTCAACCTATTCTTTTATAGATTGGTTTGTGTCATTCTAATTTTTATACACGAAATGTTTCAAAATGTAGTTATTATCGAATGTATTATGGATATCTTAGAATGCATAGCTAACAAGAAAAAAAAATCCTGATGCATAACTAGAAAAATAGAAGCTATTTTGAAATCAAAACAAACTTCTCAAACAGTGTATCTCAACCAGTGGTATTCAGCCGGGTAATCAAAAATTTAAATAACGTACTCAATGTCGGGCAAAATTCTGGTATTTCCAAGATATGAGGATACGACAACATTGTTCATCATTGTCTATTACTATCCAAATGGCATAAAAAAGAGCGCGGTTCATTTAAGGATGACTGTTTTCCGAGGGTCTTGTAGTAGGTGAGGGACTGCGGTACGTAGTACATAAGAGTGTTCAAGAAATCAAAAATTTATGGTGTTGGGTATTGTTTCTTTTATTTCATTTTGTAATGTAGGTCGGTGGTACAGTCCATCCCGAAATAACATTATTTATTTGATTATTAAATATTATGAGTCTTGACAATATTTAATTAACTTTTAATAGTTCACTTCCAGTTTCACAACTGTGTTTCTGCAGGAATTCAAAACTTGCTTTTAAATTTTTACCGGTATGTTGTAATTTGCTTGGGAAACACTGCGAGAGATAGAGAGAGAGAGAGAGAGAAATTATACATGAGTTGTATTATGTTAAATATCGTTACTACTGAATGTTAAGCGAAAAAAATTGAGGGAAACTGTACATCAGATTTGAAGATGTTTCCAGTTGTTGCTTAAACAATATGAGAAGGGAGTGACAGCGCATGTTTCATGTCCATGGTCGCTCTGCATTAGACAGCAACTTTACCTTATCCGAAAAGGGCCAGCAGCCACTTAACACGTCTAGCCATCCCCTGTGGCTATTAATATCTCAAGGATCTCTCCCTCAGCGTTCATTCTTCGCCTCTTACACAAATATTTAAACAGGCGCGAGGAGAGAAAACATTTTCCTTGCCTCCGGCAAACTCTGTTCAGTGTATTCTCTTCGGTTAACGTCTCTCTACTCGAGTAAGCGAATTATTGGCGCAGAAAGCTTTCAGGCCAGATATGACAAAAACGAAGTGAAGAAAAGTGTCACAAAAAATCTTCCAAGTAATTTGGAAATCGATTAATGGACCCGAAGGGTGTAACAGTTTATTACAACAGCCATAAAGTGGCAGTTTTAGGTATTAATGTCAATATTTTTGTTTTAGTTTTCAAGTTCATTTACCTACATTATAGTGGAAGTCAGAGTAGTTGGAGTGTTCCAAAACATTGAACTACAGCATCACGTTTAAAGTGCGTCTATGATGAACTTCCACGATCTTTATCCTCAACATACGAATATAAATTGTCCTGGTACCCAAAATGTTTTACATCTAGCTCTCTTTCACAAGCCGTCGGGCAGTAAAAGACACTGCTCGTTCCACAAAATAATCCAGAAGCATAGCACTTCAAATCTCTTTCCCACAAAATACTTCTGTTTCTACAAAAATTAAGATTAATAGTTTGAGCCATTATCTTTCGTATCAGCAGTACCTGACATTACGGAATGTGTCTCAAGTTTACCAGATATGTAAAAGCAGTTACACTGAAACCAAGGTATCGATACAATCTAGATTTTCTTTCTCGTATTACAATGTTGCTGCGCTCCAACATTTCTCACAGTAAATGCTGGTATTATGTTGGCAAGACTGAAATATCTGCTAAGCTACTGTACAGCAACGGGCAAGATCATTCTCTACCCTTTCTTGATATTAATTTGGGACGTGAAGTATCGACTGTTAAAATCCTCCGAAAAATATACTTTATAATTACCCAGACAAAAAGGAACCAAATCTTTAGGTGACTGACTTCAAATGCCTACTATGCGATTTGATCACTTTACAATTAAACTCGTTCATCTAAAACAAATTATTATTCAGTAGAAGAAACGGCAACAATAATTGCGTATTATTCATCTAAATTTTTACCTGGTAACCCCATACATGGGGATGAGTTAAGAATTCTGGAGTCAAACTCATAACCTTTAAATAAACACAACCAGTTTGTCTGACCTCCGTCTACCTCCTCCAGTACCTACTTCCGGTGGTCTCATGGCGAACTTTGGAATTATCTGAGGATACTGCACAATTCTTTGTCACTTTCGCACACTCGGTCTTCTAATAAAATGTACTTAAGCCAATACCTTTAGTTTTCTTCAGAGTTTCAAATCCACTGTAAATTTAAGAAAATAATTTTCTGCTCCAAGTAGCTTATATGAAAAGTTGTGGAATAAAAGTCTGGTAACTGTTCGTGTATTGCTGTGAGCAGAATTAACTGTATATTGTTTGCTAGTTGATAGAATAAACTGAAGTCAAGACCCCTCTTAAATGGAGATGGTTCGTTTCATTTGTAAGACGTCTACCTCATCCTTCCCAGTTCCTTAGCTTCTTGGAGCGACCTCTCAACGAGAACGAGACAGTTTTCAAGTAAGATCAGCTAGACTTTCATTCAGAACAAAACGTTTGGACACTACGTTTCGCTGCCTGCGTCAGATAGAATAATAAAACTACTACGACTGCATCATCTACAATAATATCAAAACGCGAAAGTAACTGTCTCTCTGTCTGTCTGTTACGTTTCCAAAACTAAACTTCTAAACAGATATTGATGAAATTTGACAAGTAAATACTATGTATGGTTAGGATAAGGACATAGGATACTTTTTTCGAGGTAATTAACATTTTGTCACGAAATTTTGAAAACTAACCGTAGGGGCGACAGACGGATAGCTCTGTAATGTTATATAGGTCGCTCAGAATTCTTTTCTCTCGTAGTAAGTTTGTATATGTCATGTACAGATTAGGAGGCGTGAATTCCGCTCCCCCCCCCCCCCACTCTGGTGAGATTTTTAAGGTCTCATGCTCCCAAGGGCCGTTGTACCATCCTTAAAGTCGGTTTTTACCCCCCTAAAATCGACTTTCGCGTCATTTGTAGACCTTTTTTTTTAGCTCTACCATTCTACAAGAATTTCAAAACCTCACGTGAGATTTCTGTTGATCCCCCGCTCACCCTTGAGGAGATTTACTGAGATTTCGCCAGACACCCCCCCCCCCCCCAAATTTCACCTCGCGTAATTAATGGACGCCCCCTTATTATATAGTACACATGTGGATTAGCTCTGCATTAGACTATTATTTTGTGTTTATATGTAGCTAGCTTACCTGTTACCAACCCCCAAAGGCTATACATCTTAGAAAATGATAGCAAAACCAAAAATGTTTAGTGAAAAATGGTATTGAATTAAGATTTAAAATTACAAACAAAAACCTGCTGCTGGAACTGTTGTGGGCAGTCTCTCACATTTAAACCCATCCCCACTTAGTTTGTTGCTATTTTTAAAGATGTTGCAAACTGGTTCTATTCATGAGACAGGTTCAGTGGCTTCCCCGTTATATTATTTCGACTCCGTGCTTTTTGGGATGCCTTTTACGTAATTTGCTGTTTTCTATTTCCAACTGTAGCGGTAAAATTCGAAGCCCATCTTCACGAAGTCAGTGGTAACAACTAGTCTGTTTATACAAACGGTGAACTCGCGCCTTTATGAGGCACGCAGTTTTTGGCCTCGGTTCAAAAATACTGCTTCAACTGTTGAAAATAGCGCAGCTAGATGGCGAAATAACGCAGACACTGTTCGTTTGGGCACCCGTGAAGAGATTTAATTTAAATGAATTTAATTTGATTGCGTTGGAGCGAATGATCAGATGGCAATTTCTCTGGTAATGTAATTAGGTATCCTTTGTTATTTTTTAGTATTATTTTATATACTTAGTGTTAAATCTCTCCATCCATCCACTTTTGCATTTTCAGATTTTGATTTTAAATATCTTCAGCGTTTCTGGTAAATTATTCACCACTTCACTTGGTAATTTATTCCAATTCTATATACCCTTACAAACAAAACATAATTTTCCCACGTCCTTCTTGAAACGGAGTGCCATCTTGTGCCCATGGTCATCTTTTCATTTCGATACACTACTCCCAACATTTCCGTTAATACTTTTCCCTGTCTCATCACCAATATATGCCTTGTCCTACTCCAATGTGTCCTAGTCCAGCACCTTTACCATATCAGCTACTGACTGGGTCCAGCAGTTATTTCCACAAACAGATCTAGCTAGTGTCCTTTTTTCGCGCTCCAATTCTTATATTTAATACTCAAAATGTGGATGCCAAACTACATCATCATCACCATCACCATCACGCAATGGTCTGAGCACCGTTTTGCAATCCAATTCCCTCACTTCTATGGTACATCCTCTTATCACCTTGTCCAGTAAATGAAGTGTTTTCTAACGTATTCCTACCACCTGCGAATATGTTATGCCCAGTCAAATTTATTAAAAAATGTTATTACAAGATATTTCCCCTTCAAGACTTCAAGAAGGAATTCTTACCAAACAACATTTAGTCTCGTATTTGATATCCAAAATGTGGTCCCAAACTACACCTCCATATTCAACCAATGGTCTCACCAAAGGTTTGTAACCCAATTCTCTAACTGCCCTGGTTCATCCTCTCACCACCCTCTCCAGTAAATGAAGAATCTTGTAACCTTTTCCTAACAACTGCCCAATGTGTTCAGCCTAATAGAGTTTAATATCAAAAGTTAAGCATGACCTTTACAATTCAGGGCTTCAATAATAAATTATGTACTCTCCCCTACAATAATAATAATAAAAAATCTGTGTACCTAATAAGCTGACACTTTTTGGGATTTATCTTCATTCCATGTTGACCTATGGCATTAAACATCGTCGACGTCGAGGCGATTAGAGGCGGGAAAGAACTGGGGACAAGAAACGGGAAGGAATTCGTCCTAGTCCTTTTGTAGGAAGCATCCCGGCATTCGTCTGGAGTGATTTGGGGAAACCACGGAAAACCCAAATCTGGATGCCTGGACGGGGATTCTAACACGCGTCCTCCCGAATGCGTTATGTTAACCGTTTACCAACCACGCTCGATGTTTTGATCCTATTATATAGCATTATATCATTTGTTAACAACTTAGCATAATCTTTTTTTCTTCTTTTCTTCCTTACTGCTTTGCACCTCGTCGACGGCCAAGGTCATTAGAGGCGGGATGGGACTGGGGACAAGGAACGGGAAGGAATTCGGCCATGGATGTTTTGAAGGAAGCATCCCGGCACTCGCCTGGAGTGATTTGGGGAAACCATGGAAAACCCAAATGTGAATGCCCGGACGGGGATTCGAACCCGCGTCCTCCCGTATGCGAGGCCAGAACGTTAACCGTTCACCCAACACGCTCGGTTTAACATAATCGTTCATTAGAGAAATGAATATCAATGGTCCCAATACACTACCCAATAGCACTCTCATTTTAACTTGCACTTCTTTTGATACCTCGATTTTTTGCTTTCTTCGCAGTATTACGCCGGGGAAGATAGGAGGTTTCTTTTTTCTTACTTTAGGCCGTGGTACGTACTTTTGTAGGAATGTCTGTGGCAGCCGTTGATGGGGCACATGCTGTGTTTCTGTCCCATGTGCCTGGTGGAGAGCGAGGCGGCCGCCGCTGCGACTACGCTGACGAGTCCGGAGCGGCGAGTGCGCGGTCGCGCCGAGCGCCCATGGCCGCCGTGGTGCGCCGCCGCCGCCGCCCGCGCCCCGTCGCCCGCCACTGTGGCGCGCCGCACGCAGCACAGCACCTCAGCCACGCTAGGCGCGCGCCCACACGACGCGCGACTCACGACTCCGTCACACTCCACACTCCAGCAGGCATGCCACTGGGCCCCAACACGGTGGCATTCACTAGGCTCGGCAGCCTCTATATGTACACTGCTCGACCAGATACTTCCTCGCCCCTTCTCATAAACTGCAACGGTCAACACTGTTGGGAGAGAAACACAAAATCGTAATATACACCTACAAAACCTAATGGAGTCTGGAAGCCATACGACGAAAAAAGAACTACGACATTTCTATTTTGAACGCTTATCGAGCTTAGAACTTGGTTGAGCAGTGTTAATCGCTCGTTAGGAACCTCTTGTAACACGCAGCTGATTAATGTCTTTAAAGCGCCACCGTAATGGATTCATAAATGTGGAACGAAAACGAGATCAAATTCCGGCATCGGCAACACCGATATCTTGATGACTGATTTTTGGGTGGATTTACATTAATGATTAGCCGAACGCCGAGAATCAGGTGAGGACAAAATTGAGAAATTTAAGTTTCACAAGGAGAGAAACATTACACGGTTCACAGAAAGATGATTGATTTTTTTCTCATTATTCTTAGAACAAATCACCATTAACGACCCAAATAATTGTTATAAAACCCCAGGAAAAAAGAAAAAAAATCCTCTAAACATAATTTTCGATAGAGGGTTAACAACGCTCTAATGATAGCACCGATCCGGTTTTTTCTGGACAGTTTTTTTTTTTAACTTGATCACCACTCTCCAACGTTCAGCAATTTTTGTATTCCCGACTTCGACTTAACATGACTGTTTTATAGTATAACGTGTTTTACTAGTCTCAAATGTGCAAGAAAAGTCTATAACTGAATGAAAACGCTGCTGTAAAATAAACAACACACGAGGCAGGCTTCAAGTTATTTGTCAAATATATATATACAAAAAAATTCTAATACTGAAAAAACGTATTCCGCTTCCGTTTTGATATCAATTTCCAATCGGATGGCATTACAGCAACTACCATGTGGAATTAGTTTTGGAACTAAGACTGTTGACCTTACGCAGAAAGGTGGTTTTATGATTTTACTACCGTGTAACTGAAACAGAGATGTAAAACACTTTCTGTAAGACAATCCTGCCCTAAAGGTTCCAAGCGATTTCTACCCTTTCTGAAAAAGAGGAGGAAGGTTCAGGCGAGATAAACAGAGCGACCGCACAGCGGCGGGGAGTCCAATTTGGTGCAGATGCTTATCCGACGACGAGAACAGCTCGTCACACGGGTTAGGGCCTCAGATAGCCAGTAGCAGATCCCCGCCAATAGCGTGCTCCACAGGAATCGCACCACCTAATACAATAACGGTTCCACCACCAGGCGTTACTCTGTCGTAAATCACGCGTCTACAGAAATTTGATAGCTCTTATCTTGATAGCGACAGCTCTCCTTTATCAAAATCAGTTTTATTTGTCTCCTTATACACTATTTTCTACTAGCACCCGGCGTTAGTTTCTTACAATAAATTATCGTTCGTTTGAAACATTCCCGCGTGAATATCCCTGACCAAAATAGCTCAGTCAACAAGTGGAGCACACTGTTACACGGATGTAAACGACTATATTGTGCAGCAGTAACCTTCAGACTTAACACTATAAATCGTTCTTTGTTAAACGTACTGGTACAAACAATTGTGATTTTGCACCACCTAAGAAATACTTGTAATTAGTTTCCAGCGATTTCGCTGACAATTTTCCGATTAGTCGTTCGCACCTGTTAGATTCTCGTCAGAATACTGCCGGCTGACTAAAGGTTTTGATACTACTCCAAACTATCATCATGAAGCTCGTGTTAAAAATCTGCTTCGACCCCTGCACTTGTGAACCTAGTGTTTTACCGTTTACCTCCGCCGTCAATCCCTCAACCAATTTGATGGAACCCTCCGAGTCTTTCCAGCCTGACTATGTTTGTCTCAAAAATTGCAACCAGCCGCGGCTTTTACCTTCTTTATATACTCACTCCTTTGATTCTGCCTACTTCTTTCCTTCAACCACACACGCATAATTTACAGAATACGTTCTTTCAGTATTTTACCAGTGTGTGTAATTTACGAAATCCTGCATCACTTTTTGAAATATGTTTTAGTTTCTTTCTGTTATTTATAAAGTTTTCATCGTCATAAAGTGCTTTGATCCAGGCGAACTACTTCATAAACATTTTGCCTAAACATGGAAAACAGTTTTGATCGTATGCATCATTTGATATTGAAAATATATGTTTTAAAATCGTTATTATTTAGATATACATAACTGCTCTATGAACACTTGCTTCATGTTCCTTGTTTGCACAAAAAGACCCAAATTCCAAGGTCATAAAATATTTTGTATTAAATAAATTGATCTGAAAAGTAGCCAAAACATCTACCTTGAATTTTTTTGTACTAAGACTTTATCGAATTATACAGAAATATATTTTTCAGAGAGTTTTCTCATTAAAAAAAAAAATAAAAAATAAAAATAATGGTTCTGGACAAAAGTACGTCAGCGATAACAAGCTCTACCTCTGAATATTCTGCTCTCATTCCACAGCAGTGATGTTTAACGAGGAATGTACTGCAGACAGGCCCAAGGAATTAGTTGTTTTGATATCACCACATAACCAAATCACACGTACTTTGATAACACACATTTTTTTGGTACATAAAAATGACAATGTCACCTTATCCGCTAAATTGTTTAGAAATTTGACTATTTAAACCTACCGTTGTGAAGGAGTTGAATCGTCAGAATGGTTCTTGTTTTTAATTTTTACGGTTAGTTAACTGATCCATTTAATATTAAAGAAATGTGGAAAAATATTTTCGCCACAGAATCAATAAACACATTTGGTTCCGTAGTTATTTATCATCGCCATTGTCTTTTTCAGCTGTCTACGGGCATCAGTTACACATCTACTTCCTCCTCCAGTTTACTCCTTGGGGGCATCCATTAATTACGTGGGAAATCCGCCCCCCCTCTCGTGAGATCTAACAGAAGCTCCCCCCCCCAAATTGTGAGTTTAGATCTCGATGAACCCCTCCCCGTCTTGCTGACGTCCTTATGATTTTGGAAACCTTTAGCTATCCTGTTTTTTAAGGGCAGTGAGACCCTCAGACCCCTGCCCCCAAAACATTGTCCCCAAGTAGTTTGTAGATAATTTTTCCTAGTTCAAATGTTCTTAAAAAGAGGTCGTGAGATTTCTGTCGACCCCCCCTCCCCCACCCCCATTGGTGTGATTTGATGAGATTTTGCCGGACCCAACCCCTCCCCCACCCCAATTTCACCTCACGTAATTAATGGACGCTCCCTTTCACACTCTGACTCGCTCCAGACTTCTTTCGAAAATACCGTCCATCTCCGTCGTTTTTATTCTTTCTTAACGCTAATAAACGACTAACATTTTTAGTGAAATAATATTTAAAAACGAAAAGTGACAAGTGGTATAAAACACTTCAAAATTCAAATAACAACTTAGATGAAATGCTAACTCCAGAATGTGAGTGTTATATGCCATCTTCAAAAAGAAAAAAATTTCAACTTCTTGAAAGAAAATTGCGGCATCAATACCGACTGTTTTCGAGGTTAACGGCTGACAGATATATACGCCTTTTCAGCTAATCAGCTGTTGTGCTGTTACTAAGAAACGTTACAGATATTCATCATGATGAATCTTGAAAAAATTCACCTCAACTGAGCTGGGGGCAAACTATGCTCGAAACAAAAATTGTCGCAAAAAATCTGTCCATTGGAGTTCAAATAATCAATGAAGCACAGTATTTGGGGATTATAATTTTTTAGTGTAGGTTCCCTGAAGAACACACAGCCTTTGAAGCAACAGTCGATACAACCAGTGAGCTGCCACTCGAAGGGGAGAGAGTTTTGTGCAGGTAGGTGACTCCCACGGTGATGCTGTTTGTGCAGAGTGCATTTAACGGACTAGCGTTTAAGGGAAGCAGCATTTGACTTGCTAACTCCACGTGACGAGTCCTTGAGGAAAGCAGTGATTCGCATGCGTGGCATGCTGGAGGAAGGGCCAGCCAGCGTGGTGCAGGCCGAGAGCTCACACACGCAGACTTTAACCAGAGATAATCTCTATCCAGAATGTGCCAACTCATTACTGTACGCTGCTTTATCTACAACACACGAGAGAAATCAATTTGTGTACAGATTAATAATACACCAATGCATTTGAATTTTTGTTTAATTATTTCGCCGTACGCTTTTTAGCGCATCTTCGGCGAAATTTCTATGATATTTCTGCATTTTATCAGTTAAATTTCATTATGGAAACAATATGAAGTACAGTGTAAATTAATTTTACTTAACTGTTATTCTATTTCATGTTCTCTTCGTCTCAGTCAGGATTTGCTTTGTCGTGTAATTTTAATTGGAAAGTTGTGAATCTCTTCCAGGATTCTATTCAAAGTGATCTGCAACAAACGCCACACAACACTACACCGACTGCAAAAACCAAAATACTTTAAACTCAGCGAAACGTAAAAAAAAAAAAAAAAAAAAAAAAAAAAAAAAAAAAAAAAAAAGTGTGGTGTAATATTCATATGAAGTTATAATAATACTAAGCCTGTTGGTAATAGTGTGTAATCAGATCAGTGTAGTGTTGTGTTGTGTTGTGTTATGTTACTGCATTTCACATTGAAGACAAGTTTGGAAAAGTTTCAAAACGTTCCAATTCCAGAAATGAAAGAACATGAAACAGAATCACACGTAAGTAAAATTAATTTCTACTGTACTTTAATTGTTTCTATAGTAAAGTATACAAACATCACACGGGTGCTCTAAAAATGTAGTGAAACGCGTACGGCGAAAAAAAAAGTAAACAAAAATTCAATTGCATTGGCGTATTATTAATCATTATACACATCCACAACATCCAGTTGACAGGAGGAAAAAATTTATTCGTCTTTACCCACCTACCGATCAGCAATGCGACAGGAAGGTAATTTATTTAATAATTTACGATATATCTGATCACTGATCATAGAGAAATAATTTTAAGGTTTTCATGTCAACTGACAGCACAAGAACAGATTTACCGCACTTTTTTTGTTTTTAACCTAACACACAATCCATTCCTTTAGCGATATAGCACAGTGGTTGCATCTTATCGGTATTTTGCGTACCGAAGGCCAAAACTACTCTTTTATTACCACCTTCTCCCCATATTAGGTTTGATAAGTTTTATTCAAAAGTATGGTCAAATTTGGAGATGTGATCTTTTAGCCGCATGCTGTTGCTGACGCCAAGCATTTTATACCTACTGCCAGATCATACTACATACCAATGGAGGAAGTGAAGTGAAGTGTTATCAGTCTGCGAAGTGTATAACCGTGTTCTGCGTGAGATTTTTTGTTTGTAGAATGTGTAGTTTTTGAGGTGGTGATTTGAGACAGTTCCACCATTCGTCTTTATGGATGCGGAAAACCGCCTAAAAATTGCAGTCAGAACGACTGTACGCGGGAAATTAATTCTCAAAAATTTCTGCAGCGTGTATGGAGTCAGAGCAAGAAACTATTTATTTTGTGGTGGATGGGGATGCTAAACATGACTGCGTTGGTCTGTTTCGGAATAGCAGGCCTGATGACTCGGCACAAGGTTTCACGTCCATACTGCACGTACATACATGTATCACAGCCGTCCTCTGCATATACGGCAACAGGGAAACCAAACATACTGCATAAATGTACCATCAACATTAAAGAAGAAACACCGTTTTTTTTTTTTTTTTTTTTTTTTTTTTTTTTTTTTTTTTGAACGCTCTCGTATAAAGTTTTTGATAACTACCAATATCATTGCCAGCTATTCTTGTTTTAAGGAAAATATACAGGCACTGTGACAATATCATATCCCACTAATCTTAATTTCTTTTTAATTGTGATTTTTCGTAAATAACTGTACTAATGTAAGTAAATTAATTTGTTGTATCGTCGGATTTCACAAGCCGTAGTATGTATAGTCTCTGGGGATAGAATTAGCTAGTATCCATGAGCAGTGTTAAAATCTTTGGTGCTAGCGATTGTAAACAGCTGATAGAGTGTTTTTAGCGCCAATTGTCGTAACGCACGGGCGCGTATCGGACTTTCCGTAGCAGGGAGGCATTAATGTGTTTGTAATTTGTGTCAATCAATTCAAGGAGTAATGTTAACCATACTGAAATGTTGATTTTGCTAATGAATGCAGTTACTGAATAAATCGAGTGTTTTTGGAACAGTGATTATAAATTCTTCGCAGCAATACTACCTATCATTTTTGGCCGATGAAATTAATTAATAAGGGGTGGTAATGCTGATAGAAAGATCCATAGTCCAGTACAATCTAGAGGAACAAGACATTTTGCCTTTATCTCGGTGTGTGTAACATATTTACATACATACATCCATGTAAAGTTTATGAAGTATATTTAACCGCAGAATTGCTGTGGATCCTGTATGTATTTTTTTTTTTGTAACAGTTTAATGTCCCTTTTTAACAACGTGGTCTTTAGAGACGGGAAAGGATGGGGGCAAGGAATGGGAAGGAATTCGGCCATGGCCTTTTTGAAGGAAGCATCCCGGCATTCACCTGGAGTGATTTGGGGAAACCATGGAAAACCCAAATCTGGATGCCCGGACGGGGATTCGAACCGCCGTCCTCCCGAATGCGAGGCCAGAACGCTATCCGTTACACCACCACGCTTGGTATGTAATTTCTGCAATAAGGAGAATTACATATACTTTTATGTTCAGTATATCTGTTTTACTGTAGCCCTCTAAAGTAGATCATCGCGAGGGGATGCAGAGCACAGCACAGACAACACTAATGAGGACTGTCGGTACAGCAGGTGGAGAGCTGCCTCAGTGACGTAACACCTTTCAAAGGTTCCACTCAGCAGACTCCCAGGTATAAATCGATGGCTTCCCCCGCCCAAAGATTGCTTTGACTCCTTTGAACAGCTAGTTTCTCCGCAGCCGAGCTACAAGGACAGCGTAAGTAGGTCGTATTTCACATCCTCACAGCTGACGTCAACTTAAGTTGTTATATCTCCGGACGAAATTTTTTAATAGAAAGTAGAGAAAAATTATTTTCCGGCTCAAAATTATAATCCTCCAGTTCACATTGTTTACCAGACAAGATACTCCATCAAATGTTATGACTCAGCCATTTACTTTAACACCAAACTGTAGTAGTTGGATTGAAAGCAAACACGTGATGACTGTCAGTAACATCACACTACAACAATTATTCCCTGTTGGTATTTTTATGTAGAGAAATGATCGAAATGAAATGAAGAACAAGTGGTTTCAACGTTAAGGATTTGATGAAAAAAGTTACAAACATCAGAATTGGTTATGATGAAATGCTGAGAAAAATAGAGAGATGTAGTCCACATGGAACTGTTTTTCACGCATGTGTTATATATCCGTTCCATAATACTCGAGAATCCAGAATGCAGCTCTTCATAACAGCTGAAGAAATATTTATCTCTAATCCACACCGAATGATAATGAAAACTACAATCATTATAATAAATCTCTGTTGTATCCTAAGCTAGAGCCTTATTCGCCACTAAAGATGAGAAAAATTTCATCAGAGTTGTTACTTTGTTTTTTAAGTTCATGATTGCTACGAGTCATTTCCTTTATTACAAGAAAGTTCCCGTGACTGTTCTCTATTATCCCCACCCTTTTCCGCTTATTTACAACTTTATTATAACAGCATTCTTCGTTATTCCAGTTAAAATGAGATCACATACTTCTCTCTGTTCTCAGTATTACTTACATCCGCTGCGACGTTTTTGAGCAGTTTGCTGTCCGTGCATGTTGCCGGCGCCAAGCACGCCGCCCGCTATGGCCCCTGCTAACAGCTTGAGCACACGTTTGCGCTGTACATTGCGCGTCATTAGAACCCGCACACAATAAACGTCTACGGACTGAAGAAATAGCCTCAAGGATAATTATCACGTAATTGATTGATCGAAACTACTAACGGTGGCCATTACGTGTATAATCACACTTTACACAAGCCAATTAACAGTTATGTACAGAACAGACAGTGTCACATCCTCTCTAAAAAGGCGAAACGCACTCGCATACAAAATACAATTCGATGCTAGAATTACCAAAATTTTCCTGATCATGAATAACATACTAAGAAAAAACAGCGGATTTATCAATCGTGTGATGGGTCATAGTACCTAGTGAAGGGAAACAGAGATACTCAACGCGACACTTGGTTCGATCTTCTCTAAAGCTAGTGTCTGATAGTAGGCAAGGGTTTTTTTTTTTAAATTTAAAAAAAATGATATTCGAGAAGACGCAGACTCGATAGTGGTCCCGGCCATACTAATTTCGATTTTACACAGTTACCTGAAATCGCTCCAGACAAATATAGCGATTGTTGTGTTTAAAAAGCTATATCATTCCTTCAAGTTTACATATATATATTTATTTTGCCCCGAAACCCAATCCCTCGATGAGCCGTAAACCGAAAGAAAATGTTTTTTTTTCTGAAAGTAAACTAACAAAATTTAAAATAGATACAGAACATGTTAAAGCACAAGAACTAAATTTAATACTCGTTTTCTTCAGTTGGCAGGTAATTTTTTTGTGTAGCAAGTAAGGTTCTAAATGTTCCACTGTAAGAAGCAACATTAGCTTGAACAATAAACAGATGTTTGAAGAATCTTACTATAATTCAGTGTCAATTTTAAGCAGCAGCATCATGTGAATGCAGCTTATCTATCGGCATCCTTTCGATTAAGACTTTCAATAATGCATCAAATGCTGTGTCTTACCAGCTGTATGGTATTTACACAAAGTCCCGTGTCATTTCAACAAATGTCTCTACGCATTAAGCAGTGCGAATATTTCGTTACGATAAAATAATAGTTGTAAGTATTGTACGCTATTTTGAATCACACAATAGATGTAATTGCTCAATAGCCAACTAGTTGCATTAAACCTCAACGCTAGGGTAAGACTTTACGAGCTACTATCCTGAAATAGTCCTCATCCTGAGAAACGATCACTCGAATGTGCTTGGCCATTAGTGCTGTGGAACAATATGTGCCTTACGTCTTTACAGTCATCCGTTAACCGAGAGAAACCTAGCGGCAAGCATACAGCGTAATTGGCTGGCATATGTGGGTCGGGTGGCGCCAGAGCAAACAGGAAGCAGGCACGCTGTGTGAAAGGAAGTAGCAGCCAGACCGGAAGTCGGCGTCCAGATAGGCTGGCTGGACCTGCCTGCAGCTGCAGTCACGGAGCCCGCATTCGTCAGCAGGTAGCCAGCCGCCTGCTCCACGAGACAATCCTTCCACCTCGAGCTGACATCGCTGCACCAGTACTTCCTGTTTCACCAGAGCAGTAAATAATCAGAATTCTTAATATGATATTCTCGGATGATCAGCAAAGTGAACAACGTGTTTACACAAGATATTTCGGCGATAGAATCCTCTGTCGCCATCTTTTTCTGAAGAAGAATTTGGCGACAGAGAATTCTATCACCGAAATTTCGTGTGTAAACTCCTTGTTCATTCGGCCAATCAACCGAGAACGTTATATTAATTCCCAACGCCAAGAAAAACTTCGTTCTTACGATTCAGAATTCTTGATCGTCAATACAAAGTACAGATTAGCTGAACCTGAAAATAAACAGGGAACAGACTCCTGACAACCCACATTTTGTTAAAATGATATCAAGAAAGACTTTACCGAGCATGGCGGGTGAGCAGTAACGCTCTGGCATGGCATTCGGGAGGACGCATGTTCGAATCCCCGTCAGGCCATCCAAATATCGGTTTTCGATGGTTTGCAGAAATCACTCCAGGCAAATGCCGGGACGGTTCCTAAAAGTTCTATGTCCCAATTCCTTCTCATTCCTTGCCCCATTCCTTTCCATCTACTAAAGACCACGACGTTGACGAGGTGTAAAGCTACAATAAAAAAAAGT
The DNA here is from genome assembly GCA_031002005.1 of Vandiemenella viatica. Taxonomy (NCBI): domain Eukaryota; kingdom Metazoa; phylum Arthropoda; class Insecta; order Orthoptera; family Morabidae; genus Vandiemenella; species Vandiemenella viatica. Next base: position 254,138,178 of record JARYHS010008074.1, read on the forward strand.
GTTAAATGCGAGGAACGAAGTTAATGTGCGCTCATGCGGAAAATGATCGAATAAAACTGTCGCACGGAGCATCCTGAAGAAAAAATTATCTTCAAGGTGGAACCGGTCGATATTACGATACAAGACTAGCATGAACGCGTGGGGATGTCTTTCATCTGCCGCATTCGTTGAGAAGAATTGTGTACAGGAGATGACCTATAAGCAGCCAATTACTGAAGAAGCATTCCGGGTCGCTCGAACTATTTAATGTCGTCTCAAATATTTATTACAGAGTTCCAACTTAGTTTATTTTAATCAGGCGCAGAGTCACAAAGACGAAATTCTATAAAGTGATGGCAGTTCTATGCCTCTCTATGGAAGCGACTCTTGGGTAATGAATAGAAGAGAAAAGCAGCATGAAGTACCTAAGAACTGAAAAAAAGATGTATAAGCCTAGACCTAATAAGAAATGAGACTATATGACAAGAGTTGATCAAGGACAAGATAGAGAAACATGGGAATAAATGGAGAGACCATCTATATAGAATGGGTGATGCAAGATTACCAAAAATAGTAAACCAATATAGACCTAAAGGTAGAAGTAGTATAGATAGACCAAGGAAGAGATGTGAATAGTCCCCAAAACCGGAACAGGTTAACAGATCTAATCTTTGAATGGGAAAAGAAGAAAAATAAATTATAATAAACATACCAATGCTGATATTCTGAACGTGATATAATGGTATTAAAGGCGTGTGTATTTATTTTCAATGACTACTTACTCTGGTTATAGAGAATACTTTACAGTTGTGGCTACAGGCTGCACGTTGCTGACATTGCCCATTCGTCAACTACCACCTTCAGCAACCCCACTCCCCCGAGCACAAATTATCTTTGAGACCCTCCCTCGGTTCAGGTATCTTAAGGTGGTGATGATGCACTACACTTCTCTGTCAGCCAGCATAAAAAGACCCGGTGGCTTTCCAGAGCCTATTGTGCCCATAAAGGAACGTCACTGAAGATTTATTACCTACCGCCAGACGTGTTTACGAAACCGATGAAGAAGTGAAGTGGAGTGTAACAGTCCGTGCAAGGTAGAGATTAGAATCCGCTCGAAATATGATTCCAGGCTTCGCCTCCCCTGCACCTAACCATCACTTGTTCGCGGGTAATTTCTCTACAAATGGCTTTATTATCTCTATATTCAACGCATTTACTTTTTTTTCCACTGCCCCTTTTAATCTCACATCAGTAAAAAAAGAAATAGTACACTACCAGCATAAGTCCGAACAGAACATTCGAATTCATGAGGACTATCCTGATTCCCATTGAGTCATATTTGGAAAGAACTGAGAGTTAATCTCTGTGGATTATTGCATCTAATAATTCATCCTCGCAACGCTTCGGTACATACGTCAGGCCAAAGGCGATAAATCTTGAGTCACATTCCACTCTGGACACAATGGGCTGCAGGGACCCGGCGGCTCTTTCTATGCTGACGACGCCCTGCAGTGGTACATCATCAGGCAACTTGAAAAACATGAGCTCGCGGAGTCTTTGAGTGAGGCGAGAGGCAAGTTAGCAGCACACATTACTAGATCACAGGCCAAACGCAGCAAGGCTCACCTAGACGCTAACTTCTGTGGTAGGTTGTTACGTTCAAAGGAAATAAACGACTTTAGTCGTAAGCCTATGTGAATGGGGTAGAGGAGGGACTAAGTGACAATGAACTGCTAACTTCTAATTTCCACTGTTTAACGTGGATTTAGTCTATTTAGTAACTATTTTCGTCATTCCACCAAGATTCGTCCAATCCCGGAAGTGATTAAACCGATAGCTATTCACTATATTTTTCGAATCACTGCAGTAATTAACGCCAACTGCTACCTTCGTTCCTATTGGCTATGAGTTGGATCTTCTCTAGCTGGTTTTTGCGCTTACTTTTTACCTCTGAATGAGGAAATACTACACCTAGGTTCAAAAGTTATATGACAATGGTCTACACACTGCTTCGAAATATTCTTTTCTTGTTTAATATGGTGATAGCAGAAATTTACAGGCCTATTCATGTATGATCGAGAAGATTTAACCACAGGCGATCAACTAAAACGCTAGACCCTACGGATGTAGATCTATTATTTTAGTTTAAACAAAGATAACAATTCTATCAGTAACCATTTTGGACACGGAAAAAAGCGCTGTTGCTTTCCGTTGGTTATATCAGTATTATCGAGTTTTTTTAGTTAAATTTTTTTTCTAAAATTAAAGCCTGTTAGAAAACCGGTGGCCGTACTTCTTAACCCATTTATACCTTACTGAAATTATTTTCTCTAACCCTATGTATTTATACAAAAATGACAATATTTGGTATTTTCACAAGGAATACACCTATGATATTTCACTAAGAAAAAATGGCTGCGACGTGGCATGTTCGATGTTAAAAATAGAATCTTAAAATACGGATATATCTGGAAAAAGACAACTGAGTAAATATAAATTTCGTCTGGCCTTTTAGACCAGGTTCGCCTTTTTCACCTGTGTCTTGTCGGTGGTAGTAGTTGAGTACGTCAACTTACTTCTATGTTTACATTATCGTCGCTTGAAGCTACAAGACCGTAAGGACGAAACCATAGGCTTATTAAAACAGTTTAATGTTAGACGAGTATCACGTGATTACATTTCCGTACTCTAATGAACCTGTCACATTCGAAAGTGAAACATCAGATGGCAGATGGTTTGAGGGAAAAAAACTATCTGTGTTGAAGTTGGATAGAGGACTCAATTACAAGACGGGCCGCACTGTCACTTGCACCACTAGGTAAGTGTACCCTTTCACCTAGTACGCAGTACCTATCCCAACCACTACTATGGATCTAGAGTTCTCTCATTAATATAAGAACAGCAAAATAAGAACTTTTGCTCGTTTCACCCGCAATTTACAAACTATTCTACATGCATTTATAGTAAGTATTTTTATAATACAGGATATGGTCGTTTATGCCATTAGCTGCCCTTTTCTTTCGATGGGCTGTGTATATTGGAGGCTTTGTCTTTCGACATTTACTCCTATTAATTATGATGTTTTGAGACGTCAATTATAGTTTGTCATAGGTTTGTGACGTGATTTGTTCTGGCTTAGATTTGTGGCATGATTAGTTTTGGTTTGAGGTATATATATATATATATATATATATATATGGTGTCTGACGCGTGGACCTGGCCAGATAGGATATATCCCCAGCTCTTTTATAAGTGGGTTTGGTGACTTGTGTTGCTTTATAGAATTTGATCTCTAGTTTCCTAAATCTGTCTTGGAGCACTGGTAGTTTTGTTGCTTCGTGAATGGCTTTAGTGGAGAATCTGCAACTTAGATGTAAGGCCCTCTTCAAGGCTCGGTTCTGGATGGTTTGTAGTCTGTTGAGGTTGGTCGTGGCTGTATGTGTCCCCAGGTAGGGCAGGCGTATTCAAGGATATGGTGGATATTAGATACAAATTTAAAGTTCTTGGGTAACAGCATTTTTTAGATGCATCTGGTAACAAAAATGGTCTAAAAGTAGTAAATCTAACAGTGACTCAAGCATTTATTTTAAGAAGAAGAAAAATAAACTATCCAAGTCCCTTACTTGAACTCAAAAAAGAAGAATTTACCTTCCCAAGAACATAATTTTATAAAAATTTAAATGCTTTTTTCTGTTTTGGGTCAAAGCAAAACATAATTCTTATACGCAATCAGTCTGAGGGCCATGTCAGCGAAGCCAAGAAACAGGGCGCCGTTTCTTTCGGTTGCGCAGCTCTAAATTTGAGTTCGGCTGTGAAAGTAACGACGCACATAGGCGATGTTGAAGGCACCGGGTGTTGTACCCGGATGCAGGCGGCGCGGCGCAGGCCGATGCACTGTGCGGGGGAGATCTGCAGTGGCGGGCCGACACGGTCCGCGGAGCTCGGGGCAGCCGGCATTATGGCCTGGCTCGCCGCCGCCGCCGCTTTCTACACAGGCGCCACACGACGCACAACACAAGTCAGACTAGTTCGGCCGCCGGGCTCGCGCCATTCCCGTATCCAAACGTAACGGTCCCGTGCACCCTATGCATTGATATCCCACGGTCCCGGTTACTCAGTCAGTTCTTGTGGAAAAACCGTGCGTGGTGGATGAGCGGTAACTCACTGGCTTCGCATTAGGGAGGACACGGGTGCGATTCCCCGTCTGGGCATCCAGATTTGGTTTTTCCTTGGTTTCCCCCAAATCACTCCAGGCGAATACCGGGATGGTTCCTTCAAAAGAAAATGGCCAAATTCCTTCCCGGTCCTTTAATGACAGACGGGAAGTAAAGCTATAAGCAAAAAATTGATAAATGATGGAAGACGTATCTATACAAAGGAGCTAGTGCCAAATTAACTTTACCCAGAGCAAACAACTGAGGTTCCCACAGCCAAAATATCGAGAAGCGTTAGTTCAGCCTAAACATTTCGTGTCTACGATCTTATAACGCATCTAATGTCGAGTAATACTAATATATTTTCTTACAATTACAGTAACCGCTATCTCCTTAAAACATGAAAACAGAGCGTGGTAACGCTCTGGCCTCGCTTTCGAGTGGACGCGGGCTCGAACCCACGTCCAGCCACCCACATTTGATGATTTAGATTGCTTCTCCATTTACTCCGAGCGAATGCAGGCATAGTTCCTTCAAAAGGCTATGACAAAATTACTTCTTGTCCCTTGCACCCACCCCTAATGACCACAACGTCGACGAGGAGTAAAGACAAAGGAAAAAAAAATCTTTTGATATCTGTCCCGAGGAGCTAGTGCCATATTAGCTCTGCTCACAGAAAGAAAAAACTGGTAATTCCACACCCAAAGTATCAAGAAACATTAATTTTGCTAACAAGTTTCGTGTTTACGATCTGAAAAGGCTTGTAATGTTGAGTAGTATTAATTTATCTTCTTACAATCTTAGAAACTGTCTTCTCTTTGTAATATGAAATGCAGCGCCGTTCACAACTGAATAAATCAGTCATTTTACAGCTCCTCCGACTAAAGTTCTAAAATGCTAGTACAATTATTGTAATTTTTAGCTTATCCATAATCAACGGTAATTAGGTAAACACAGTTTGGTTACAGAAGAACGTAGAATTACATCAGCTCATAATAGGAAAATTGTTTACTTCATGCACCGATAGAATGTCTACCATCGAAAATTCTCTTTAACTTCCGGTAAAAAGTGCCTATAGAAACTATTAGAAATTAGTAAATCACTATTACTCCTACTCTATCCAGAATATAGCTACAAAACCGTCGTGTTCATTCCATTCCTCATCTATACCTAAAAAAAATACTTAGTTATTTTATTAAAGGAATCGTGAAAATATATCAAAGAATTACGTCTGTTCAATTTCGCCTTTTCAGTGATTACGTTCGGTCTACTCGTTTTCACTTCCCCCAATTAACAAAGTTCTTACGAAAACAAGTCATCGTTAGTGTATTGCGGAATTTTAGAAACCTTGGAAAAAGGAATTTTGGTCTGAACTCCCTTAAATAACTGAGAAAATACGTGTTCATCCAACTACAGCCAATCAACGGACAGTATCCAAAATGCACTTGAGCCTGTTAGGTCTGCAGCGTCAGAGAGGATTAATAATGGTTTAGTGTCTGATCGGATTTATCAGCCAATTAATATTCTAATATGACCGTTCAGTTAAACAATGCTTTGATATTGTCCAGTCGACAAGATAGCCTTCTTCGAGCCCTCGTATTACAATATTCGCGACGAACTAATTTTCTAGTGTTAGGAAGCAGTCTGAAGCGTCGGAGTGCCATATCCCGGTCAGAGTAACTAGTGGGGTGGTATTTATAACCCCCATCACTGACGTCAGAGAACGCCTGTTTTCTTCTCGCCGGTGGGGCCCAGTGCAGGGTGAAATCATCGCACATCCGCGAGTACTCACACTGAATCCACAAACATCACTTAACATCACCCTAACTTGGAATGTTATCCAATCTAACCACCAACAGTATCAAGGATTGCGGAGCACAGAGGTAAATGCTAATCTGAGACAATCATCTCTGACTTCCTTGTTAAACTGGACCATCCAATGGCGCAATTTACCTAAAGAGAATTTATAAGCCAACGAATGCCCTGTACTGTAGGAAAATAAAACGTATTCATCGGCGGCATGTAGAGGTAGAAATTATTTGATTATATTGACCCAAACAAACACTTGTCATAGGCCAAAAATAAAAATTGAATGAAAAAATGAAAGGCAAGTAAAAAGACGTGTTAACTATCACAGTCCAGTTAAGTCCTCAGAATCATCCGTCAAGATAGGCGCCCAAATGTCAGAGTTCTGTTTCCAAACAGCAGAACCAATGATTGTTCTCAACCACCATTGTTGCACTAACACGTGAACGGAATGCCTGGTCAATCATTTCCAAAAGAAGCCATACTTGAATTAAAATATGGAAAACGAGACATCGTTTGTCAAGGAAAAATCAATTCAAAGGCACCTGACATGACGTAGCTATTGATAGTGCCGTGAGGAGGAAAACTTTATGACGACGTTAAGAATTTAAAAGATTCCCGAAGTGGAACTGAGAAAAGAGAATAGGCTGCCAGCAACTTCGTCTAAGGGGGCGTCCCTTAATTACACGAGATGAAATTAGGGGAAAGGGGGTGATATCGAAATCTCATCACAAGGGGGGGGGGTCCGGAATTCCGAAAAAACACCTCACGTAATTAATGGACGACCCACAAAGGATAAAGATCCTTTCACCCAGATCTGATCTGCTGCGTGGGAAGACATGCAGATCGACATTTCCAGTATCGTTAATATAATGGTTAAGACTGCTTTGGCGAAGACCAAGAGCGGCGGTAATTCAGTGCTACAGTGGAACAACTTTCCACTTGCTGATCACTCAAGTCTGATATACCGCTGCACAGCTGATAGGATGAGTAATCCCAAAACTATCTCTTTCTGTTGTGTTTCACAAAGTTTAGGGAGTGAGGCGGAGTTAACCATATTGAATGTTGCTATGAAACTCCTATGCTAACAACAATTCTAGGCAAATTTTGAGATACAATATCAGTAACCGTTACTAACCAATGCCAGATATAAAACTTAACGGGCGTTAAAGCAAGTTATTTTTCTAACAATATTACGCTCTAAGCAACTGGTCAAGCAAAGAGTAATGCAACGGTAAGGTCTACAAACTGTTATTTCAGAAGTTACCCAAGGTTTGCACTCCCATCTTTTAGAAAAGTCCTCAAGTACAGGGCGTTCACCGGAAAACGCTACCCTCCCAGTCTGTTGCCGTCGGCAACTTGCTCGGTCAGTCGTGCCAGCAGTTTCCGCCACACGGCACCGTGAATCACCGCACTGTTTAACACCTCCGCTGCCCCAACAGTGCAGTGCAGTGACCCTTACATTGTTAAGAACGGTTTCTTTGCATTGTAGATAGTTTGTGACTTCAGTCTCTTATTAATCAGTGTTGTGAATAAACGTTTCTTTGCGGTTTGGCTGGTTTGGGGCTTCATACTCTTATTAATCTGTACCCTGTTTGAGTGTGAGTAAAATTATGGTACGTTACAGTTTGCAACAAAGAATATTTCTCTACGATACATATGTGAAGAAGAAGTCGTTTAAAAAGTGTCGCAGTAAATTTCGTAGCGAATTTCCTGGCGCTTTACTGCCAGCTAAATCAACAATTCTGCGTCTGGTTAAAAAAGTAAGAGAAACGGGTTCATTTTTTAACAAAAAGAGACTGTCGGTCAACCGTATTCTCACAGAGGAGAAAATTGACGATATCGCTTTTCGACTAGAACAGTCACCCAAAAAATCATTAAGTCAGTTAGGGCAGCGTGTGTCTCGAAATATGTTCAGAAGATGTGAAATGTGCATTACACAAGAGGGTCAACACTTCCAGCATCTTTTATAAGGTAAGCTAATGAATTACGTCACATTTAAATGCTTAGCACACAAGTTTATGAAGCGTAATTATTATGAAACAGTCCGCGGCCGACGGTCGAACAATGCCGGAAACTGAGCGCTCGCTCGCCGGGAGCAGTTTCTTCCTTGTAGCGCTAACAGTGGGTTGCGTTTCCCGGCGAACGCCCTGTATAAGTAAATGGTAATTTTGAATTCGCAACAACGACAGTATTTGTTTTACAGTGCAATGTAGAAAGACAATTAGCAGTGTTGGGTGGGCTATCAGGATGCTGATTAATTAATAGGAAGCGTCCATAAACTACGTTGCTTAGTCTACGGGGAGGGGGTGGGGGAGGGTTTGGTTGGAAAGCGACGCTGAACTACGTTGTACTAAAAGAGGGAGGGGAGGGAGGGTGGCGGGGAGTTCCGTGTCAGGACACGTAGCTTTTAATTCATATTATTTGTCGCAATTAAAATAGGTACAAAACACACAACAGCATGTGAATACTTATTTCCGTCATTTAATTATCTCCGTACGTAACTTACGATAGTCTCACAAGAGAAAACAGTACAAAATGTCTTCTTGATTCTATAAGGAAACAAGCTACGCGCCTAGCATGGGTGTGGAGGGGTGGGGGGGGGGTAATAGACAAAAGCCACGTCTGGCTATTTGGGGGGGGGGGGGAGGGGGCGTTCACACGATGGCAAAATGGAACTACATAGTTTATGGACGCTCTCAATCGACAGCGCAAAATACTATAACCACCTTGACAAATACAGATACTCTAATAATCGCCATAGGTATAAATACGGCTAGTCTGACAAAGTTCACTTTCCGCAAAAATTAACTCTTTACACATTTGCAGGTTACGCAGCAGACTCCCCACCAACGACATGCCGGGTACCGCTAGCGCAGCCAGTGCAAACAATTTCCATGAACTTTTTTTTTATAGTTAGTATCCTATCCCGTCCCGTAGGCCACTTAGCTCAGGCGCCAGAGCCTCTGACTACGGCCCCGTCGATCGGGGTTCGACCCCCACCGTAGCACAGGTTTTTTTCCGTCGCTAGTAAGGGCTTATGGCATTGTTGGCTTGGAGACGGTTGACTGTTTCTATTTGCCACGCATGCGCATCTGTCGTGGGTATCCTAACATGGTAATCCTACCACGTATAGTTTTACGTTGAATTCGAACCACGGAGCATCTTGGCCTACTTCAAATGACAAACTAAAGCTTTGCCAGAGTGAAGGTCACTTTTTAAGGGCATCAAATTCAAGCCGGTGACTTTCCGTTCCCCAGACACGGGCCTTAACCAACTGCGCCCCCAGACCGCTCGCTCTTCGAAGATGAATGTCCGGAACGACTCCCCAGACCCACTCAGCCTGTTATTCAATGAGTGCATGGAGGGAATTTCGTGGGAAAGTTAAGAACGGCCGGAGCATGGCACTGACCCCATCACGTCTTTCCAGCTCTACCTCCGCGAATCCTAGGGAAAACCGCAACTAGCTGCAGAAGCCCCGTGACGTCCATTGGGAAAGGGTGAACTCGAAAGTAAGAAAACATTCAATTAAATGGTATTATTAATGAAAAAGCAACCACAATATAAAAACTTTTGCTTACTTGTTCTCTACTTACTACCTACATTGGAGTTACGGATTTTCAATATTATTTGCTTAAATATAGAATATGGTGGACATAGGTGACAAGTTTATAGATCTTTGGTGAGAAAGAGATGGTAATCAAAATGGTCTAAAACTGACAATTTTAACCACTGCTCGCAACTTTATTTTTCAGTGAAAAATCGAAAGAAATATCTTTTTACTTGATCAATGGAACACAAATCTTGTGAAAATTTTAAAATCTGGGACTAATTCCGTTTAAGAGATGCAGGAGCAACAGCAATAGTGCTCTATTTCGATTCGTTTACTAAACTTAGTCTATAACCGGAAGTTTGACTGGATCCTCCAAAAGGCCAATATGCCAGAGATAGGACGACAGTTACTTACAGCTTAAAGGTGAAAATTCGAGCCACTAACAATACTAAAAATTCCATAAGGTCACTCACTTACTCAATTCGACAGCTGTTGGCTGGAGAATGGTGACGTCACGCACCTGCCTACGCACGCAAATTAACAGCGACCAGAGATATTATTATTTTAAAAAATTGAGGCTATGTGTACAATTTAATAGCATAGCAACTACTATGAAATAAATCGCCAGAATATATTAATTAAATTTACAAGTCAAGTTTGTATTTTAGCCAGTTCGAATCTAACAACGACGACCTTTATAACAATTAAACGAAAGTGCAATCGTCTCTTTCAATGTTTAATACGTCTATTACTACTGCAAGCTGTTCGAGCTCTCAGGGTGAAATATAGTTCAAATTCATATTTGGCCAAATAAGGTCAATCCGTTAACCTCTGACCCTAAAAACGGTAACAATTCTAGACCTGTGAACATACGCATGAGAATGATCATGGGCTTGCACTAATCTCATATAAAGAAAGCAAAGCGCGTAAAGATTCCTTACCCCACTGAGATTCGAACCAGAGACTTTAATATTGAAAGTGATCACTTACCTTTTCCACTGACTTGACGGTAACGGAACAGTAAACCAAACTAAATCATGTTTAAAGCCGATCGATTATCCATCATTCGTTAACGAACAGGCCATGTTTCTTTTGACAGTTTTCAAGAGGCTGTTTCTTTGAACACTGAACCGCGAAGTTAAGAGTTACATAACTGCAGGCAGACTCAAATCCATGGCAAAAGAAGTAAAGCTCAAAGGCGTTCTCTCTGAAAGGCAGAGACTCGCGGCGGTTACGTAACTTGATGAATTATCGCCGCTCTGTATTATGCCACAGCTCTCGGTCCAGATAACATTGTAAAAGGTCAGCACCAACGATTCACTTGGGAAGAAGCTGTTTCCAACGAGCAACTTTAACCTGGAGCATCTGGAAGTCCACTTTGACAACTATCTTGGAATCAATACACAAGGCGTATACAGAATTTACACTTCTAGGTACCGTGCACAATACTGTTTCTCGGTAGATAAATTGAGAAATACGTATCCTCTTTAATAAAATGCGTTGTCTACAGAATGTGGGCTCCTCGACAGCTATTGGCTGGAGAACGGTGACGTCACGTGGCAGCCGTCACTCCCGAATTAACAGTGACCATAGCCATTAGCATTTAGAGATTAGGTGCACAATTTAATAGCTAAGCAACTGCTATGAAATTTCCATAATACAGTCAATTTTGCTTTTAATAGCATTTCATAGTTAAAAACTATGGAAATACTTTACGGCTGAAAAAACGAGGAACTACTTTTCAATAACGTGTCGATTTTAAGAAATTTAAATTAAACAGATAAAACCAGTTGCCATCCCGGCCTAGGCTAAATTTTATGACCAAAGTTAGTACACGTGTTAGCTAATAAATGAGCTTTAAGTTTACTTTTTTATGTAGATTTAAATCGTCAAGGATTCGACTTTGTATACGCGATGTGAAACTCATTACTTCACTTGATTTTTGCCTTCAACTACAACATTTAGTATTTACAACACGTAAATAAAATATTTTCCTCCTCTTCTTATTTAAAAAACAGCACTTACTTTATTGAACCAATTTAAATCACGGCAAACAGCTTTGCAATTCAACAACGATATTCTTGCCGCAAAGTAACAGCGATCAGAGATATTAAAGATCGTGTGTACAGTTTAATACATACGCTAGTCCTATGAAATTAATTGCCACAATACGGTCATAAAGTTTGTATTTTTTTAAGAATAAAATTCTACTATGTGGAAAAAGATTTCGGCTGAAAAAAACTTGGAACTACGAGTACTTTTCGGTAACATGTCGCTAGTGAAGGTAACAGTTAAGAAACTTAAATATCTCATGGTCTCTGCTGCAACCACGAATGCCAAATGTCATTTCTATTTAATTAAAACTTTCACTGATGTGCTGCCTGATCAAAGTTTATATATTATGGTTTATTTGCTTTTTACAAGTTTTACTGACAACTTTCATTAGTGGTCTTTGTTCACGTTCGCTGTAAGTGAGTTATTAGGTTATTTACAGTAGATATCAGGCCAAAGATGTCACGGAATCGAGTATTCTGATAATTCATTTCTTCGGAGTTGTTCAGCTATTTATTAGTCTGTATAATTTCTCCGGCAGTTACAGAAACTATGACCAAATATTACGTTATGAATGTTTTACTAGCTTGAATAAAAATATAATAATAAAAAAAAAAAACAAGTTGATGCTTTTGAAGCAAACAGTAATTCTTCAAATTTTGCAAAATGAAATTTTTGGGGCAAATACAAGTTTGTATTTCAGCAAGTATGAGTCTACGGCCATTGAAACAATTAAATGATAGCGCTATTGTACCCGTCCGTGTTTAATACGTCTATTAATATTTCTGAGTTCTTCAAGTTCAGATTTAAATGCCGAGATTTTATTCAGTCCAAGCAATTTTTTTTTTTTCAGAAGAAACCAGTTTATTTAAAATTCAGAGAAAGTTTACGTGAAAAGTAGATAATTGCAAAATGTATCAGTCAAATAAAAAACAGTTATCCGTTTTTGACATTGGACTTTGCGTCATTTAAATTAAAATGCATTTATATATTTTTTAAAACTTATCAAATAATCTAACCAGAGTAAGACAATCATATCACGAAAAGTATCATTAGAAATTATCCATATTTGTTTTTTCCTTACTATCTTTTCCAGAATAAATTCCTACTACCACCGCAGGTAATGCACGTTGTTTTTGACGGGCGTTAAAACTAGTCTCATACTTTTTGTAGGAATGCAGAATGAAAATTGGCATCATAATGAAGGAACTATATGCTGCAGTGCAAAGTCGCGAGAAGTAGTAAAAGTTATAGTTTGTCGAAAACACGACAGACGTTTTAGATTTTTGCATCTTGACACTGTTTCTTATTTGAAAAGGATGCTCAAGCGCCTAAACTTCTGCTACCCTGTAAATACTCTTTTCTGTTTATCTCTATAGTGCTCTATAATTGAACATTAATACACAACATAACCTGCATCGTCAAAAGGTAGAAAGTTTATTAATAAATACCTTTTCGTTCGAACAACCTTAATCATCCGAGACGACCTCATTAACGTGTGCAGGAAGAAAATGAATACGATATGAGATCCACTACTATCGTGAGTTGCACAAACTTGATAATGAGCGCCGTAGAAGGACTACGCGAAACGTCTGTTTGTATTTTAATATGAACGCATTTTCTTCAAAAGCTCAGCCTCACTCTAATATTTTATTTATAGTGGCTTTGTTTATAAAAATAATGAATTTTGTTTAAAATATGTAGCATCTTCAATCATCTCTGGCAGCAGCTGTTGGTATTAACTACTTACAATATGACTGAAAACAGGTTCTGCATAGTTACTTTTCACTAATGCTTCTTGCCATGTCCAAAATTTTGTTAGAATAAGATCTATTCCTATCTTCAACAGGAGAAAACCAAAGTATATAAGACTACGGAACTTGAACGAATGTGAAAAACGAAATGAAATTTATTGGCTTCAGGTTATAAAGAGCTGGTACCAGCAATAAAACTAAAAAAAAAAAAAAAACACTGAAGACTGCGCTGAAAATAGAGAATAATATGTAGCTAGGATTTATGAACTTAACTGTTTTGGAGCTGGCTTTGAAGGAGGGAAAATGAAATAACGAAACCGTACGAAAATTGAGATTCCTTCCATATCAACGAATGCTGATAAGAGCCGATTGCTCATTGCTCATTACTAGGTCTGAGCAGTAATGTGCAGCTTTAATGTTTCAACTGACCTCTGTCTGGAACTACAGTGAGTAAGTGATAACAGGTAAGTGCATATTCAGCAATGGAGAGGAAGGCCGTCAGAAAGATGATTGTGAACGCTCTGTCGCCCGGCGTAATTACTATTACCGGGAATAGCCACGGGAATGGCTGCTTTATTGCCGACCTCACACCCTTCCCACCCCACAAATCCATTTGCAAATGTGCGGAAGCCACCTCCCGTCATTATTTCTGGGAACACCCTCGTCTCTAGAGCCTGCTCTTAATTAAGAGGCCGTCATTTTTCGACGAAGCGTTTGGACCTCGCTTTTCAGTTGGCAATATGACACAAACGAGGCAGACAGAACAGGACGATACTCTCACCTGAATTTTCTGCTTTGATGGATATATGGCACCTGTGCTTCAACATTTGACCTTGCCGATGAATTCCTCATTTTATGCTGAAAATATGTTACATTCGAAACTCGTGACTTATTAGAAACAACGAAATAACTGGTGCTCTTCCATAATGAACTTTCAAACTTTCCAAATACACTAAATACAGGTTAGCAAATCCCTTTTCTGTTTTACAGCCTCTGCAAGTAAACTTAAGTTAATATCAGAAACCAATTATTAACGTAAACACCAGACAGAGGTAAATAATACTGTATATATTTCCCATGAGCGTTCTGGTAGCTCAGTGGCTAAGGCGCTTGCTTTCAAGACGTTCACTGCTCCTGCTCCGGGCGCAGGAATTTTGAGAGTTGTGTTTAATTATATGAGCTATGCCAGGACGCTCCGTGGTTCGGATTCCACGTTAAACTGTAGGTCTGGGAGGAAAGGAACTGGCCGTCCTACCTCTGACACAATGGCTTAGTATGCCTCCTTCGGGAGGATCCAACCAACCTTCGGGTTGTGGACTAAGTTAAGTATAAGTTATATTTCCCATACAAAGGTGCATATATCTAAAGAGCTGATATCGTGTTTACAGCTGTATTATCGAAACACATTCAGCTCAGCGTATAGCTGATAGTGAGGTTACGTAAACGAATTATTTTCTTCTTCGTATGGTAGCAGCATTTCTACAAGCATTTTATTACTTTTGTTTCTCTTTTATGTTAGACAACTAGTAAGATAATCGTTATCTCCTGGGAAAAAAAAGCGTGCGCTTTTCTGATCGTAGTATGACCTTTCAAACTTGTCGACAGTTAGTGTGTGTGATGTAAGTATCCTCCAATTCAGTTACTTTACAAATGCTGTGAAATGGGAAAGTTTGAGTTGACAATTTTTGGTATCTTAATAATTTCGGTAACTAATCAGTAAGCCTTCTCAGATTTCAATGAAGAAGATCAAATAAAATGTTTCCACCAGTGTCAAACAATTGCTGTTTTAATGTTTACTTTCTGCAAATCAATTTTACTAAACTGTTTAAGTAGTATAATAGAGTTCCTTTTCAAATTAGTCACTACCAGGGAGTAAGGGCACTGTATCTAAGAAAAAAGAATCGATACTGTACTCATGAACAGTATCAGAAAAAAGTATCGTACTCATTAAAGTATCGGAAAGTAGTATGGATAAATCGAGGTATCGAAAGGAAAGTATCGATATAAAGAGATTTTCAAATCATTCTTTGGGACTGAGATTTTGTTTTATTTAATTTTTTAATTTAAAGTTAAAAGCCTGCTCCTGCGTGTTAATATCAAATTTAACATTAAAAAAAATTAGTGTAGTTAAACTGGCCAATATTTTTTATGATGAAATTTTCAGCAGTAAGCAATGTTCCTTTTTGTAGTCCTATGTTTTAAAAATAATACTATAAATTAAATAAATTAAAAAATGTTAAACTTCATCAGAATCAACTTTTATTTTAGTTATAAACCAAATAAACATCAAAATGCCATGAGTCATTAACTGGTGGAAGTACGTAGCTAAAATATACACTAATCTCACACTTAACACTATTCCTCTGTACAGTCATTTAAAAACAATAACTTACCTAATTGTTTCAATGATTCCCTGTTTCTTGTCTTTAATATTGTACTGCCTGCCTTTGAAAATCTTTCGGAGAGGCCTAACGTTGCTGGTACTGGTAGGTATTCATGGGCTAGCTTACACGAGTGAGGGAATACCACAACAGCCTTGGCACAAACTGTGGCGTCATGGAAGTGAATGTTTTTGAATCTATGCTCTAACAAGCAGGACATTACAATTCAATAATTATTCAAATCTCAATTGTTCAAATCTCCGTTCTTAACGCAAGCTCTAAGCAAACCAAGCAAGCGACAACATTGATATCTATATATAAGGGAGTGTCCATAAACTCCGGGGTTCGGTCATGGGGGGGGGGGGGGGGAGGAAGTTGGGTAGAAAGCTACGCTGGGCTATGGAATATGTCACAATCGCGCACAGCGACAATCGAGCAGTCACAATCGCGCACAGCGACAATCGCGCACAACCGGGTCGTCTCTTGCTACCTGCTTTTAGCTACCAATTAGTCACTGCTATAACAGCATGCTGGATTCTGGGAATTCAAACCCTCATCCCCTCCTCACCGGACCGCACACCACTGTTCCCTTGAGTATCACAGTTTTAATCATGGAAGTTGCTTCAACTACACATGGAAAACCATGTGCGCATTATGACGGGTACAGCTATCGAGAGTTTAGAAAGAAGATGGAACGATCACCTGGTGCTGTCTCAAAGAACGATCAAAACAATGTGGAATTTTGAAGAGTAAGGATGTTGCCATACTGAATGTTACAGAGCATATATGAGGACCCCCTGACGACGCATGCATTGAAATACATCAGAAACTTCATGCTGCGAAGAAGAGAGCTCGAAGATAGTTCAATTCCAAAAATCTACGCTGAGGAACTAGGAGATTTCCGTAACAAAGGCTACGAATTTGTAAATGAAATGCCAGCCCAGTCAACTGTCAAGAGAAACTTGTACCGTCAGTGGAGTATATCACAAGGAAACCAAAATGAGCCAAATAATCGTGACGAAGTGATCTTGGATGATGAATCATTGAAGAAGGGAGGTGGAGGCAGTTTCCTTCTTACGGATGATATGGAAGGCGAAAAAATAATTATTTTGAGCGGTGAAAGAGGAAAATAAAGTTAAAATGACACGAACAATTCTTTATGCATGGTACACACTTTGACAATAAATTTGGCCGCCGCTGAAAAATTCTATCACTCTAATTTTACACAATCTGACATCAGCGTCATCCTAACAAACAGTAACGCAATACTGGCTTGCCAGTATTGCATTACTGTTTCCTGGGATGACATTGATGTCATATTTTGCAAAATAAGAATGATAGAAGTTTTCAGCGGCGGCCAAATTTATTGTCAAAGTGTGTACATTTAAAAGTGCCAGTAAACAGTTCTCCCAAATCTACACGATACATGCGGATTACGGCAGCACTGACGAAGAAACAAACATACATCCTGTGGTGTTTACACTCTTACCTGACAAAAAGAAGATTACTTATGTACATATGTTTCGTGAAATTATCAAGGCTGTACCAGAATGGGCCCCTAAGACAGTGAAAGCGGTGCAGTATCTGCCCTCAAGGAAGTGTTTCCCTTAACGGAAGTATAAGGCTGTTTTTTCATATAAAAATGTATATGGAGAAAGTTTCAGGAGCTTGGACTAGCGCGTGCGTACAAAGAAAATGTGAATGACGGTGCGAGCCGTGAACATGGAGAAGCGATAGATAGATTGCGAAAATTTCTGGTCCTTTACGACAAAATTTTATTTTGATGTTACTGATAGATTTACAAAAGTGTCTTTCTTCTCTTCAACCTCACTTCCAGATTCGTCAGATTTTCTTGAAATGCACCCCGCAAGCAGACAAATCTAAGATTACATTTGTGTTTCACGATAGCAAAAATAAATTGTAGAAAAAAAGTACGTTTGTTTTATTGTGTTTGAATATTACTTTCCATTTCCTGTATATTCGGTCTGGTGACTCAGTGTTACGGCGCATGATTTGGGTACTGAAGGTCCTCGGTCCAAGTCCCGGGTTCCGTTGTATGTAATTATTACAGGCCTTAAAATTGACGTTCACCTCTGGCAAAGCTTTAGTGTGATGATGATTTGTCAATACTGCGATCCGTAAATTGTAAAGTACACGGGAGAGGGGAGAGTGTGGCCCGACCTTTAAACTGTGCGCGATTGTCGCTGTGCGCGATTGTCACTGTGCATGATTGTCACGACACCGGGCTATGATGGGATAAGGTGGTGGTTCGGAGCCAATCCCCACATTTAAAATATGGTAAAGAACACACAACAGCATGTGAATATTTATTTCAGCCCTTTAATTATCTCCGTATGTAATTTAGGATAGTCTGACAAGAGAAAACATTACCTACAAAATGTCTTCTGGAATCAGAAACGAAAAAAGCTACATGCCACGCGGGGGGAGAATACAGGAATAAGCCATGTCAAGCTACGCGGTTGGGGAGGGGGGATTCAGACGATGCCAAAATGGAGCTACGTAGTTTATGGACGATCCCTAATATAACAATTTTTCGACAGTTCCACACTCGTCTCTTCCTTTTTAAAATAAAGTCTGGAGAAATGTCAAAACAAAGTTCATAACATTCTCAAGTTTTGAAAAAGCTCGATTCTCGTCTTGAGTTGTCTCTATTCTTGTCTAGTGGGTCACACAGCCATCCATGTCTGTTCTGACTATATTTTCACTTTTTCTTTGAAAGGCTTTACAGTATTGCCACTAATTATTCTATCATTTTGGTATCGACACATGCCATAAAGTACTGATTTAAATAAAAGTATCGTATGAAAAGTGTTAAATACAAAAGTATCGATACTTTTCCAGTGCCCCTGTGTTATGGCACGTTTGTCGTGCGGGTTGCATAATTTTCTTTCAGAAGACCTAGTTACGCTGGTTCAATTATAAATCTCCCACATACGATCCGCCGCTAGCTGATAAACACAGTAACCACCTTACCAAAGACTACCTTCACGCCAACCATCCAAATACAAAAGGATAACATTTCCAGGCCCTGACGATATGCCAAAATGATTCAAAACAAGTTTCAAAAAGTTTGCCCAGAAACAAACAAACCAAAACAATCGTTTTTTTTTTTTTTTAATCATCGATACGCAATGATGTAACTCCTCCTTACATAATAATTTCCTGATTTTCACGAAGAAACAAACCGCTTAAAGATAATGGGCTGGTTCGAACTCCAAAAATAATAATACTTTGTCTGTAGTTATACGAGTATTTAGCAGGATAGTAGAATTTCCTTGGGATTCAAGTAACTTAGGATGAAAAATTGGCTGAAAGCAATCATAACTAAAGGATCATGAGTGAAAATTGGCGTTAGTTTTTAGGGGACTGATTTTTAATGGGATTTGTCATTTATCCTAAGTAAATGAAGACAGCATGTGTCTTGAGAAATAATAACTTCAAACTTCGGAACGAAGTCTTTCTCGGCGTTGAGAATGGATGTAGTCTTCTCGGGAGACTAGCCGAGTAAGTAAGATGTTTCCACACGATATTTCGGCGATCTCAGACTCTGTCGCCATCTTCTGGTGAAGATGGCGACGGAGTCTGAGATCGCCGAAATATCGTGTGGAAACATCTTAATTACTCGGCTAGTCTCCCGAGAAGACTACATCCAACTTCAAACTTCGATACCCATTCCGACGAACAGCGTTTTAACCATTCAGCCAGCGTTATCTGCGTTTCATTTTCCTCACTCTTCTAGTGGTGTTGATAATCTCAAGTGAAAGAATAACACAGGATAACAAAACACTTAATTAAAACTACCCATGCTCTGGGCAGGGCTCGAACCGGCGGCCTCTGACAAACAACTTGCCTGATACAAAAAGAAACTATCACGGTTGTAAGACACTGTATGGATTACAATTTTACGTCACACCGATTTATTTTTTGTAATTTTTTTTTTGACTACTGCTTTTTGCTTTTGCCAGTGAAATTCCGTAACCGTACATCGAACCAGTGACCTGGGAACGCAATGATAGCGGTGCTTGACCGGGGACTGAGATCATCCTATGGCTGATGTCACAGGTAGACAATTGCAATAAATCTGGCTGAAGGTAGTCATACAACAATTCCGCCGACACCTGATGGAGATTTATAGCCAAATGGACACATACTATGAAATACGCATAGAAATGAGTCAAGATGAGGATTAAAAACCAAATCAGTTTTCTGTTGATTCACTCCAAACTACTGTAATCCCGCAGGTGAAGAAAAAAACAACACAAAAACCTTTTCGAATTTTGATTGATGTATAGTCCTTGGTTTGGTGGGTAATGTAAGGTATATTTCGCTTTGATGTGTCGTCGGAAAGCTGAGAAATTTAAAGAGTCCAGAAAATAGTATCTATTTAAAGGCAAGTTATTTCTTGCAGTCAAGATTTTTTTTTTACTTATGGCTTTTCTCCTCGTCGAGGTTGAGGTCATTAGAGGCGGGATGGGACTGGGAAGAAGGAACAGGAATGAATTCGGCCATGGCCTTTTGAAGGAAGCATCCCGGCAATCGCCTGGAGTGATTTGGGGAAACCACGGAAAACACAAATCTGGATGCCCGGAAGGGGATTCGAACCGGCGTCCTCCCGAATGCGAGGCCAGAGCGTTAGCCGCTCACCCACCACGCTCTGTCTTGCAGTCGAAATGTTTATCCTGACTTCAGCGTAAGAGCGGCATCGTATTATTCGGAGGAATGAAGTTACCATTCACGAAAAAAGATTTTACATTCAGTAAGCAACAGGGACCGCATATCACGTAGCTATTGACCATCATGTTGGTTTAATAGGGTAGTGTGTACAATTACAGCCCACATGAACGAAGTTGCGACTAACCAGGTGTATTGTGGTATAGAAAGAGATGAATCGTCATTTGGCAATAGTTTTCCTCTGCTGTAGGAGTTCGTAGATTTTTTATTAATTGCAAAAGCTGATTTCATTAATATTTCTGACAAGTCTGCATTAATTTATTCAGATATTGGTCAGGAATAATAACATAAATTTCAAAAACGGGACGATTTAATGAAATATTGTTAGAAGCGCGCGGAATTCAAGGAAGATATGTTATAGTACATTACAGGTGGTGATTGATTCGTCGGATGGACACAGTACTTTGCGATCACGTAATTGACCTTCTACCTTTAACTGCATCGATTTTCAACCTCCATCTTCCATGCGCAACAAGCCGTTGCACTTAATTCATTCTTACCTCAATCATACTGCTACAATTTTATAAAGCGAAGCGAAAACTTAAATGTTACACTAGAGCGCCGGCAGCTACAATTCTCCACCACGCAAATCGATGGATAACCTCTCACCCGGCCCGGGCGATTACAATTCTCGCCCTCCACCCAGCTGAGACACAAAAACCCGACGCCTCCAAGGACCGCAGAAAACTACCTTTATATGAACTGAACAAATAGGAACACTTGTATTTGGCTCAAACTCCTTAAATGGGATCTAACACGCCATGATAGCTTAGGATAACCTCCTGTCAACTCTACTTAGGATGTTCACTACGCCAGAACAGAAATCATAGCTCGCACCAAGACCAGTTGCTCCCCCCCCCCCCCCCCCGCTATCTACAGTTTAAAGTGTAATCTGAACCGCGGAGCGTCCTGGTATCCCCACATGAGCAAAGCAATGTTTGTAAAATTCTTGACCACAATCTTTTGTACCCGGGGCTGTAGGGACTGTACCAAGTTGTAAGGACATACGTACGCTCTTATTTTGATTTTTTATGGCTTTACGCCTCGTCAACGACGAGATCATTAAAGGCTGGAAATAACTTGGGAAAGGAAGGGAAAAAATTAAACCCTTTTGAAAAACCATCCACGCATTTCGGGAAGATCGCCATCATAAGTCCAGTGTTTAAAAATGGGAATGTTAATGATCCTCAAAATTATAGGCCGATCTCGTGAACATCAATATTTTGTAGGATTTTAGAACACATCATCTATTCAAACGTTATGCGGTTTTTGGATGAAGGTGAGCTTTTAAACCCAAATCAACATGGATTCAGAAAAGGCCGATGCTGCGAAACACAACTTGCACTTTTAATTCATGACTTGAGCGTATTATAGATGGGCAATCCCAGATTGTTTTAGTTCTATTACACTTTAAAAAAGCTTTCGACACTGTGCCTCACACTAGGTTACTTAGGAAACTGCGTGGTTACGGCATATCTAGACAAATATGAGACTGGGTTGCAGACTTTCTGAGGGGCAGAACACAGTGTGTCGTTCTCGACGGTGAGCGTTCATCACTTACCGAGGTGAGATCCGGGGTTCCCCAGGGAAGCGTGATAGGGCCTCTGTTGTTTCTCATATACATTAATGATTTGTGTGACATAATAAGGGGGATGAAAAGATTATTTGCCGATGATGCTATTATTTATCGTGAAATCAAAACCCAGGAAGACTGCGCTTTGTTACAAGACGATATTATGAAAATAATTGCGTGGTGTAAAGACTGGCAGTTGGAGTTAAATGCTAAAAAGTGCCAAGTCATGCGTGTAAGTAAAATGGTGACACCATTTAGCTCTGACTAACAATTAGTGTTACTGTCCTTAGAACGGTAGATTCCGCTAAGTACCTAAGGGTAACAATTCGTAATAATATGTCGTAGAATGAACATATCGAAAATGTAATTGGGAAAGCAAATCGCATGATCCGATTTCTAGGTCGTAATTTAAAACAATGCACTCCGGAAGTTAAATCGATTGCGTATAAGTCACTAGTGCGTCCTCACTTAGAATATTGTTGTTCCGTATGGGGCCCCCTTCAAAAGAGGTTAATGGAGGCATTAGGGAAGGTCCAAAGAAGAGCAACCCGATTCGTGAAAGGTATATATAGTTGGAGGGAAAGCGTAAGAGCGATGTTGAAAGAGTTAGGTTGGGAAGACCTGGAACCCCGAAGGCGTTGCTCTCGACAGAAGCTAATTAAAAAATTCACGACTGGCATATTTCTGAATGACAGCAAACAAATATTGCTACCAGCAACATTCGTATCTCGGAATGACCGTGCAAATAAGATAAGAGAAATCAGGGCCAGAACAGATTATTTTCTGTATTCATTTTTTCCATGAGCGATTAGGGAATGGAATAGAAAGGATTTACCGGGCGAGTAAACTTAAAATCCGACAGGAGCAGCTTTCGATAAAGCTCTTCGGCCATCCTGATCTGGGTTTTCCATTGTTTTCCCAGATCACTCCAGGCGAATGCTGGGATGGTTCCTCACAATAGCCCATGGGTGCCTCCTGCCATATCCCGTATATCTCTTCCAAATTATTACCCTTTCGGATAGGTGGAATGCACCCTTCGCCACACACTTTTAGTGAATCGCTGAGTGTTAATAACAATAATTAAAAAAAACTATGGAAAACCCAAATTTGGATGGCCGGACACGGATTTGAACCTGCGTCCGCCCAAATGAGAGGCCAGAGCGTTACCGCTCACCCAATACGCTCTGTCATTGAAAGTTTCCACACATTTGACTGATCTATCCGAAATTCCTGTGCGGGTAACTGAATCTACTTTTAATAATGTGGAGGAGAAGAACAGATACGAGGGCAGTGTCAGAAATAGTGATAGTATTTAAGTTGCAACTCTGAGACGAGACTGATCTGTTTCTTCCATTGAAAGACAGAATTTTGTAATGAAGGCTGGAGTGCATTATCACCGTTGTGAATTGACGTTTTATCGGTCGTTTTTTCATAACAGCTTTGGGAATTTGTGTAATACACTGGTTTTCACTACTTTGGCGATTATAAAATAAATATATTTTGTAAAAATGTGGTGAATTTCGAGGGCCGGAAAATGTTCAAGGCGGGCCGCCGGTTGGACACCTCTGGGCTAAACGTAAACAATGATACATAAACAGGCAATATAGTACTGGGAGGATTGTTAGTGGTATTTGACCACTGATTTATAACGGTGTCTTAGGGGCTAAGGTACCGTTTGTAAAGTTCAGAAATCTATTTTAATAGTTTTCCAGCGACATCTTGTCTCAATAGCGGTACATCAAGAGATCACCATTACCCACATACGGAATGTTATCGTGCGTTGCAAATATTGATTTAGTGTTAAAAAAAATATGTTATCCACACTTGACACAAAACATAATACAATATTAACTTTATCGCACCAAGAAAAAACTTCTTGATAACGCACATTACTTCACTTATTAAAATTCATTTATTTGGCGCGACTCTACCGCGGATTTATATACTCAGAATGCCCGTATGTTCATAGCTATTTTGTCTTTTCTGCTCAATGCTCAGACATTTTTTGAGTCATATCTCACAGTAAAATAATGAACCTTTCAACCTCGATGATTACAATTTGTTTTGTAGAAAACAGAGTTCGCAGTTGGCCTGCAGAACAATTTTTTATAAAACTAACCAAGAATCTCCGATGGTACATTTGTATTCGCTAGCGGTACTTAACACATACTGATTAATAATACCAGAAATACAGAAAAACATCAACCTCACACGTGATGACTTTTCACAGGTATTGCAGATCTCTAATTAAATATTACCAACAAAATTAAATTATTAGCCAGGAAACCTATTGTAAAAGAAGCACTTACTACTAAATTTTTCATTCATATCTATAAAAAATATTAGCCACTCCTTATGGTACATCCACGTTAAAGCGCTAAAGTCTCTCAATAGGAAGCAAACAACTGCATTCTCGTGCCAGTGACCCTATTTTAATTTCACGTTTGGATTCTTATATTACACAGCAACCAACGGCTTTCCATTTCTATTTTATTAAAAACTGTATTAATAATTTCAGCACTAGTATTATGCTCTGTACGGTATAGATGACAATTAAAATCACCCATTACCCCGGCCGGACTCGAATCAGCGTTCCTCTGTAAATGAGGCAAAGGTTTTAACCCCTGAACTATAGGGACCGATCCTGTGACGAACTATTTGTTAGTAATAAAAATTATCCCTTAAGATATCACGAGACAATCCTTTGTCTTAACCCTTTTGTAGCAGGAACAGATGCTGGGAATAATTAGAGGTTCCGGATAACATGGTGTAGCGTTGTTCAAAATGTACAGCCGCCAGTAGCAGGTGCAATAGTGCCTTTCCGTAAGCGACTGTTCGCTATTTCATGCCGTATAATATTTTTAATTTCAATTTATACTTGATGAGAACACCTTTATATTTGGTAATCCCGTGAACATGTATGGTCATTACTTGCTTTTTTTCTAGTCCCATTGTGCCAATTAATGGGCAAACCCCATTCAAAGGTCGTCTGGCGTAATTCCCCTAATATCGCCTGTGTTTCAACAGGATGCTGGTTTAAGCCGAGGAAGGCAAGTGTTGCAGTCTGTTAACCGTGCCAGCTGTGTTCTGTGTGTTAAGTGCTGAATTTATTTACACATAGTGCGTTTTGTTTTTTGATCGGGATTAATGATTCGTTAACGACGTAGCCGTTAGAACCGAGATTAGAATTGTGGAAAGAAACGTAAAGGAAATCGACCAATACCATCCCGTCAGTTTCCTGGGATGATCTCGGAAAAATATGGAAAACCGAAATCCGGTGGCGACTCTGGGAACCGAACCATATCCCACCAATTAAGTGCCCGAAAGCAACAGGTCACTCATCAGGTTCGGAGAGTAGTTTCTGAAGAGGAAAACGGGGACTGTCCAAATTCTCTTAGGTCAGTGTTTCTCAACCTGTGGTCCGCAGGCAGAACATTATAAACTTAGATACCGCATTCGTACTGCACACAGCTATAAGCGCGTATAAACTATAAACCCAACGTTTTAAATGCCACGAATATTTCAATGACCAGGCAAAATCTGGCATTTCCGGTATAAGGATAGGACATTACTGTTCCTACAATGGTCTATTAATTTCCAGCTGGCATCAAAAAGAGCGCAGTTCGTCTAAGGATTAAAAGTAAGTGACCGATTTCTGAGGGTCTTGTAATAGTGTTAGGGATCGCGGTACGAGATATGGTTGGTAACATAAGAGTGGTGAAGTAAACAAAAACAGGTGTAAGGTCTGGTATCTGGTCAATATGTAATTAACATTCAATAGATCCATTGCAGTGTCATAACTGAGTTTGCGTAGGAATTCAAAAACATACTTTTAGATTTATTATGTTATAATAGTACAGTAAAATTTATCCTGAATGTTAATAATAAACAGATAAGTTAAAAAAAAATTAGGTTCACATCAGTGGTCCGTGTAAGATATCGCTGTCGAGTTTCGCAAAAGCAGTCTACGAGCTTCTCAGCAAATGGCAATTCTTCGTTAGCTTTCAGAATTCAAAAAGCCGTCCACGCAAACCGAAAAATGGACTTCCTCAAGGCACTGTTCTTGTCCCAGCTATATTTAACATCTACACCAATGGTCAACCACTGGGCAGCCATTGCAAGTCCTTTATCTACACTGATGGTCTTGCCCTAGCTGCTCAACATGTGACTTTTGAAGTCGTCGAGGGACCGAGAGTGGTGGTGTAACGGTTAGCGTTCTGGCTTCGCATTCGGGAGGACGGGCATTCAGATTTGGGTTTTACATGGTTTCCCAAATAACTCCAGGTGAATGCCGGGATGCTTCCTTCAAAAGGCCATGGGCCGAATTCCTTCCCATTCCTTGCCCCCATTCCTTGCCCCCCTTCCTATCCCATCTCTAAAGACCTCGCTGTTATAGGAGACTTTAAGCAGTTAAAAAAGTCGTCGAGGGTACACTTACAACAGCTCTTGAATCCCATGGAACTTATTACTAGTAGAATGATCTCAATTGAGCCCCCCCCCCCTAAAAAAAAACCGAAGTCTGTGTGCGCATTAAATGCACTAAGCGAAAGATGAATGTGACATGGTATGGATCGACTCTGTTGCACAGCGCAAACTCAAAATATCTCGGCGTAACTCTTGACAGAATTCTCACTTTTAAAAGCAACGTCAAGAAGAAAGTATCACGCAACAATATTTTAAGCAAGTTGATCTGATCTATAGCTGGGGAGCTAACCTTCATATCGCCATCCGCACCTCCGGGGGAACATTATGCTACTCCGCAGCAGAGTATGCATGTCCTGTGTGGCAAAAATCCAGCCATGCTAAGACAGTAGACGTTGTGCTCCACAGAACATGCCGGCTCACCACAGGTTGCTTCAGACCATCGCCTGTGGAGAAAGTGGAGATATTAGTTGGCATGGCCCTACAGACACGCCGCGAAGTTGCCACCAGCGTGGCAAGGCGTAGAGTGAACGAAGATGCCAGACACCCTCTACACGACTATACACCAGCGCCCTCGAGACTAAAGGCCCGATCAAGCTTCCTGCGGACTTCAAAGCCACTAAATGGATCACCAAGCAATGAAAGAATATTGGCTTGAGAGAAGAGAGTGTAACATGATATCGAGTGGATCAAGCCAAAACTGGGTCTACCACCTGTTTCTGAACAACCAAAGCCAATATGGAAGTTACTAAATAGGCTTCGAGTTGGAGTTGGCCGTTCCAAAGATATTCTTGCCTCATGGATATACCTGGGAGAACAACCAGATACCACATGTTCATGCGGGGAGAGAGAAACCATGGTGCATCTGTTGTCTTGTACACAAATCGGAATGAATGTATCCCAATTTTACCTCCAATCTGCTACTGTCAAAGCCATCACAGTGGCGGAAAAACTATCTCATATTTGATGCTGTCATCGTCACGAGAAGAAGCAGTGGTCTGCAGCATATTTTTGCCAATTTACTGGTCCTCTGGTTGAAGAAGGTTGAGAAATGCTGTTCTAGATTATAGAAAACTGCCTAGAAATCTTAATCAGGACGGACTGTACCAACAGTCTGGGGTTTGAAGTTGGCCCGCTGTCTCTCTCCGCTTCCAGTATGGTGGCTTTTTAAAACGCACCTTCAGACTGGAGATCCGCAGGGTACTTAAATTTTATCTAAGATCAGAAGTAACTAGAATCCACTGGGTCTCCCCTTGCCCACAAACTTCGTTCTTTTACACACTCCGTCTGTCTAGGAGCTATCATGCTGTCCACAATACAGCCAGTGTTCTTTCTATGGTCTGTCACTTCAAATCTAAACCAGACTGCAGTACTCCTCTACTTTGGCCGTGAATCACGACCTTGATTTGTAACCGCAGACACATGCTGGGTTATAACAAGAAGGAACTTAAAACGCTGCAGCACGCTCGATACGGGGCATTGCAAAGAAATTAAACTTCCAGGAAACGAAGCCGTCTGTCAAGATTCGCCGAACCTCTGCACTCCGCGCCAACACTTCCGTTACGCACACGAAGGCACGCGCATTCCCATCGGCATGCTCCAGCGTCGCTCGCCCTCTACGCAGAATCCATTACACCTGCGGAATGCGCCCAAACTCCTCTGGCTGATAACTTACGGCGGGTAAGGCTAGTTCTTACCTCGGCATCTTTCAATAATCAAACAAGGATTAAATTCCTAGAATACATTTAATGCGAAAACGTAACTCAAGATAATGGATCCAGATTTTTATATCAAACTAATTTACTATTGATTACAGTATGTTTACTGTCTGGTGGTGCATTAGTAAAATGTTCTTGACTGGGCATATCGCAGTCTGACAGAAATCTCAGCTTAGTTCAGAAATTTTGCTTGCTCTTAAACTGAACTACTACTTCTTCAGTTACCAACCTAAAGGTTAGTTTCCAGAAGGTTTCCCTTCATATCTTAGTCTTGTAGGAGGCACACTCTATATGCCAGGCGTGGTCTCTCTTTTTTTTTTTTTTTACTTGTGGCTATACTCCTCGTCGACGGCGAGGTCATTAGAGCGGAATGGGACTGGAGACAAGGAACGGGAAAGAATTCAGCCATGGCATTTTGAAGGAAGCATCCCGGCATTCGCCTGGAGTGATTTGGGGAAACCATGGAAAACCCAAATCTGGATGCCCGGACGGGGATTCGAACCGGCGTCCTCCCGGATGCGAGGCCAGAACGTTAACCACTTACCCACCACTCTCGGTCGAGGCGTTGTCTTCCTCGATCGCATCATCCACTTATAGTTGTCACGAATCTACTTGATCTTCCACCTGGAGCTGAACAATTCGAAAATTTTGTTTCGTTTAAATAAAGTACGCGCAAATCGAAACTGCCACAGGCCACTTGCCTATGGAGTGTTCGGACCAACAATACCATACGCATATAGTTTCTTCCAGGACTGAATCGAGGATACCATAGAAATTATTTATACTAATAGTGATACTAAGGAAAAAAGAGGCGGCTTTTAGGCGATATGAAAAACAAAGGATAGGGAAAATAACCCACCACTTACTAAACTTGAGGACTGCGACGAGTGAATAACACGTGACTAACTGGTAATAATTTTAACAAATTTATTTATCGCGTCAATACTAGGTACTCTTGTTATATATATTCCTTTTACCACCGCCTGCGACATGTATATATCATCTTAAGACATTCCCAACATATCGATAGTCCACTTCTTAGCGGTTCACACACACCACCCACTCCCCTCACCCTTTCATACACTGCCTAACCAGTCATGGGGTAACCTTCGGTGTGTGCACTCCTCTGGAACCAAATGCGTGAATAATGTTTTATAGAAAGTATTTTTTCTTCCGTCTTGCGTGTTATTCACTCGAAGCATTTCCCAATCCTTTGTTATTTACAACTTTATTAATAGCTGATTTTTACCACGTATCTCACGTCACTTCACAGAGTGTGCTGTTGGCTCAGTGGTTAAGGTGTCTGACTGGGAATCGAAAGGTCCCCGGGGATTTTCGTAGGCTCTTAATTCGACCTTCACCTCTCACACAGCTAACTGTGTGATGTAAAGTTCGCCAGAACGCTTCCGTCGTTCGGATTCCACATTAAACTGTTGGTCCCCTGTACTTGGCAGGCCTACCGGGC
The DNA here is from genome assembly GCA_031002005.1 of Vandiemenella viatica. Lineage (NCBI taxonomy): Eukaryota > Metazoa > Arthropoda > Insecta > Orthoptera > Morabidae > Vandiemenella > Vandiemenella viatica. Next base: position 254,167,787 of record JARYHS010008074.1, read on the forward strand.
TAGGTTAAGGCGGCTACAACATGGGCGGAACGAGCAGCCGATAGAAACCCTGTCACCAGGTTATTACGACCACACGGAGTTATTATTATTATAGGTCATTCAAAGGAGATATACCGTACAGGGAATCATACGTTATTCGGAAGCGATTTTTAGCCTATATAGGAAAACCTCTTCGAAGTTCTACTAGAGCGATTCAGAGAAACCATTATACACGTAAATAAGTGCATTCCATGCTCGAGACTGCAATTTATGAATTTATTTCTTCTAATATTTGGTTCATTAATTTCCTTATTGTACACGGATAAAACGTCTTTCCTCAACAGAAGTTTCGCATGCATCTCTCGAAAGTTGTAATAAAATTCTGTATAGTTAAGAGAGATTTATTGTTCCAAGAGGCATGGTAGCTCAATGCCTGTCTGGGGATCGAGGTCTCCGGTTCGAATCATGCACTCGACTGGAAATTTCACGGTCTCTTAGCTGACCTTTTCCTCTGGCAAAAGGATTTTTTGGTTCCTGTGAACTATGTTAGGACGCTTCGTAGCTAGTGATCTTTTATAAAACGTAGATCCTCTTTACCCACACAAGTTTATCGGTGTAGGCGTAGCTAGGGAACATGCTGAAAACACGACATCGCAACTCTGTCGCCATGTTATTCCTTGTTCCTGTCTTTTTATCAATTTCACCACACACATTTATATTTCCTCTGAAAACTTGATTCTGTGCACAATTTATACAATTTTCCGTAAACCCATTCCCTCAGGAAAAACGAATGTACTTAGACAAACTGAGGCGTCTAATGTTAATCGTTTAATTTCAGGCATATAATCGACGTGCGGTGAGAAAATCTATGCATTTAATAATGTAGTTGGATTGTAAGGAAGGTCGCCTCTTGCTGAAAAATTCTATCGTAATTATTGAATGTGGAGTTGAAGTGCCAGAACTGTTATGAACAGGAGTCAACGCTGGTTCTCCATATAACGTGACAGCTCGGCTGCGTTGCGTTGAGTATGCCTGCTCTTATTTCATCCATACTGAAACATTCCCAGCTTAAAACAGTACAAAATTATTTAAGTTCACCGAAATGCTTACAATATATTCGCCTATTCACTCTTCATAGCAAAAACTGGGCAGTCCTCCCTTGTAAGTGTCAGAGTAAAAGGCAATTGATCAAAAGAAGGACATGCCTTACGTTAAGTGTAGAAAAACCGAACCAAAGTCGGACATCCCTTTTGTTTTTTACGTTATTTTTTTTTACGTTTTTAAATAGCCTACATGGCAGAAGTTAGTAAATATCTGCTTGTATCCTTAAAATTCATTTCTTAGTTAAAAATTGGAAAAATAGTCAGAGAAAGATAGTCAAATTCAAATCCTTTTTAAGAATATACATAAAATTACCAGAAAAGTCCATTCAAATTAAAAGGAATATGAAAGCGTTTTCTTTTAAAATTTGACCATGTTGTAAAAACAATTTTGCTTATTTGTCATTCATGTTGTTTGATAATTCACACCGAGCGTGGTACGTGAGTGGTAACGTTCTTGCTTCTCATTCAGGAGGACGTAGGATAGAGCCGAATTTGGGTTTTCCATGGTTTCCCCAAATCACTCCAGGAAAATTCCGGGATGCTTCCTTCAAAAAGACCATGGCCGAATTACTTCCCTTCCTTGTCCCCAGTCCTTTCCCGCCTCTAATGACCTAGATGTTAACGAGGCGTGAAGTCATAATGAAGTTTTTATTATTATTATTATTATTATTTATTACCATCTAAGAAAAAAGCGCAAATTTCAACCCCCAACAACTTTCACCACTATCAACAAAAGTCACCACTTTTTCTCTCCAATGTTTCTGTTCGTTTTCGCCTTCTGAAACAGCATTTAAAATTAACAAAATAGTAATATCAATTATGAGGGAGGGGGGGGTCCAACTTATGGAACACCGGGAATCTTACATAGGATCTCTTCGACTTGGCAGTTTCGGGCATTTAAAAAGAATATCAGAGTAAGGAAATGACACACCGATAGACAACAGTACCTGACAAAGACAATGCGGTGTACAGATGTTTACTTTCTCCCTTTGAAACACTATAACGGCTATTTAATGCATCTCTGGGAAACTTTCACTCTTACTGAAAGCACTAATAGCGTACTGGTAACTGGAGGGATAATTGTGTCTGTCGTACCCTGCAAATTTCAACCATAATTTCTTTCGATAGCCACATTTTCAAATGTGTGCTGCCAGAATGCAGCCCCATCCAGGCGAAATAGTGAGGGTCCGATTCACGGACCCGACTGCGGGTTTGGTTACTTGTCTTCTACTATAAAGCAGCACGTAAGTAAAAACTATAATGTGGAAAGTATGATCGCAAAGACTTAAATCAACAGCTTCATTCTAAACAAATCTAGATCTACACGATGAGGCAAGTAACAAATGTCGAGATCAGCGGTGAAAGGGAAGATCGATACATTGAACAGTGCTACAACATGTAATTCACGTGCTCGTGCGATCAGAGATATGTACTACAAACACAGGTATCACATAAAACGTTAGAGCTGTTATCAGTGACGCATACTGATATAATCGCGCTGGCGGCCAGCGTCTCTTAAGACAACTGTGCGTCTCGTGGTACTACCGGTCCGCAAACAGATTAAACTGCTCCAAAGTTTTATGCCCAATACATACTTTGTAGTAAAGAGAGGTCATTTATTTACTTTGTCAATTTATAATATTGTATCAGTCAGAAAATACTTATAATTTTTAGTTCAGACATACTTGTTCGTGGACATTACAAAATATTTGCATAGAAACACAGCTGCAACAGGAATGAAAAGAATCTATTATTCTGCGAAAACGATGGTAGGACATTTTCTTGACGGCAATCAGCCATATAATACATAGCAAAATAATACCCGTTGCGCAGATTGAGGTCGTGTAAGAAAACAATAAAAATCACTTGTTTAAAAAGCAGGTCGCATTACAACCGCGTCTCATGATAACTTTCAGCAAATAATGGTAGCAGGTACCTTAACTGTTCTCTAAGATCTGTTGGAGACAGAGCTTCGCATTTGTTTTGTGAACTCAACACGAAGTGGCGTTGTCTATTCTTAATAAAACTATCTTGAAAAGATGTATTTTTTTTCTTTGAGCGTCAATGTTATTTTCGAATACTTTCAAGGAAACATTCCCATATCGATTTTCCCATTAGAAAATCAACTAAGCTTTTGCAAACTTCAGCACGATTAAACAAACTTATTTTGTTCTGATAATTAATAAAAACTTTTGTAGGAAGTTTTAAACCTAAGCTACAACACAATTTACACTCTAATGTGTCCGAGTATATTGCATTTTATTATCCATTTTACAGCAACATCTGTGCTATTAAACACAAATTATTTAGTGAAATTTTTAGTTTAGGATAATACAAAACAGGATGGTCCCCAGAACACAATACTGATTGATGAGAGTAGTCATTTCCCGAAGGGTCTGTCTCGAACAATTACAATCATCATTCATAATGAACAATAGTGTGGTGTCGGTAAGCACTTGGCATTACTTTTACATCTGGATGGATGGAAACATCCGTTCTTAAGGACTTCAAAAAATTACGTAATTTAAAGCGAAATTTTTATCGTAGTCAGATAGTAAAGTTTCAAAAGTGAAATACTGCATGCTAAACAAACTAAAAATACTCTAAAATAAGAAACAAGGAAACATCGTTTCGGTAACATCTCGTCATCAGCAGTGTTCAGATTAACAAAGAGATAGCCACAACGGCTTAAATGAAACGCTATGTATTACTAATTTAGTAGTAGGAAGTCTGCTTTCAAAACTGAAGTTGCTAGGTTCGATTCCCGCTCAAACATATTTACAGACAGGTAATCTGATTTTTAACTCTTGCGATACTTGCGCTAAACAGGGTGGTCCAACGCCTGATCCCAAAAATGAAACAAATGTACAGGATAGCTCAATACCTACTATTTGTCCGTTTACTTAGCGCTTTTTTTACTTTTCTGGAAATATTAGATGTTTTCGGTAACCCTACTTTACATGTGTAAATTAGTTTTTTTCGACAAGTCTTCCTTTTTAGGCTTTCAGAAATATACAAAACATTGTAACCTTAACAGCGAGACAAGCTCATAATTACAAAGTTAGATTTGCAAAAAAATTGAATAATTGCTACGTAGTAGCTGGTTCATCGCAGGATTAAAAACACATTTTAATTGAAAAAATATGTATTCAGCAATTATAAATGGTGTTTAAATTCCTATAGGCAAAGTATTCTTAATATCATCTTAAAGTTTTGTAATGTACTGAAAGAATTTTTATTCGAACACTAGATAGTCTCAACAGCCACTTTTTTTACTTAACGACAGATTTAAAAATTCAGCATAAATAATAAATTTCTACAACGTTCAGATTCTCAGACAAGCGATTAGTCTATTCATTCTAGTCATTTTACTTACTACAGAACGCTATTAATGTGAAATTAGACAATTAGGGATAGCAAAAATATATATATTCTGCGGTTAAGTAGCGAAAACAGAAAAAAATTATATAACCGAAAAATTTAAATCACTAAAACTGCAACAAAAAACCGTTGAATGTGTAAAGGAGTGATTCTGATAGGTACTGAGAAGAATTGGTTTGTTTGCCTTTGGCCCAAGATTGGGAAGGGATTCGGTCATCGCCTTTCGAAAGAACATCCTGACATTCTCCTGTAGTAATTTCGTGATGCTATGGAAAACAGAAGTCACGATGGTCCAACAGGGATTTGAAACCGGTTTCTTCTAAATGGAAGACCCGCTTGATATGCCTCCTTCGAGAGGATCCAATCAACAGTATACCAAGTTGTTTAGTAGCATTACGTCATTCAGAATTGCTGGTTTTACCTGTCATCTTGGCAAATATTCCGTTGTGTCATTAAGACATTAATAATTTGCTTTAAAGTTGTTCTGAATGTTACTTCTGTGTAACTGTATCGACGTGCAATATGGAACTTTCCATAGCTCCAATGTCTGTCGCAGATAAATCGGAAACGTCGTCGCTTTGCACGAATGGTGTAGTTCGGTGCAGTGACAATATACTTTTGAAAGATCGTAGCATCAATGATGAATAAATTTATGAATTTAAACACAAAATAAATAGTGTAATAGTCACTATTTTACACAAATTAATCCAGCCACCCGTCTCATTTTTGAGCATCTGAAGTCACTAATTCGGAACGGATCTAATTTCAACTACAAGAACAGCTTCGCATATCAAGACAGATACAGTGAATGTTCACAACATTCGTAAAACACACTCGAGTGTTTGTAGGTACTTAAGATGTTAGATTGTCCCAGAGTAGGATATCCCACGAAAGGGCCTGGTGTTATATCTGTTCACAGTTTTGCGATCATACTGTCTGGGCGTGAATGTGCTTTGTATTGTATACTGAATACCAGGATTACACGGTATCGTTTTATTACGATTCACTTACAGCCTTGACAGCAATATTGTCACAGTTATGAATCGCCCACCTATTTACGGCAGATGAAGTAATTTATACCGCTCAGCCTACAGGCAATCATTAAGCACCAATGATACATTAGCTTTAGTTAATAAATATGACAATACTTCTAGAGTCGAAACATTTTTTGGTTTGCTGCCTTCATTTACGATATATCAATGACCAAGATAGAGTTTCTCGCCACGTCACTGTTAAGTCGTTCTTAAGGTTAACGTTATTTATTTCGTAAAAAAAAAAAAAAAAAAATCGCGCTTAGATGGTACTATATTTCGTATGCCACGCACGGCATTTTAGTTTCGAATTCTCAAGCATCAGGTAAAATGAATTAGTGATTTTACTAATCATAGTACGCTCCTATAGTATAAACCAATGAGATATTTACAAATCGTAGAAGAAATAAAAGTAGGACGAAAAAAAAAAAAAGAGTAAAAAAATATGTATAGGTTACCGAATAGAAAGAAATGTAGGAAACAAACCAGCAAGAAAAAAAGTTATAAAATATAAGATATAAGTTGCCGGAAAAATTCGTTCCTACACCGCATGCACACGATTAATCGGGAAATTCGTTCTGAGAATCGGGATGAACTACAGAGAGACGCAGCGGGAATACTTGTCAAAGGGAGGTATAGATTTACTATACCAGCAAAGCCTTGGTTTCACTTTCAAAGATACGACTCTGGTAAATACAGTCGACTAAAATATTTTGAGAGATACAGGTTTTCTGACAAACCCGCCTCAAGCATCCTATTTGAAGTGATTTTTCTCGTTCAACGATGAGAGTGTAGAATCAATGTAGATCTCTTGTCCGCATCGCGGCGTATTCCCCTTTTAGCTACAGGTCCTTACTAACCCATTTCACTCACTAGAACCTGCATCCCCAGCAAATACAGCGATCCACGTACATTGAAAAATTATCACCAAGTTTAAGATAAAGCGAATTACTTACGATATAATCACCAACAATTTAGTACACGGTGCTGAGTGATAAACAGTTGAAAAACACCGAGCATGGTGGATAAGCGGTAACGCTCTGGCCTCTCATACGGGAGGACACGGGCTCGAATCCCCGTCCGACCATCCAGATTGGGGTTTTCCAAGGTTTCCCCAAATAATTCCAGGCGAATGCCGGGATGGTTCGTTTAAAAAAAGGCCATGGCCGATCTCTTTCCCGTTCCTTGCCTCCAGTCCTTTCCACCTCTAATGATCTCGAAATAAAAAAAGTTAAAAAAACATTGTGGATCAAGAAATTCTTCATTGAATGATACAAACTGATTGGCTGACGTTCCAAATTCCATAAAATCACTCAGTTGTTTTGTAAAATCCACAGGCTGCAGAATGATCGTAATTGTTTTCCTGTAGCCTTTATCAAGTTTCTTATCATTCTAAATTCTGAAAGAATTATGGCATCAGTATTTTCGTAAATAAAGGGGAGGGAAGATAGTATTTTAATCTTTTTCTTCTAAACGCATTCAAAAATGGTGTAAAAAAGTGGAAATCGAATAATTTTGGCTACCGAAGAGGTTCCGGATTTCATTTGATACGTTTGAAAATTATAAATACAATGGTAACGCTGCGATTGGGTCCACTGCAAGGACTCGCCGATCAGTGGAAGGAACCAAAATACTTGCTGTGGTCCACAGGACATCTAGGCTTCTGGTTCTGCAGTTATGTCTACAGTGTTAGCTAATGCTTGTAGCTGTAGCATTCAGCAATTATTTAAGGTTCGAATTGATCCACAGTTGTGTGCAACGAACAACAGTTTGATTAAAACAGCATCATATTAATATGGTGGAAACATCGATATTACTTTTATTTGTTGTGTGGTGAAGATTTCTAGCTTATCTCGTATTTCTGTAGAGGTGAATTTTTTCTCAAATATTTCACGAAGAGGTTTCTCCTGTCGTCAGAAAGGAGACATAAGAATAGTCTGGTTCAAAGATGGCAGCATCAAAGTTGGAATTAAAAATTGGCTGCAATTGTTTTGACTTCAGGCGGTGAATTAACTACCAAATAACTTGAGCTGGGTGAGAGGCAGAGTTCCATAGTAAACCTCATGAGTTATCTGCAGGAAGAGTTGGTACTCAAGTTCAAGGCCTACAAAAATTAATCAAAATGAGTAAGATATATAACTGATTCATATATCAGTGTTCTATCGAATAGAAATGACAGCGTTACATCTGCAGACGTCACTTTATCCGTTCTATTGTACCACATACAAGATACTGCCCCAGCATTGCATGAATAGATCATTGTTTCGCTCCACTTGCTATATACTACATAAATATTGCTGGATTTTTTACATCTGCGGCGCGTAGGAGTAAAGTAATGTCTAATCTTGGCATTGAACATTTCGGAAGGCAGAAGAGTGGCCAAATTTGCCTGACTTGCTTGCTTGTTTGTTTTAATTTAAGATAACCTGCAATATGAAATAGGTTACCAAATTCCCCCACGATTGTAATACCACGCCAAAAATTTAGTTTCGGTTTTACTGGTAAAAGCAATCATATAATGGAAGAAAGATGAACTACAGAGCCCCTGAAATTTTACATAGCTGCATTAATAATTGATGTAGAGGGTAGGAGATTATAGAAACATACCTAGTTTAGAACAGTAGCGACTCCTAACCAATACCGCCATATGACCACTGTGAGAAAGGTTATTTGAGATGATACTCATTACACGAAATGCCATAGAGGAGGAACTGAAAAGTCAAACTCAAAACATTTTAATTTTTAGTCGTGTTGTACTCTTGTGTTTTTACGCCATAAAGACGACTGTTGCGGATAGCCTTGGCGACTGAATCTATATATTAATACGCTAAGCGAAAACTTATGTTACATTTTTAAGAATATTGCACGCACGGAGAAGTGTGAGATTTGGCATAGTTAAAGATTATATGGAGAAGTGAAGGAAGCTAAAATCTATATATAATATGCGTTACAAATACATTAAATTAAGAATAATAAAACGCTCACTCGCCTACGTAGTTAGCTCAGATGGCTGGTAGATGGCGCAGCTAGCGGCCTTACTTGTCTTCTTTGGTGAAACAAAACAGTCGAAATGAATCTCTGAACTTATATAGAAGCAAGAAGCAACATTTCGAGGGCTGGTAGATAGCGCAGCTAACGGTCAGAATATTTGGCGAACGAAGGAACTTAAAGAAATACAGAAAGCTACAAACCTTGGAATCGATATAAGCAGTCAGATATAATCGATTGCTTCAGTTGTAAACAAATGCGCAGTTTGTCTCTGGTTTGCGACATGGGCTGCGCAGAACGAATTTCCCGTAAACTTTTTACTCTTGGTCCAGGCCGAATTTCAACCTAACAGTGATCACTATGACAAAACGAACCTATTTAGGTTGATATCCCTGTACCGATAATTTTTGTGTCATTTTTACAGTGATGCTAATATTTCGCTGTTGCGGAGCATCCCATATTTCGATATTTTTAATTTAATTCGTGGCGACTTTTCCGGAAAAGAAGAGTGCTAAACGTGAAGAGGACACTATAAGGAAACAGTTAATCCAAATTTCAACAGGTCAGTAACAGTTTTTCACTGCTGGAGAATGTCCCACCCCACCCAAAAATATAATAATCATTGTCAATACATGTTACAAATAGATTATTAAAATAAAAAATTAATTTGCGAACGTGTGTGTGCGCGCGTGAAATAGGATCGGAGCCAACGTTCTTACGTGAATTCCCCGCATTGAGACACTCTGTGGTCTTTGGTAAAACGAAAGACTCAGATAAAGTAGAGATTAATGTTTGAAGTTATGAAAGGAATACTTTGAAAAGGAATTTAATTTAATTGCAATGGAGCACAGGCTCCGGTGGCAATTTCCCTACACACCCATTTTCCCCCTATCCTGCACCTACCTACATTTGCCCTCTACAAATTTTATCTTTAAATTCTTTCAAAGTTTTCGGTAAATTATTCATCATTTCTCTTCGTAACTCATTCCAATCCCTGACACCCTTAACTAAAAAGAGAATCTTCCCACACCCTTGTGCCTGAAATCAAGTGCCAGCTTGTGGTCATGGTCAACTTTTCCCTTCCATGCACTACTTTTCATACCTATTGCAATATCTTTCCATGCCTCATCGCCAGTATATGCCCTGTATACTCCCATGACCCTCCTCATCCTCCTCCTGTCTTGCAATGAATCCCATTCCAGCTCCTTTATCATGTCCGTCACTGATTGCATTCTGCGATAATTTCCAGCTGCCAGATACTATATGGTCATTTGATTATTTAATTTCAGTAATTTCATTAGAGAGAGAGAGAGAGAGAGAGAAGAAATAAGTAATACTTATTTGCGTGAAATTCAAAATGATAATAGACCAAATTTAAATAGCGAACACACAAAATGACGAAATTATTTTGATAGATACATTTAAATGCACATGTTTCATAAAGCTAAAGCATTTTCCGGCCTTAAGTCAAAATAAATATTTTGAATTCAAATGAACCATCGATAAATACATTTCATCATTTGCTATGGTTAGATTAGAAGCTAAAATTTAGCATACAGTCACACGTGGAGTGTATCGTTTTAATTTTATAGGTAATGCAGAGAATTACTAGATTATTACGCTTTCATGAAAGAAACTAAACAACTTAATGGATTACGGTCGAATTTCGATCGCTGGGCGATCACTAGTACAGATCTAATCGGCAGGTTGGCGAACTACTCATCTCCACTATTCTCCGTGCTTGCACTCTCTTCATCCTCAATTTTGTTCCTAATTTGTCCTCTCTTTGATGTCTTTTCTCACCTATGTTAATGTATCCTACTAGAAGTCATCTACCCCTCCCCCCCCTTTTTTGCAACTGCATCGTTTTGTAATTTTTCAGTCTTTTATGGCTTTTTATCCTTCTCAAATCACTCTATATTCCTTACACTATCTACGCTAATATTATAAATGCGCAAGTAACTCAGTCTGTCTGTTACGTTTTTACGACTAAACGACTTAACCGATCTTGATGAAATTTGACAAGAAAATACTATGTATCATTAGAAAGGACATGGGATACTTTTTCGGGATAAATAAAATATTATGTCATTAAGTTTTTAAAACTAATTGAATCGTGACAGAAGAATAGCGTTTGTGTCTGTAATATTATATCGGTCCTCAGGCTATGTTTCTCTCGCAGTATGGCTGTGTATGATCTGTCCATAAATCCATCAACAGCCAACTTATTAATAAGCACAGATGTCAATTTATTCCGCACCGTGTTTATCTAAAAGTTTTGCAAATTGGTTCCCTCCATGACAAAGGTTCAAAGGTATAATGGAATGTTGATAGCTTTCCCGTCATATTAACTCGACTCCATTAATTTTGGGACAGCTTTTACTTAACTTGCTGCTTTCTGTATCCCATTCCAACAATAAGTTCACGCGTACGAAGTGGCAGTCGTTACCCGTGGAAACTGGAGGAAGTTCCCGCTATGCGTCTCTCCGGTGAAGTTGGCGCGAGGGCTCAGTGGCCGTGCGAAGACCGGAGCGCGCCGCCACAGAATCCCCTGGCGGCAAGGCCGGCCGGCTGGCATTGCCCTTGGAGCCCGCCTGCCTGCGTGTGCCGTACCCCGGCCAGTAATTACCGGGAGGTCCCGGCGCCTTCCGCGTTCCTCCTGGACACAAGGGGAGCTCAGCGGAGCGGTGACAGCGGGCGCTACGCTGGCACGGCCGGCCGACGCCCGACAGCCCGGCGCCACCTGCCCAAGGTCGACCAGCAGGCGGGCAGGTACGCGCATACCAGGCGGACGAGGCCAGGCCCCGCCCGGGCGCCACCACGCATTCCTGCAACCACTGCGCTCACCATCAGCCGTCGCCGACTATCAAATACGTTCCTCCAATATCTCCAGCGTATACTTAAATTTATAACATTTTCTTCAAGTTTTTTTGCACTTTCTATACACATGAATTATCCGTTCACATCTTTCGTGAGAAGACGGTAACGTTAGTGCCTAGCATTTGGAAACAAGCAGGTTCGACAAGTTGCCTGTAAATCTATGTTTCAATTTTCCACATTTTTCAAAAATCTTTCCGCAGTTATATCCTCGTTGGAGCCTTAAAGCCATAACCGATACATAAAAAACCGTTGCCTCTGGTTTCTTTACAGGTTCTCATGTCTGATGGTGACTACCAAATTTCTTCACTCAGAATCCTCTTCACAACGTATTTTCATTGTAAATGTAGCAAAAAAAAAAAAAAAAAAAATCTAAAGAGCTCCCGGAGTATGGCTAAAAAATAATGCTGAAGACCATTGCAATAATGGGTCAGTGAAGTTAAATTTGATTTATAAGGCAGGGACGCTACGGTGGGAATCTCTAGAGGAAGTTAGTTGGACGAACAAAGATAGAGAGAACACTTATTCCATACTTGGCAACTGAGGAGTTTAATTACTTTCAGTAAGATCTTCAGGTCTCTCAGTTCCTTTAAGATACATTCTTTCTTTGTTATTTTACTATGGTAACCTGCATAACTGTCACCGTCTTCGTAATATGCTGCTGTGATTACACTTTCGAACTTTCTCAGATACCATTATCACTTCTCTCTCGCCTACGTTTTGCGATCAACAACTTAGGACTATTTCTGTTGCCTTAAATTTCTTTTAGAATACATTATTTGAAGAAGTCAAACTTCCAAGTTTGTTCCTTTCTCTCCCATCCCACCACACTTTTCCCAGCGCCTCCCCCCCCCCCTCACTCTGAACCGTGTTTGTGTATAGTCTTCACTATAAGTACTGTAACCGAACTTCTGTATCTCATTGATAGCATCTGCGACAGAAAGCATTATTTTGCTTAGTTCAACCAATAAAGTGCTTAAGATATAATCAGTGTTACACTCCAATGTGATAGTGTAATTTTAAGCAAGAATTATGTATTGTTTGAGTATTAGATGAATCAATGGTGAGATCTTTAGATTACCACTTAGTGAATAAATGTCTGTTAGAACGGTCTGAATAATTTCGAGAATAGACGTTCCTGCCAAAAACTATGAAATTTTTCCCCTTAACCTTTAACAAAGTATTCATTGGCTTTAATCATGGGCTGGATTTTAAAAGCCACTTGAGAAACCTCCCAAGCGCGTGCGTTATCTCGCCGACCCGGCACGATGGTTGAAACTGACATGTTAGTTATTGTTTCCAGATGGTTTCGCACAAACTCAGTTCTTCCTAATACAACGAGAGGTTAAGACTCGGATAATATTTCTCGGCATACTTGCTGCATTAGTTGGTAATAAAACATAACGTTATACTTATTGACAAGAGAAATTTAAATTCGTATAAGAATGACTGGATTGGACCTGAGGAAAAAGAGAAAGTGAGAAAACTGAGGTATTGAAATGTGATGTTGTGGAAGGATGTTGAAAATTAAGTGGACAGAGAAAGTACGAAAGCGCTTGTTTTGGAAATGATGTGCCAGGAAAGATGTTTGTGAAAGTAACTCACAGAAGAACATATGGTGAGACACGTGGAATTGGTTACGTATTTGATAGTGGAGGGAACATTTAAAAGGAATAAATGTACAGGGAAGCAAAGATTAGAATATGTATTTAATTTTTTGTTATTATCTGATGATACCTTTTAGAGTTATAAGTACTGATCATCATGTTCTAAGGATATGAAGCGTGGCCACCATTCCTGATGCAGTGGCGGATTATCTGATGATACCTTTTAGAGTTATAAGTACTGATCATCATGTTCTAAGGATATGAAGCGTGGCCACCATTCCTGATGCAGTGGCGGATTGGTGAACCTCCCGTTTACCGGAAGGTGCCTATTGTAGTGGGGGAGATTGAGTGTTGCTATCTGTTTGAGATTCGTGTAACTTATATTCTGTTTTTTAGGCGAATTTTTGTTTTACTAATGTCCAGTTTATGAGGGGGAAATTGACGATCGTCCTCGCATTCGCCTAGGGATTGTGGGAAATCGCCTAAAACAGAACTCAGATCGACCGGTACGCGGGGACCAGGACTCAAGTGTGGTGACTCCGTAACGCGCGCAGTCACAGTGGTGAGTTGATTAGAATATATGAAGCAGATAACTGGGGCGGGGGGGGGGGTTATGTTGGGATGAATAGCTCAACATATGAAGAGATGAATTCCATGAAACCAGCCAAGAGATGGGTGAAACAAGGAAAAACAATTACTTGAAAAGCTCGTTTCTTAAATTATCGTATGGAAACAACATTATTCACCGACAGATGGTGATAGATACGTACACTAATTAGTGTTAATCAGCCGATGATGATATGACTACTCAATTCGTTCCCCACGATAGCACTTTGGAAACTACTTTGCAAGTGGGTGACGCCACAGATGAATCCGATCTGGCACGTGAATGTCTGGTTGGTCACCATCTTAAGCTATAGGTACAGACCGTGATGAGTTAGAGGTGACGCTCTGGCCTCTCATTCGGGAGGACGCGGCATCCAATTTCCATCCTGTGCTCCAATTTTGGGTCTTACATTATTTCCCCAAATCATTCCAGGATGGTTCTTTCAAAAAGCCATGGCCGAATTCATTCCCATTTCCCGCCCCCCAGTTCTTTCTGCCTGTAATGACCTCGTCGTGGTGGTATCTCTGAGTCAGGTTGAACTGGAGTGATGTTTGTTACTAGCATCCGATGTGGCCGCTCGCGCAGTGCCTGGAGAGGATCGTGCGTGACGGATCGCGGCGCTCAGGTCGAGGCGGTGGCGCCAGCGTCGTGACGCTCCCACCGCAATTACGAGCAGGCGGCGGAGAGAGCGCGCGCACTCTTTTTGCTGCCCGGTCAGACACCGCGGGTCACAAGGCACCCGGAACGTCTGTCTCCCGGATCCAGGCAGCCTCGACATCGCGATACCGCTGGAACCACCTTTCCCGCGTGATGTAATGACGTCATAACACCACTTTCAAACAGTAATTAAGTTGTTCTTTAAGGAGTCCTTTTAGACCGGAAGGTGCCACTGTACCTTAAGTCTCAGATTTGAAGAACCATCGTTGGACCAATGGCACTGTATGCAACCGTATGTTGATAGAACCTTTGCCGTGTGAGGTAATGACGTCATAATGCTTCAGTAGTCAATCACAAGGCGTATTATTTCCAAGCAGCAATTTAAGTATTCATTTTCGACCGGGAGCTGCCACTGTACCTCTAATCAAAGATTTACAGGATCATCGTTCCACTAGTGGCACTGTATGAAACCGAAAGTTGGCCAGTCACGAAAAAATACTAGCAACAGTTGCACGTCATGGAAATGAAGATGATTTGCAAGCAGCAGTGACTCAATAGATTGGACCGCATTCGGAATGAGAACGCTCGGGCTGCATTTGGTGAGATTTCAATCGCTGAGAAAAAGCAGGAGGGTCTTCTCCGATGGTATGGCCATGTACGTCGCAGAAACAATACTTCGGTTGCGAGAACAGCGGAGGACAGAACACCACGAGGGAATCCCAGGAAGCGGTGGCTTGATACTTTGCAAGAGGACATGCCACTAGTCAATGCCTCGCCTGACGATGCACAATATCGGCTTTTATGGAAGTAGTCCAGTAAAGCCGACCCTGCAATGTGGGATAAATGCTAGGAAGACGAAGAAGTGTTTAAATTATAATATACCCTGGACCAGCATGATACTGCAGGAGCGATGGTATGCTGGCCCAGGATGCATTACAACTTAATTACTGTTTGAAAATAATGCTCCTGGCCGCAGTATTAAGACGACATTACATCGCTCGGCGAAAAGTTGTTCTAACGGTATCGCGATCTCCAGAAAACCCAGCGTTACCCTGAACGGACTAGTATACGCAACTAGACCACTAGGACTGGTTGGACTTCCCAACCAAAAACATCGTTCAAAAAATTCATCAGCCTCTCCAGAAACGTTCCGCATAACAAGCAGTTTCCATGCTGTCTGCGCGGTGCCGCGATCTAATGTGAACTGCCTACGTTTCAGCCAAGGAGGTGCGAACATCTTCCACGACAGAAATGCGCACCGGTATGTTACGCGAGATTCATTAGGCCAACTAACTCCCCATCTCAGCAGGTCGTGCGTAACACATCCGTGCGCAGTCCTACCACCACATTGACAAACTTCCACACATCGTACAATTCGTAAATGATATTAGTCCAGGAATTATATCAGTGTATCTATTGATATGATCTCAGGTGTGGCCCTCATTTTGAAAGTAACCACACGTTCTTTCAGACAAGCCGTGGAAACATTAGTGACTGAAATAATCGTTTTCCGGCACTTTTGATGGTAACGCCCTGTGGAGTAAAAATTAAATTTACTCCAGTATGAAAAATGAACTCCTTATTGACAAAGATGGAAAAAAATTACGTGTAAATTCTCTGCCAGTGAGTCTCAATAATTTCCCACAGATACTGCAGGTATCAGTAATCATTACTGAATGAAGCAGTGACTGGACGAAAGTATCAGTTCATGACATTTGAAGCCATTTAAGTAAATTAAATGAGTAGCAAATATTGTGAGCAGTATTTTTCCATTTAAGTTGTTAGCTGCCACTAATATCTTTGTTTCAGTTACAGTGTTGCTCCATTCTTGAATATTAGTAACCTAAGTTCGGTGAGGTAAAATACAAATTCATATGAAAAAGAGTTGTCACCTAATCTATGATCGACTATGATAGATCACTTCTTCAGTATAAAACAGTACAAGCTTTCAATAGCTCTGGTACGGTTCATTTAAAGAAAACACTACCTTCTTAAAAGACGATATCTTCAGAACGACATATTGCCATGTTTACATTATATAGATATTGTATCTTACACCTAATTACACATATAATTTAGATTTTTTTCAACTGTATCAAGTACTGAGAATCATGCGCTGTGAAAGTGTTAAGAGTTACTCAACTTCTAAGAAAATGCTGATAATGAGTTTGGTCGTTATTTGATTCACTACAGAGGAGGTTAGGCAGAAATGCATAAATTCCATACCGATAGCTATGCAAATCAAACTATATCGTAGCAATATTTCCCAATTTGGGCAACGCCATAGCTTAGAACCTGTGTAAAATATGGTAAAAATATCATTTATTTTATAAGAATATCGTAAATAAATAGTGTCTCAAAACCCGACGAAATGGGCCAACAGAAGTAAATTCAATTGAAAAAAATCGGCACACTATTTCTTGCGGATGTTTATTATATTTGATCGCAAACGAGATTCTACAAATCCTGAAATATCAATGATGAAGTAGAAATATGTAATTTTAATCCATAAAGCGTTAGCATTGAGAATGGCATGTGTTTTCGAAGAGAAGATCCAAAATTCACCGGTGAATTTCATATTTCTTAACGCTTTTGAGTCAACTAAATTTCACAACATGAGCTTTGATAAATCGAAGTAAAGTTTCACATCGTCTGAAAAAAAAAAGTAAAGGAACTCGGAACGTTGTTTTATCTTGCATGACAAAAATTCCAGAAAGATAATAGACGCATATAAAAATGCAGGAAATATTCTCTACTACAAATATACGATCCGAGTGGATATTTCAACGTCACGTAATACAAAATGAAATTACTTCCGCTCCAGCATTTGAGTAAAACTACAGCAGATGAGAAAAATGAGAGGCAGTAAAGGTTTCGTGGTAAAGTTCTTACAACTTAAGAAAATCCGAAATGTATGCAGTAAACAGATTTCATGTGTACGGTGAAGCGCGCCAAACATGCCATCAAGCAAGCCTCTGCAGCACCGCGCTTCACACCGTAGAACCGCTAGTCACAGTTCTGGGTTTGCTGTTTTCTTTTCCCTGCTGTCAGTAAATAGCAACTGGTTTGCACATACTTCTAGATTTCAAATATATCAACGAAGTACCTATTCTCAAAATCGAAAATATCTTGCAAACGATGATTTAAGCAGTTCGTGGCCATGGTTGTAACATTTAATCACATCTCCTCTCCCACTAGGTGTACCTTTGGAAACTGCTATTGGTGTTTTACCTGTGTGGTTGGTTCATAGTTATGAACAGCTTGAGGCAACCGGCCGTGACCGTGGTTCTGTAAGGAGGAATTGTGTTTTGTAAACATGGCATCCCGAGGCATTACACAATGTTGTTGATAGTCGCCGGCAATGAGGCATGCAAACAGAACTCCACAAAGGCACGCGCGATGGCTTGCTTTGCATTTACTCACATGCTCAGCAGAGGTTCGAAGCAGTTGTCCATTCGAATCCAGAATCTAAATCACACACTTTGACTATTTCTTTTTTGTACGAGGAGAATTCAGTACAGTTAGTTAACGAAGATATAACCAATAAATAATTTATATTAGCAGAACGTGAGTTGTATTTCATCTATTAGCATTTTTCAAGAAACTCAATCTTTGAGCTAATAACAAAATTGATCTGTAAATCGGTACGTAAAGAAAAGGTTAATATGAATAATTATTTCAAATATAATTACAAGCTACCATTTACACGCACAGGAAGACTTTATGAGGGTTGTCTTTGTATTATGAAATAGGGCACAAATAAATAAATAAATAATAAACAACATCTCTTCTACAACTCGACTTACGGGCAGACATGCAGAAGAGTTTCGAATAATCTTTGATGCATCTGCTGTCGGTGAGAGATCGGTGTCATCTACTCTTCATTCGCCTGCTATGACGTGCCCCCCCATACAACCTCAGACCATCAACAACGCCCAAACATTTCGCTTTGCATGCATGAAGAAATAACTAAATTTTTTTCTTCCTGAATTAATGTTTGATTATATAAAAATATTTCTTTTTTCGACAATAATACTTCCAGACTCCATAAAGTATCAGATCACAACATTAAACAGTAAGATATAATTGTAAAGTCACATTTATCGTAGCAAAGATGTTTGCTAACTTATCAGAGATACTACTGTAATACGTCACGTACTAACCGTGGTGGTGGTAGAGTCCTCCAGATCGGCCGTAGTGATGCTGTCGCGCTCGCCACCGCGGCAAGACTGGAGCGCGGCCGCGCCACGGCAGCTCTCAAGGCGCCCAGCCGGCGCATGCGCACTGCGCCCGCCACTGTGCGTGGGAGGCGCCGCCGGAAGTCAAGGCGGAGGGAACTACCACTGACGTGACTTCGCCCGCGTAAGGCGTCCAGCACACCTCACCACCATCACCCTTCACACATAATATCCAAACTATTTTTATAATTTTTTCTCTAAAACTTTTGTTTCACATGGTTGGCGGCTAACTTTTTACAGGGACTTTTAATATGAGTATTTTCATCGCTGTTATGACACAGAACAGCTGTAATTTTATGCTAATGATTAAGAATTGATCCTCTCTTTTCTTCATTCCAAATTTGTTTTTTTTGGGGGGGGGGGAGGAGGGGGGAAGGAGCATTGCGGCTAACCAACATTGACGTCCTGAAGAGTATGCTTTCTGGGGTAGGCGTGGGTAGTGTAATAAAGGCGCGCGGGGCAATCCCCTAGAAATGGCAGCCGGAAAATGTGCGGGAATACTCGCTGCTCTGTCAGGGAAAGTACCTGGTAACTCTTTCCTAGAACACATAACAACACCGACAACTCTGTCTCTAAGGTGATTGTTGTGAAACGAAAAAGATAAAAACTTACTACTTGCCAGTGGATCCAATGGTTTTCCCTTCATTACGGCACATATACGCTTTCAGTTTAGTCCAGTCAGGTTCCAGCTACGAGGAAGCGTGTCTGGAAGTTATTGCTATGTGGAAAAGGAGTGCCCTCGCTGCGATGAATTAAGGAAAGTTTGGCTAGACAGAAGTGACACAATCGACCCGTCCTAGTGAGGTCCGTTGTTATGGCTTATACGACCTTTCAAGTCAGAGTTGCGTCTCCCGTGGTTGAAGAACAGACCTCGAAGCTTCGTTTTGGCACAGAGCTGAGTGCGGGCTACCAACGTACCATCTTTCTCTCCAGTTGACCTTTGATGATCAACAGTTTATACAAATTGCGGTTGTTAGAAACCTTTTTTAGTGTTTCACAAATGATAATATTAATTGCTTTTGTACGAATTCCCTAACCCTCAGCTTTGATAGGGGATTGTTCTTTTTCTTGACATATGCAACGGTAATTAACGGCTCGGTGGTTAACGCGTCTGACTGGAAATTGGAAGGTCTCTGGTTCGAATCCCTGTCTCGGTTAGCATTTTTTTTATAGACCCTTAACCCAACATCCACCTCTGGAACAGCTTGCTGCGTAATGTAATTACGCCAGAACGCTTCCGTGGATCGGATTCCTCATTAAACTGAAGGTTCCCTTTAGACAGTAGGATTAACAGGTTAGGTTAAGTATGGAGGAAAGGAACTGACCTACACCAGCCCACCAGGCCATGCATATCTCTTTTTGTATGGTCCAACCAACCTTCGGCTTGTAACCAGACAGCTTATCAGGCTGCTCGCACGAAGCTCAAATAGTAATTTTAATTATTCCAAGTAAAGATTTACAGTTTGCGTTGAATATGAAAGGGATGGCTGACAGATACCCGTAAGGGGGCATCCATAAATTACGTGAGGTGAAATAAGGGGGGGGGGGAGTCCGGCGAAAACTCACCAAATCTCACCAAGGGGGAAGGGGGGGGGTCAACGGAAATCTCACGTGAGGTTTTTGAATTTTTGTTGGACTGTAGAGCTAAAAAAAAATGGTCTACATATGATGACGCGAAAAGTGTGGGTGAGACCAAAAAAAAAGTCTCAAAAAGTTGCGAGGTCGATTTCTAGGGGGAGTCCTCACGGACCAGATCTCACCAGAGTGTGTGTGTGTGTGGGGGGGGGGGGGGGGTCGGACCAGATCTCACGAAGTCTAACAAGAGGAGGGGGGGAGGGGTTCGGAAATCCGGAAAAATACCTCACGTAATTTGTGGATGCTCCCTAACCCAGCCAGCCTCGGATGTATTCCCGGAGGACTAATAAGTCAGATTTAAGAAGTTGGCTAGGGAATTTATTGTCACCGTTCTTCGTGCGATCACCACTTCTGGCGAAAGGAAAGATTGTTAGCATAATTTTCTCTGAATTTTGTTTTCTCATGTGCTACGAGTTGACCGATTGGTGACCCAACAAGACTGAAGGGGGATGGCAAGCTGTAATGCTGGCAAACGGACAACTTGTGGAGGTGTTGCGTATCCACCTGGTAGAGAGTGACTTAGCCACCACCGCAATACTCGGGAGGAGTACCACTGGAGCAAGCCAAGCACTTTGCACGCAGTGATTCTAACGCTGTTTGGAGGATCGCATGCCCAGTGCACTTATGTCTCGCCAGCGTTGTCTATATGTCTGCACGGAACTTTATCGTCACTACAAACATTGTAAAACTATTATGCCATCTGAAAGAACTCATTGTGCGCGCCCTTAGTTTCCTCCACCCTGTAACGACTCCGTGCGGAAAAATCTGATTAAGAGAATACGATGAACAAACGGAGTGAGGTAAAATAGCAGTGAACAAAACCTTACGATATAGAAAAACTTTGTCAATTGTTTATATCTACCGATAACCTTTTTTTGTTAAGTCAATGGCTTAGTAGCGCCCTCATTTATAACACAGAGTTAAGCGCTCTGAGGTAATGCTTCTGCTCATAAAACCGATCCTTTAAGAATGGTTTTATTTATATATATATATATGAAACCAGAAATAGTTAACATGAAAATTCAGTGCTTCTGGAAATTATTCATAAAACCATTCAGAATTTATATATATAACCATTCTGAAAGGATCGGTTTGTATTATGAATAATTTCCAGAAGCATTGAATTTTCATGTTAACTTTTTCTGTTAGCTTTTCTTATTACGGCGTCATGCTAGGATTTCACGTGAACTTTCCGTAACTGTTTGTTTATTCTTATCACATTCTTAGCGGTAAAATGATATAATGTCATTTCACAACAACTTCCTTTCATAACATCTTGTTATAAAAATATTAGAATGTTTCTTTAAATTAATAAATAACAAGGTAGAAAATAATAGTAACGTAATAATTACTATGATAACAATTATATCCCAAATTACCGATCTGAAACCCGTTTCTACCACAAGCTTGAATTCTAAGCTTAGCTTCACCGTGACTGCATTTAGCTACAAAATACAGAAAATTTTCTGGCATATTTCTAAATGATCTCAGTTTGGAATAATTTATTCCGCTGTTAGCATTTTATTTATTTATTTATCTTCCTTTTACCGACATCACGACAAAAACAAATGTTTACATTTTACTGGCACATACATAACCGACAAGTAAGGATTTAATTACTTCCTCTTTGCACACAGAGTTAAGCGCTCTGAGTTAATGCTTCTGTTAATAAAATATTTTTTTTTATAGTTTAGGCTGTTTGCTGTACTGCGCACAGTACGCAACTTACCTTCATCTCATGGGTCCAGGGCCGGGGTAAGTGGGGCAAAAGTACCCCGGACCCGAGCCTCCGAATGGGGCCCTCCGTCCAAAGTGACTAAGTAAATCAAAGTATAGCTAAAGAAAAAAATTTGTCGGGGGGGGAGGGGATATGGAAGAGGCCCTAAGAACGCTTATACGGGGCCCAAGAATCCTAGCTGCGACCCTGCATGTGTCTAACAACTACGGGTGTCTATATTCAAATGTATAGTACTGTTCGAGTTCACGGTATATTCCTATTGAGCGCCTATGCCATCAATAGTACCATGCGCTATGTCACAGCAAAATGATACTGTAGCCGATAAGAACATGACGTCATGTTTCGTTTAAGCACTAGTTAGCTGAAACTTCATTCACGAAAACCAGAGTTAACATACCCATTCATTTTATACTAAAATGAAAATATAAAATATCACTCTCATTGACGTACAGCCAATTATGATATATTTCCGCTGGCAACTTCATCTGTCTTTTATTTCTAATTGTGCTACAAGTACGCAACAACGAGTGTCACCTTTTTATTTTAGCTTATAATGTAATTTACGTGAACATTCTCTGTATTTAAAAACCGCACAACAAGGAAAACATAAGACGAATACAACACTTAACTGAAAACGCTATTACGCTGTTTATCTAGATCGGACTCGATCCGCCGACTCTCAGAGTTATGTCAGCGCCTTTGTTTAGGGTCGGCTCATCATACAACAGCAACACAACTCAGCGGCGAAATTAATTGCATCCAAAGAAATCGATCAAATCGATTCGAACTTTGCGGATTTGTTACCGGAGGAAAGGAACCAAAGTTGGATCCCATTTTGTTTTTTACCTAACTCCTCTTTGATTTAAGTTTAATTTTAATGGAATACGGCAAATATCGAAGCGGCTAAAACAGCTTGCCTAAAATAAAAATAAATTGAAATTGGATATGATGAGGAAATTAAACATAAATTCCATAGTGCTGCATATAAAAACCTCTGGCAAAACAAAAAAAAATCCTGTCTTATATCCAAATATGTAGAAAATCAGCTAGTGATACCTTTCCCTACATCAAATCTTGTGTAATCAGGCCTTAGTGCTGTTAATCATATTACGATCAAAGAAAGAAACCACCCAAATATTTCCAAAAGAGAATACCTTCGTTTTTTCCTTACAAATTTCATCCAGATATCCAGGATTTAGTTTCGCAGCGTCAAACTCAACGATCTCATTAATAATTTAAATAATTAAATGTAATTTCACTAGACTACATGCTTCTATGTATGCAAAGTGTAAATAAAAGATAGATTAAAAATAGTTAGATTTATTCTACAAAATATAGTAAAAGTCCGACATAAAGTATTTGGTAAATAATTATTACAAGTATTTGCTTTAATTTCATATTACTCTTCTTTATAAATTTTATATGGTAAAATTACTGTCTTGCTTTATAAATCACCATTACTGTGGAGTGGTGGGCGCTTAGAAATTTATACTGCTATGGAGATACAGAAGTGAGCGGTAGGTAAGAAAGGTTGACTACCCCTCGCTTAACACATGAATCAAGCTGATATCATCACAGCAAGCGGTTGCTTCCGTTTGATGCAATACAGCACTCATTGTCAGTATGAAACATCTAAGAGAGATATGAAGAGTATACATAAAGTAGATACAAGGATCGCAATAGATCCAGGTGCAAACCAGCAGAACTGCAGCAGTATCTACCGTTACGATCAACGAAGACTGCGTTGTATTCGTGCGGGTGAGTCACGTCTAAACAAGTGTCAGCAAGGTGTTTGTTCCGTTGGTAACCACGATAAGAGGATACATTTCCAGATCCTGTATCGGGAACATTAACACTCCCTTAGTACTTTTTTTAGGTGTTTTATTTCCCATGTCAGAATATTGTGACTTTTCAACAAATTAAATTTAAGTCACACTTAGCTGCCAAGTCTTCAGAATAAACGCACATCGAAATTTGCCGCGAGTCGCTGCACCTACTGATCTATTTTCGTTTTATGGGTTGAGACTATGTTCTTTCCTTACAACTTGAGCTTTGTATGAAATAAGCAGTTTTCTAAAAGATAATATTCAAACCACGTAATCCAACTATCCAAAAAGCAATTGGAAAAAAAAACACACAACGTAAGAGTTTATATAAAGACCCCTGACGACTTTGGAGATATGTAACTTCTTATCGAAAGACAGGCTTTCTGCAATGTAAATTATTTGCAAAGCACTTAGAAGCTTTAATCAGTTACGTTCAATGATAAGTTCTAAATTCATACCCTATTTCACTTCGTTGTGTTTGATCATATGAGCTATACCAGGTCGTTCCGTGGTTCAAATTCCACGTTAAACTGTAGGTCCCAGAGGAAAGGAACTTCCTCTGACACAGTAGCTTTGTATGCCTCTTTCCAGAGGATCCAACCAACTTTCGGGTGGTGGACTAACTTTTTTTTTTACACATGCATCAATCCTTGATGTGCAATCTGCACAATTTTCTAGGGTGTCATTTGAATTGTCGCTATACACTTTTCCAGGGATCCAGAACGCTATTACCCGCATTCCTTTTTTTCCCAAAATCTTGACACGGAGTGATGCTTGACGTTAATTTTTTTGAAACAAATATTTAATTATATTAACAAAATAATGGTGGGAGCATGTTAAGGCGGTGATATTGGCAAGCTACGAAACGTAAAATACGGGAATTTAAGGATCGGTTACTTTTTTTCTTGTTACCACAGAGAACATCGGCATGCTTGCTAATGGCTAAGGGCGAGAACTTATCAAACCGCCCAGAGTTAGTGTTAAGCTGAAGTTAGCATTATAAACACTGACGTCTGTACTTTTCTAAATTTTCACTACTTTCTGTTGAAAAAGGTCTCTAAACTGGAATCATTAACTTTTTGCACCGATTTTCATACCTGAATCAGTTTAGAAACATTCAAAACAATGGTAAACATTTTTGAAGAGCCTATACTTACCTAAAATCACTGACAGAAATTGTCGAAATTGGGTACTAAGTGATTAGCAGCTTGTTTTATTTGGTCACGTTTTTGATAAGTACATTATCACTGACGCAAGCAGTTTGGATCGGACCATCAAAGCCCTGCAGTTTCACAGAAATCGACACTACATCTCTGAGGTTTTTCCGAAGTAGATAATAGCCTACTTCGGAGTATTTGTTTCAGCCGCGCCTCTGTTTTGGATATGTAAGCAGATTCGCCCTGGCATTGTTACTACTTCAACAGATACGTTGAGCTGTAGGTAACACGAAATGGCGACATCTCTGAGATCACGCTCTTTTACTACTGACAAATAGTACATTTACTACACGATTGCAACACCAGAGATAATGTTTGAAGCTATTACAGAGACAACAGACACATCAAGATGGAAATGTATGAGCTCTTCAAGCGGTGAATGGAAAAACGAATGACTGCGAGAATGGTTATTCTACCTTAGGAGAAGGCTACAACACGCGGGAGACGAATTTTGCGTTTTAACGAGAAACGCAACATTATTTAGAAAGCCTTAAATCAGGGTACGTGGAACAAATATAAAAAATATTTCATAACATATGTCTAACGGAGAGAACAGCAGCAGAAAGAGGGCTTGCAGTAAACAGCGTTTTTATATTATTATTATTTTTTAAAAATAATAAAAAAATCATCTGACCTGATTTTGGTTTAAAGGTCTATATAATGATATGTCGCAACATGTTTACATCGTACTTTATATTTATCAAACATGTTCTTCCTTGTTGCAATTCTATGACAACTTTCACTTATGAATAAGGGCATTGTTCCAAACCTGGGTTAATACAAAGTATTGTAAATATCATTAAAAAAACTTCACTAACTAAAACAAGAATTCGCTTAAAGAAAAGTCGAAATAGTCAAATATTTGTACAACTGCAGAATCAACTGCTGGTAATGCGGATGCAAAGTGATGGTTACGATTAAAAATTGAGCCATGATTCTTGGAACTATCTACTACTGGAGACATTTTCAAGCGATAAAGATGAGTACTATTTAATGACTCAGTACGCAGCGGCACTGCACACTGGACCGTGAGGGGGGGGGGGGGGGGAGAGTACAACCGACCGAGCACGAGACCGGGCCTCCGCGATCCTGCCATCCTGACTGCGGCTTTTAGGCGATTTTCTTCAGCCGTCCCCAATCTCCACCTCATAAACTACACATTTTACAAACAAAAAATACACTTATCACACACAGATGATAGTTACAGACTTTACTTCTCCCGTTAGTACAGGGTCCGGCAATAAAACCTCCTGCCTTTCACATAGCCGGCGTGCGGGTTGTAGTGAGGATACTGATGTGGAGTGTGTTTTGTTTTAAAGAGGTGTACATGCCATTTTCAGTGTGCACCATGTCGTGGCTTGGTGAGCATCGTGCGTTTGTTGTGGACGAATTTATTCTTAACAGTTGTTCTGAGATTTCGGAGACGATTTGAACTTGTCCTACATGATCGTGTCCCAGATAGAAAAACTATTCAACTGTGGGTGTCAAACTTTAGAAAGACAGGTTCAGCACTAAAAAGAAAACCTATAGGCCGTCCTCGGACTGCAACAACGCCGGAAAATTTGGCGCGTGTGAGAGTGTCTATGCAACATTCACCAATCTTTCGGGACTCTTAAAGCCTCTAGTGTACAAACATCGTCCCACACCACTGCAAGCACTTAAAGAGGCCATTACCCAAGAATTGGCAGCCATTCCAAGAGAAATGACACGAAAATGTATGGAGAACTTTCGGAATAGACTTTGTCAATATATCAACAATGGAGGATGTCATTTAGCAGATATAATTTTTAAAACCAAATAATTAAAAATGGCAAAGTATGTATTTTTCATAAATAAAAGTAATTATTCTCCATCATATTTAGTTTTTATGTGACAACATATTAAAATGAGGGAGGTTTTATTGCCGGACCCTGTACATAGTACGGCCTGGCAGTGGGTATAAAATGCGTGACGTCAACAAGGGCATGCGGTCGTAAAATCGATCTTCCAAATTTGACCATTAATGAGCCTAATATTGGGAAAATGTGGTGAAAAAGAAGCAAGATGAGGAACTATTTACTGTTGGAGATATTTAAAACCGATAAAGATGAAATTGGCATGCAATGTGAATGGTTTCAATGATAAATAAATTTTATAAACCGCCGCACAAGAATGGTAGTACATTCAAATTTTGACCTTAAATTAGTCTATAGAAAGCAAACCCAGCTGAGAAAAGTAGTACAGATTCTGATAAAGTACCACGGTGCTATTGTTATTAAAGGAAACAGTTGCTGAGCTGTTCGACTGAAAACAAAAAAAAGAGGAAACTAAAGGCAACAGACGTTGATTTCATCAGCGGTACTGTGAGAAGTTATGAATATGAAGCTGAGAGGGTAAAGGGGGTGGGTAATCGAAGTAAGTTAAGTGGAGTAGCGCCAACTAACTTAGTTCGGAGAGTGACAGAGCGCGTTTCTGGGTCGACTGTCATAAATTACTAATCGCAGACGGGAGTGCCGGCGGCATGGCACCGCTAATGGATCGTTTGTGTGCTGTCCCGATGTTTCCAGGCTTTTGCGGTTTGTTCTGTTCCGCGATTGACAATATTATCCGACTGGATCGAGGGCCGTGTCGACTGTCGATCCTCACAGCGCTGCCGATATTTGGAAAAAAAATGAGAGAGATGCAACGCTTTATAACTAATCACAGTAAGGATGTTTATAAATAAGTAACAGCTCTTTGACAACTCAGCTTGATTTAACGGGCAGGGTTAAACCATCGTGTGTGATTTTTTTTTGTTTTGTTTTTTTGTTTATGGCTTTACGTATCGTCAACCTCGAGGTCATTAGAGGCGGGAAAGCACGGGGGGTAAGGAACAGGAATGAATTGGGCCATGGCCATTTAAAGGAAGTATCCCGGCATTCGCCTGGTGTGATTTGGGGAACCATGGAAAACTCAAATCTGGAGGCCCGGACGGGGATTCGAACCCGTTTCCTCCCGAATGCGAGGCCAGAGCGTCACCACTCACGCACATCGCTCGGTGTGCTGGAAGAGAGTGACACTGAGTTGTGAAATCACTTTCATTATAAACTTCTCAAAAAACTGGTACGTCTGAAGCCTATAGTTTCACTTCCACTGAAATGAAAATGTGAAAGTCTTACGGAGTGGCGGCGCGTAGCTCACTTGTTAATCAAAATGAATCAAACAAAGGAAATTTAGATCCCGACAGAAGTATGGACGATTCTCTTCCAGGTCCACTGTCCGTGCTGCCAAATGAGTCACCTTGGTCTCTCTTCGAGAGATAAGGTGGCTGGGTGGAGTCAGTGGCACGCGTGGTCCTTGGGATGTCGTCTTTTACCGAAGATTTCGTTAGCTGACAGAGAATCTTGTTTTAATACTGTGCCAACATCCATTGTGTTACACAGAATGGCCGAATTTATTATAGTGTAGACGTGGATGGTTGGAAGTGTAATGTGTGTTAAATTTACTGCCTTCTTCGTGCTGTGCATGAAGTGTAGAAAGGGAAACTGTGATATTAGATGCCTACAGAATCAGTTGTCTTCTGTCAGAAGGCCACCTACTTTAATGTCCATATCCGACGGACGAATCGCCGTCTACGATTTCGTAAGCCTCCGCTCCATAATCTTTTTCTAGATGTTAGAGATTTAAGACAGGACTTCGGTACAAAATTTAATGATTTGTAACTGTGAACCACTCCTCTCCTACCCTAGTACCGAAGCAACAGTTGATGTAAATTTCTTCCTCAACCGGTGTTCGAACCAAAAAGAGGTTTACTGCGCAAGAGTAGCAGTAGGGCCTTTCAATATTTATCAGTAAAAGTGCATGTGCGAGGCCTTTCAACAGCGGAAGAGCATAGGCGTTCCGTCGTTTAAATTTCTACAATTGGGTAGATGCGAGTGCGTAGCTTTTGCTGAACTTAGCTAAGGTGGCATGTAAGCTGTCACTCGTTATTTTTTTTATGAGGAACCTGAAAAGTCACTCTATATTTATGTTTCGTTGAGGGCAAAGTGATATTAGAGTGTTAGGAAATGAGGACTTTCAAATATTCATCCTGAACGTAGGTTTTTTCGTCCACAACAAAAGTGCGAAGTGATTGGCTTGTTTAAGTGAAACCGAGAGAGGTCATTTAGTTAATTACGGATGGCAAAACTATTAGCCGGCGCAAGATATATTCAGTGAAGCCGTAAACTGCACAAGTATTTCGCTATTTAGAGAGTCATTATTTGCTCAGGTTAGCTTGAGAAGAGTGCGAGTGTTATTCATCATTGGGCAAAATATACAAATGAGTGTTAAGAACTGTTACGGACTTTTATTAATGAAAAACACATGTCCACGAGGTGGCAACACACTTAACAGCATCGTTGTAATTAATGCACAGAACTATACTTACCCATTACTGTTTCAGATTTACAGAAAACTTTAACAAAATTTCTTGGAAAATTGTGGTCAGTATGATGGCTTTCATGTATTATGAAATCATTTTTTTTTTTTTTTTTGGTTTAAATATAATTGCAATAGTGGTATCCCCATTGTTTTGGAGACCGATACAGTTATGAGATTACATATCAGTTGCAGTTTTGAGTTCGTAGAAGTCAAAACAAGCCTACTCTGACAGGCACCTCGAAATGACATGGGCAGAGCGACCATTATTTTTTATATCTGGGTAATTGATTTCTGATATGTGATGCGCACGGCCTGTGCGTGTGAGCGCCGTTCCCACGAGCAGCGCGGGGTAATGTGGGCGCCACGGGAGTTCTCCACGGCTGGGCCAGCTTTGTTGGCGCAGACACGCGCGCGCCACCACAATACCAGCATAACCCACCGCGCCTCTGGACGCGCTTCTCGGAACCTCCTTGTCCGACGTGGACTACCGCCGTGTGAAAGGAATGCTGCCTGCCTGCCCTGCCATATGTTGTTTCTAAAGCCCGCAGACAGCCACTGGCGCCAAAGACGCAACAACGTGATATTGCTTTTCGTTTCACCGCATCCAACCTTGTCTGCTCCTTTTTTTTTTTTCGGCGACCTTTTTATCCGAGTTCCAACTGGAACGCCTTTTAACCCGGGGGAACAAAGAGTGGCAGATGTATTATTCCTGAGAATTGTATGGGGTATTTTGTACTGCGGTTCCAAACAGGCTCAAATTAGAGACCTATTATGTGCTATTTAATAGCATCTCGGAACACCGCACGAAATACGTTTTCACAGACACTCGAAATTAATTCCTTTTAAAATGTTCTTCTGAAACGGTTTTTATGAATTCCAGTTGGGCAAGCTGTTTGTTCTGACGCATGATTAATTTTAAAGGGATACAGAGGGGGAAAAAAAGTAGGTATTGGAAAAGTAACAAAGACTAAAAAGATTTTTTGACTGCTGTACTTTTCCTCATCAAACTTAGTTTCTACTCGTATTTACAGTTCGAGTGTAGTAATCATTTACGTAACCAGCAACTTAACTGCGCGGTGGCCTATGTTTTATCTCCCAGAATAAGGCATGAACGATGTGGAAAGTTTTAAGAATGAAACACACTAGTGTGCAAAAAGTATGGACGAAAGTAACGTTCGCATGTTGTGTTATTGTCAAGTATCATAGCTCGATGAAATTTCAGCCATACAGAGGGTAAAACTGTAGGATAAACTGCAACAGTATGGTTTACTAGGCAACTGAAAGAAATACGAGCTGAGACGAACGTAAACTACACTTTTACACATAGACAAGTTACACCGAAGTCACTGCGACTAATGATGGTCCCCTGGGCATTATAAAAACAAGAGTCATCATCATCATCCTCAATAGTTTCCAGCTTCTGCGTGGGTCTGCTTCATGCAAAAGCCTCTCCATTTCCTTCTTTCTTTCCACCATCTCTCTGTCACCACCTTGTTCCAGTCCTCTCCTCTCTTCCGTACACACGCCTCAACTACATTGAGCCATCCATCTCGTGGTCTTCCTCTGGTTCGTTTACCATGCATCTTAATTTCATGGCTTTTTCTTGGGATTCTCTGAGCCTCCATTCTCTTTACATGTCCATACCATCTCAGTCTGGTCCTTTCTACCCTTTGCTGTAGGAGTTCATCTTTTATGGTGTGTCTAATCACTTCAGTCCTTGTTCTGTCCATTTTAGTGACTCCCATTATACCTCTTAAAAACTTTATTTCGCTTGCTTGAACTCTGCTGATGTCCCGCTTTTTTACTGTCCACGTTTCAGCAGCATAAGTCAAGATAGGCACATAGTATGTGTGATAGATTACTCTCTTGCTTCTCTCTTTTTTTTTTTTTTTTTTTTTTTTTTTTTTACAGTTTAACGTCCCTGTTTAACAACGTGGTCTTTAGAGACGGGAAAGGATGGGGGCAAGGAATGGGAAGGAATTCGGCCATGGCCTTTTGAAGGAAGCATCCCGGCATTCACCTGGAGTGATTTGGGGAAACCATGGAAAACCCAAATCTGGATGCCCGGACGGGGATTCGAACCGCCGTCCTCCCGAATGCGAGGCCAGAACGCTATCCGTTACACCACCACGCTCGGTCTCTTGCTTCTCTGCGACACCTCTTTATTCCATATCAGGGTTCTAATGCTCCTTAGAAACGCCTCTGCTTGTCTTCCTCTTTCACTTATCTCGGCATCATTTCCTCCACATTGCTCTAATACACTCCCCAAGTACTTGAACCTGTTTACCTTCTTTAGTTGTTCCCCTGACATCACAATTCCCTGGGTTATCCTATTCTTCTTTCTGGTTGTTACCATGTACTCACATTTCTTTACATTAAATTTCAGGCCATATTCCTCCACACTGTCTGTCAATACATCCAATTGCTGCTGCACTTCCTCTTCATCACCTCCCCAGATCATCAGATCGTCCGAAAAAGCCATCACCTTCATGTTTTCCTCTGCCATCCTCTCTGCCACCTTCTGCATTATTTCATCCACGATTCCAATGACGAGTAGTGGTAATAGAGTCATGATTCTTGAAATGGTGTGTGATCACCACGGACAGCGAATACTTTGCAACGTGCTTCCACGATGGCAACAAGGTTAGCAAGGAGTTCCTGTAGTAGGACGTTCCATCCCTCCACCACCGTGGATGAACAACTGCTCGATTGTCGTTCATGTATGCAGCAATGTGTCTTCTCAATGCATCTCACACGCGCTCAAAGGGGTTCAACTAGGGGGAATGGGCAGGCCAGTCCATTCGTCACATATCCTATCGTTCCAAGAGATACTCCACCGACACTATTCGCTGTGTCGTCCAGAAAAATGAAGTCAGGACCGAAAGCATCCCTGAAAAGACGCACGTAGAGAAGCAGTACAATGTCATAAGCGCTTTGACCGGTGAGATAAAAGATTTTTAGGTCGGTACGCCCGTTCACCATTATGCCTCCCCGCACCATACTTAGTCCATGAAAATGATCATGTTCGACAATGTGCAATACGTGTTCCCATCTCTCGCCAAATAAGGATATGTGCAGAATGATTGTTCAGATTGGATCTGCTCTAATATAGAAGAACACGCGACCCAGCTCCTCATCGGTCCAGTCCTGATGCTGTTGGCACCATCGCAAACTGTGCCGCTGTCATGCGAATGTCGACGGAACATAACGCAATAGTCTTCGGGCAAATTTACCAACCCCATGCAGTCATCGCGCACTATGGAGAGTCGGATTGCGTGTCTTGGAGTCCTGTTGAATGGGTTACAATCGCACCCGCAATCTGACATGGGTTCCTTCTTGCCTGTTGCACAGTGTAAAGACCAGTCTACACGTAACGTCTTGACTGACGTTTTACTTGGTAAGGCAAGAGGTCAGGTAAAATTGACCAAAAACTCGCGTCCACACTATTCCGTTTTTGACTCCCGTCTTTAGCTCAGTTCTATTGAAATCGTGGGTCAAGCATTAGTTTTAGTGGTTATTTCACTATGTCTGACGAGATTAAAAAGTAAGAATGGTCTAGAACATCGTTGCTAAAGAGGAAAAGGTTCTTTCATTTGAATTTGGTTCGGAAATTACCTCATGAACTTGAAGACTGGTGTAATTACTTACAAATAGTTACTAATCTTTATTTGAAATAATCTAAAAACAAAAACAAGAGACTGCTTTGAGAAGGAGAACCTCACCACTTGAGAGACTGACTGTTATTTTAAGATTTCTGATAACAAGTAGAAACTACGAAGATATAGAGTTCACAACATTAATGTCGAAACAATCTTAAGATATTGAATTCACAGCTGTAACGTCGCAATAATCTCTTAGCCGCCTTATACCAGAATCTTATCCAGTTATATATGTTGAAACCAGGAAATATACACAACATTCAGTTACGAAGACGTGGACTTGTCCTGGAAGATGCGAAACGCGTAATGGATACATTCAAGATGTACTTTAATAACCAGGACAACGCCGTAACTCTTTTAGGAGAATTTGATAAAATAAAATAATTTTGAAGACAATAATTATTTCTTTCGTTTATATATAGTCTAGCTAGTCCAACTATTAAATAAATCTCCTTTATTTTTATATATATATTTCTGTGTATAGTTCTTTTAATTTTCAGTGGTTAACAACTTACTTGAACTTCTGAATCATCCTCTGTACTGATAATTTTTTCTCTAGGGGTATCTTTATAATTTAAGAAAAAAAGGTCGAAATTCCACAGAGAAGGCTTGTAAATATTGGCACCAGCACCAAAACGTGTGAACTGCTTTATTTTTCGCAATCTTTTAAGAAACACGGAACGAAAAGAAATGAATATATATATTTTTCTCATATCCGCTACCTTTGTATCTTCAAGATAGACTTGCTTACATTTATCAACCAAAGCATATGCTTAATTTTCTTGACTTTAACTTGCCGTATACAAGGATACATCTCGATGAATTCCGTAAACAAATCACTGTCATAGATTCTAAAAAACCACTGTGTAAAGTGTTTTCGAAAAGAAAAACAAAGCAAAAGTTATTTTAGCTGCGCCCAAGCTGAGAAATGATTAAAAGACTGAATTGAAAACATCAGTCGAGACCGAAAACAATGCTCCCGCTGGTCCGTTTTCTGGAAGTCGTCCGTCTTCATTCAGTTCAGGTAAAACGTCCGTTTTGCTGTCCACACACAATGTTTTATCTGATACGTTATGCCTGATCAAGTAAAACGTCCTTCAAGACGTTACGTGTAGCCCGGCCTTAATAATCATTTACTGCTGTAGTTCACCGTGGTTGACCACCTCCTCTCCATCGGGTAGCAGTGCCGCTGTAGTGTGAGAACGGTACCTACTGAACGTGAAACAATGTGAGCACTATCAAACACCTTGGCTTCATTCATCACACTTCGTCCTCCTTCAGTTTCGCGATGATTCATCCAAATGTTGATTCCAGGCAAAGTTGTAGCGAAGAACCCACCACAGCGCACCGTAACAGCTCGCTGATTGAGACACACTTCCTTGTCTCTTTCCTTCAACTGCGGGGCCAGAAATTTTTGGTGCTACTGTCGCACTTATCTCACCCCATGTGACGTTCAGTTTCTTCGCTCGCGAGGTAGACCTCTGGCAACATTTCCCGCCCTTTCATTCTTTTGAAACTCACCCTTATGCCCCGGATACACGCTCCGTCTTTCATGTGCAGTGAAAAATCTTTAGCAAGCCAACGATTGCACAAGCCGCTCTTTCGAGTTGCACGCGCTCACGTGTTGCCGGCCACACGCTCCGTGTTGCCTGCGCAAACTAGTATGTGCAGGTAAGAGCGCCCGCAAGACGGAGCGTGTAGCCGGGGCATTAAGTATTGCACACCAGTGTAGTTATTTTACGTTTGATAGCCACTAATTACATTTGTATAACACTTAAATATCGTAAGACAACAGAAAAACAATTCATATCTCGTATTAAAAATTACTTTTTTTTCGAGCCTTACGCAACTTCGGCCTCTAGATCACTAAAGGCGGGAAAGTAACGGGAAGGAATTCGGCTGTAGCTATCTGAAGGAATCGTCCCTGCATTCTCCTGGAGTTAATTGGGGAACCGTGGAAAACCTAAATTTTGACAACTTACTCACATACTTGCATACATATACAGGGTGTTACAAAAAGGTACGGCCAAATTTTCAGGAAACATTCCTCACACACAAACAAAGAAAATATGTTATGTGGACATATGTCCGGAAACGCTTACTTTCCATGTTAGAGCTCATTTTAGTTTCGTGAGTATGTACTGTACTTTCTCGATTCACCGCTCGTATTGTGGACGGCTGTGATACAATACGCCATTCTCCAGGGCTGCATCAGCGCATCAGGGATTCCATGCGACGGAGGGTGGATGCATGTATCCTCGCTAACGGAGGAAATTTTGAACATTTCCTGTAACAAAGTGTTTGAAGTCACGCTGGTACGTTCTGTTGCCGTGTGTTTCCATTCCATGTTTAATGTGATTTGAAGAGAAGTAATAAAATGAGCTCTAACATGGAAAGTAAGCATTTCCGGACACATGTCCACATAACATATTTTCTTTGTTTGTGTGTGAGGAATGTTTCCTGAAAGTTTGGCCGTACCTTTTTGTAACACCCTGTATACACGATAATTCAAAACTACGCTAAATATGTTTGATATGTCGTGCGGGACGGTAAACTGATATTGTTTCAGGCGGGACCCATGACCGGAAAAGCGTGGTTTGGACCGTATCAATGCCTACCAGCATAATAGTTTTACGCATAGCAGATTTCTAAGAGTCGTTTTAAATGTGATGTGACTACGGTGTCGTCAGCTTTCCGGGGATTCAACACACTTTGATGAGCAGCACCAAGTCGACGCCAAATATCCAAATCGATGGACTGATACGGGCCGAATCCGCTATAACTAGATTTTAATTTTTTGGGGGGGGGGGTATGTTATGAAGACAGTGGTTTATGACACTGCTGTAACGCAACAGGAGGGGGACCTAATTGCACGCAGTGACTGAAATACTGAGCACGACAGCACGTGCCTGACCATACGTCTGAATCTCTGCTCCGGCGACGTAGTCTCTGTACTGAAGGAGGAGTCACAATTCTGAACTCGTTTTATTATTTACTGCTCAATGTGATACTCTTGTTATGTTTTTTGAGGAACGTGGAACGTGTACATATCACCAAAGCAGAACCGTTCTCACACGTAGATAGTATTTACTGTAGCTAACGTTGCACTAGGACAGCGGTTCCCAATTTCCCTTTGGTCACGGAACCCTAATTGATCATACATTTTTTGGCGGATCCCCATTTTTATAATCGTAAGCTGAAAAACCAGTCTCGCATCGGTAAGTCGTCACAAACGGAAGCAGAACCATGATAGCCTTCTCACGGCGCGGTTTTGACTCTTTTCAACGAACATTTTACTTAATTCTCGGACTGAACACGGAACCCTTGTGACCCTTCCACGGAACCACAGAGTTCCGCGGACTACCATTTGGGAACCACTACACTAGGAATTATAACATTATTACTATACACGTTCAAATTAAAAGCACTTTTTTTTTGCTGGGGCTGCAAAAGAAGATCTGAACTAAGGCTGAGAGCTGTCTGGAAACCGTGCAAATGTTTTGTTAATTTGGTGTCTATTATTTCGTTGATGAAATATGTTTTTGAGGTGGTAATTCCGGACTATTTTAATAATCGTATAAATTACTACGAAAAACAGTAATACCAATATCAGGAATCTGGTCAAATCACACAGAATTAAGCCGCGTAGTATCCTCTCGAATCTCTGGAGAGCTTGTCAAAGGAATCGTCCTATCATGATAATTCACCAGAAAAACTAAAAAATCGGTTTGGTTTTTAATCGAATTGCTTAAGAAACGTATCAAACAAAAAAATTGTCATTGTTCTGAAACGAACGCTAAGTTATTATTGACGGAGAAGAGACAAATATATAGCAAATTATTATTACTAGCTTCTCCGAATATAATAGGTAGATATATTTGGAACCAAATCTTCAGTTCTTAGTTCATTGGCCACTACACATCTTAACATTCCTGTGGAGTCCATACTGATTGAAATACCTACAAAATAGTGGAGAGATAACATCAACTGTTATAGAATTATACAGGGTCCGGCAATAAAACCTCCCGCCTTTCACGTAGCCGGCTTGCGGGTTGTAGTGAGGATACTGATGTGGAGTGTGTTTTGTTTTAAAGAGGTGTACCTGCCATTTTCAGTGTGCGCCATGTCGTGGCTTGGTGAGCATCGTGCGTTTGTTGTGGACAAATTTATTCGTAACAGTTGTTCTCAGATTTTCGGAGACGATTCGAACTTGGCCTACATGATCGTGTCCCTGATTGAAAAACTATTCAACTGTGGGTGTCAAACTTTAGAAAGACAGGTTCAGCAATAAAAAAAAAAAAAACCTACAGGCCGTCCTCGGACTGCAACAACGCTGGAAAATTTGGCGCGTGTGAGTGTGTCTATGCAACATTCACCAATCTTTGGGGACACTTAAAGCCTATAGTGTCCAAACATCGTCCCACAACACTGCAAGCACTTAAAGAGGCCATTACCCAAGAATTGGCAGACATTCCAAGAGAAATGACGCGAAAATGTATGGAGAACTTTCTGGATAGACTTTGTTAATGTGTCAACAATGGAGGGCAGATATAATTTTTAAAACCAAATAATTAAAAATGGCAAAGTATGTATTTTTCGTAAATAAAAGTAATTATTCTCTATGATATTTAGTTTTTATGTGACAACACATTAAAATGAGGGAGGTTTTATTGCCGGACCCTGTACATACGCTTATATGGCTACCGTCTATCTGAAGGCTCGTCGTTTATTTATTTATTATTACTGGGTTTTTTTTTTAAATGCAATTATGCTCACTCACACGCAATTTGTTGTATTAATGTGGCAGAAAAGAGTTCACGCGATAAAAGGTCACATGGTTGCATAAACGCAGTTTTTGAAAATTTCACTATCTTGGATTTCATTATTTATTTTCCAGTGAACCAAAGACTCTAGCTGCGTGCTTTGTCAACATCTTTCCCCGCTCCCACCTCCTCGTAGAGGTCACTCATAAGGATGTCGGAAACAAGGCGGTTCCCACAATTGCCGTCAGTCAATGAAATTAAATATTTAAAATTAATTTCATCGTATGTTAAGTCAGGCAAAAAATTTCATTCGTCTAGTTGTCTCCAATGTGCAAAGAATAAACTTTAGGTTAAATCTGTGTGTGTTATATTTTAAAAGCAATAAACCATGTTAATGCATTTATTGTCGGCATAGTTGTCGCTAAGACCCAACCTTCGTCTGGAGTTCCAAACTGGCTTTGCTGGTTCAAGCGTCCATAGTGAAATAAATTTTCAGTATTCGGTGCGAGTATTAGCTTGAAAACAACATACTGTGTTCAGTGTCAGACAGCAAACTGATGGACAGATGCTGACGAAAAATTTTTTTTCACAACCGCCATCCGACAGCGCGGTGATAGTTCTCCTTAAGACTAGCGGGCGTCCATTGATCACGTGGGGTGTTTTTCAGGAATTCCGGACCCCCCTCCGTTTCTAGTGAGATTTGGTGAGATCTGGCCAAACCCCTCCACCCCCCTAAGATGACGTGTGATTTTGACGGACCCCCGCCCCTGCTAATCGACCTCGGTAGGTTTTTTTCCAGCTGTCATGCTTCCAAGGGCGGTAAAACCCCCCTCCCCCCTATGGTCGGTTTCCGCATCGTTTCTAGACCAGATACCCCCTCCCCCTAGAGTCGATATTCGTGATATTTGTCGACTTTTTTTAGCTCTCCTGTCCTTCAAGAATTTCAAAACCTCACGTGAGATTTCCGTCGACCTCACGGTGGCTGAACGGTTAATACTCTAGCCTCGCTTTCGGGAAGTCGCTGGTTCGAATTCCCGTCCGGGCATCCAGATTGGGTTTTCCATGGTTTCCCAAAATGACTCCACGCGAATTCCTGGATGCTTCCTTCAAAAAGGCCATGGCCGAATTCCTTCGCGTTCCTTGTTCCCAGTCCCATCGTGTCTCTAATGACCTCGATGAGGCGTAAAGCCACAAGTAAAAAAAAAAGTCGAATCCCACCTCCTCCCCATTGGCGAGGTTTCGTGAGATTTCGCCGAACCCCCTCCTCTGTTTCACCTCACGTAATTAATGGACGCCCCTGAAACAGGTTCTACTAAGAATGTTCTCGATTAAGTTCAAACCTCGATTATGTTGTGTTTCAAATGACCACATGTATTTTTACTAAATCAGATGCGCATGCAATTTAGGGTATAAATCTTAATTGTGAAAAACAGTGTCGCAATAAATGCCTGGATGAAAAAATTGTCATCACATATGTGGTCCGAAATACTTGAGTGAGCTGATAGGTAGTCATAACGGCAGTGGAAATTGGAGCTCTTTGTATCCATACCAGATTTCGTTATACCGTGACCAGTGGCCAAAACTCTCAACACAAACCGGCTAGCCTGGGAGGCTGTTTATGAGTGCTAAGCCAGTTATCAGACTGCTCAAGGCAGGTTAGTGGACCAGGTGGTGTCATGCGAATTTCTGTAGAACGGACTAGAGGACTGAGGGAGAACCAGTGATCGAATAAGTGATGCCCGGAACGAATTCACATTACGTGAGACAAGAAAGTTTTCCTGGCTTAGAAAAACCTTTGATTTCCCCATGTAGCAACCATGCGTGGGGAGCATTCTACGTGAAGTAACTTCTACGAACAAGCTATTTGGATGGGGATTAGATTCGCTAATAAGGTGTACCGAAAATGTGATCTGTGAGTACTGAATGCTTTAATCGAATAAGAAATTTGTTGATAACAATAAATAATTGTTGATACTTTTATTTACACGACTGGCAAACTACATCATAAGACGTCTAGTTCGGTGAACAACATTGTACGGTGGGAAAACAGGCAAACTCGCACGTCGACGCGGCTGGAGAAAATATCGAGGATTCGGTGTCGAGATCTGCAAGGGAGCAGACTGCAAACACCAGCTGAGAGCGAAAGAATCGTCACCAGAGCTGATAAGTATTGTGGTATCACTGACTGGTTAAAGGGTTATTAAATGGGCTGCTGATCAGATTTTAGGTGTCTGACTCTATACACGAGTGGAGCTTCTTGGTGATTAAGCTACGCTCAGATGGAAATGCTGAACTGTGAGTGCACTAAAATACATTTCATCTGAAACGCCAAGTTAATAACTTTGATGACGCGATTCACAAGATATCTCCACTAATTTCAAAGAGTTTTGCAGGAGCTATTAATTCAATTGATGCTATGCCATGGCGTGTCTCATAAATCAAAATATTTTTTGTAAAATTTTGTAATACTGATCGAAATGCTAGTTTACTCGTGTAATTTTGTTGTGTATTTAAAACGACCATTTTAATTTGATAATTACGTACGTGTCGTTTTGTATTGGTAGCAAAGTTCCAAGTTCTTTAATTGTTTTTATAATATGCGGTCTATTTATTATATTCCATTTCGTGTTTGTAATCATTTGAAAAAAAAACAACAACAACACATTTTTCATTTATCTAAATTAATTTATTGGTAATTATTAAATTGAAAATTCTGATAAACTACGTGATGTACAAATGTCCCACAATCAAGTTCAAAATTTAACTAGCATACTTGCATTCTAAGAGAATGAACCTTTTTCTCTCACTATTCGCTCAATAGGAATCAAACTTTTACAATGATTAAGTATTGCCCAAAGTCTATAATCTGTTACACAATAAACCATAAACCGGATGAAAGAATAAAGAATTTGTTGCATCGAATTTTCGATTTAAAAAAAGGTTTATTTTTACTACTTATCACATAGTACCCTCCGTAAAGTTAACGTGTTTGCCGGGGCAGGAAATGGGAAGATAATCTATCTGTAATTGCCGGTTAGTTAATTCTAACAGACATTTGGAGGAAAAATTCGCGGAGTTATCGGGGCATTCACTCCGCGTGATTCGATGTTTAAATTGGTCTGTACCTCGGATCGACTGTACTCAGTTAAATAGACTTCTCAGTATTTCGATAGCCGCCAAAACGACAGTCTTCGTCATGAGGCGGGCATTCAGAGTAATTTTTAGTTCAGTGACCCGCATTAATAAATTCTTTTTGGTTCACGTAAAACTTGCGTTGCTCATGATTTGCATATCAAAGGGAGGAAATTGCACTAGTAGAGCACCATCAGCGAGCATACAGAAATAGCTCTGCAGGCAGTAGAGAGATGCTTTGACATCACGTGAAATTAGATTTAAAAAAAAAAAAACTACACATAAAATCACATATAACAAAGGTTTTCGATGCATTATTCCATTATTTTTAGTGAGACTAGGAAATAAAAACGCGTGGGTCCCAAACATTTTAACTACAGTAGATATCTGCAGCTATTTGCGTCGAATTATAAGAGTACGGAATTTTATAATAACATTAGAATTTATTTTATGGTTTTTTTTTTTTTAATTTTACACTTGTCAGAAGCATCTTTGTCTATCTACCCTTGAGTAGGAGTAGGTACTTTAAAATGTAAAACATAGATGGGAGGAAGTTTAAAAAATGTTATTTTGCAATTTTAATTATTATTTGGAAAAATTGAAAATTGGTTCATTTTTTATGACTGTATATCTTGTGACATAAAGGTCGTTAAAATTGGTGGAAGCTAGTAGTCATGAAACGACAAGAATCAGCTCAGGCGACTATGAACGACAATCACTGCAGTAAACAGAAGCGGTTTTGGTAAACGATGGGAAACCAAAATCTTTATGGCCTAGCATGTATGAAATGCACGTCATACCATAAGTTAGGCCTGACATCGAATCTGAACACTTTTGATACACATAAATGCAGCCAATAATTTACTGCAGAGGTATTATTATAGAAATTTTCGCGACACTTAACGCTGTTATCGAATTCAATTATAATTTTCGTAAAAAAGATAGGTAAATTAGAACAATTTTAATTTTCTGATTCCTGTTTTTTTTATTAACTTCATTTTTGCTAATGATATTATTTATTGAAGGCAATTGTTAATCGGCAGCTCTAATTATCGATTTTCACCATGTGCGTCACCGGTTGTTATTCATAAATGGAGGTGAAATGAAAACTGTCTGAATTAAACACACCGAATGGGGTGGGTGAGCGGTAACACTCTGGCATCGCATTCGAGTGGACGCGGGTTCGAAACCCTGTGAGGCCATTCTGGTATGGGATTTCCATGGTTTCCCCAAATCACTCCAGGTTTATGCCGGGATGGTTCCTTCAAAAAAGCATGACCGAGTTCCTTTCCTTTCCTTGCCCTATGTCCTTTCCAGGCTCTAGTGACCTTGATATCGACAAGGCGTAAAGCAAAAAATAAAGAAAGAATTTAACACAACGAGTGGGAGCAGGATGAAAAATTTAACGTTTATACTGAACCATGTCTCTTGACCACTTCGAGAATATTACAGTTGTAAATTAACCAAAAAGTTTTTGTCTTTGAGCAGAGTGTATCGTGCCACTTATGAATCCTGTTAACATCCACCTGATGAAGCTGTAACGACTTGACCGGAACGGTTTTACAGGTCTGCCTTTGAACCTTTGAGCCAGGTCTGCCAGTGATTGCTTTGAAGTCCTTTCCCGTATGCCATCTCAACAGCAGCAATCTCGTTCAACATCTCAACAGCCATGCACTGGCAAACGCAACTGGGGTTTACTTGTTGGACCAGAGGCCTCAGAAGAAACGTTTTTAACGAAATTGCGAAAGAGAA
The DNA here is from genome assembly GCA_031002005.1 of Vandiemenella viatica. Taxonomy (NCBI): domain Eukaryota; kingdom Metazoa; phylum Arthropoda; class Insecta; order Orthoptera; family Morabidae; genus Vandiemenella; species Vandiemenella viatica. The sequence continues at coordinate 254,210,357 of JARYHS010008074.1, forward strand.
CAGATAAAATGCACAAGTTTTATCAACGCGGATGTATTGAAATGGCCCTCAGAATAACTAACGTCTAAACATTAACGATTGCGCTGTTAAATTATTCACTAGGTCATGCAGGGAGAAGGAGAGGGCTTAATTGCAGAACGCAATAATTACAAGATATTTCTCTGACAGGAAAATTATAATCACAGATTCCAACCGAATTGTGATAAAATGTACAAATCATATTGATTTCTGCATAACGCCTGAACGATATTGCTGTAGTGCTTTCTCGAACATTGGAAAGCCTGGAAGCATTTAAGATATAAGCAGAGATAACGTAGCAGAAAATAATAATTTTGAAACTAAAGGGACACGAAAAATATTGAAGAAGCCGATTAGCAAATGATTTTTTTTTTTTTTGTAACTGCTTTACGTCTCTTTTTAACATCGAGGTTTTTAGAGACGTGAAAGGATGGGGGGCAAGGATGGGGACAAGGAATGGGAAGGAATTCGGCCATGGCCTTGCATTTGCCTGGAGTGATTTGGGGAAACCATGGAAAACCCAAATCTGGATGCCCGGACGGGGATTCGAACCGCCGTCCTCCCGAATGCGAGGCGAGAACACTAACCGTTACACCGCCCCGCATGGTTAGCAAATGAAATGAGAACAAATAATTTCATAGAAGTCTCTTACATATATATATATATATATATATATATATATTATTATTATTGCAGCTATATCAATCCTTTTTTCAGGATGTAGCCTCTTTAAGCCTAATGAGCTATATATTAGAATTTAATTCTACATAGTGTTGCTGTAGTTCTTTCCAGGCCGATCGATCCTGAGCCGCCCTCTTCCAGTTCACGCCTGTAACTCGACGTATATCCTTATCCCAGCGATCCGGGGGTCTTCCTCTTGCTCTTTTCAGGTTTCTCGGTATCCAGTCCAGCACTACCGTAGTCCATCTTTCATCTCTTTTGCGAGCAACATGACCGGCCCATTGCCATTTTTGGGTCATGACTCTTTTTAAGATGTCTGTTACTTTAGTTATTGAACGGATGTGCACAGCCCTTTTCCTGTCTCTTCTTGTAAACCCTAGCATTGCTCTTTCCATACTTCGCTGGGCAGTTCTCAGTTTTTGCTTCGTGTGACTATTTAGGGTCCAAGTCTGGCAGGCATATGTGAGGACCGGTAATACACATTGTTCAAATACCTGTTTTTTAAGATGTATTGGCATGTTCGATTTAAAAACTATGGAATTTCTTCCATATGCTCTCCAGCCCAGCTTTATCCGTCTGTAGATCTCAGGCTTTGAGTCACCATTCATATTGATCAGTTGGCCAAGATAGATGTACTGATCTACGAACTCAATACCAGAATCTTTCATGTCCGCCTTGTCTTTATCTTTTTCTGCCCATTTGTTTTGCATGATTTTGCTTTTTGATATATTTATTTTAAAGGCCCACTTCACTGCACGCTGTCTCTAGTTCATTTATCAGTTCTTTGAGCTCTTCCAGACTGTTTGAGAGTAAAACTATATCATCAGCGAATCTTAAGTTGTTGAGATTTCTTCCATTTATTCTCAAACCTCGGTTTTGCCATTGGATTTTTGACATTGCCAACTCTAGGACTGATGTGAATAGCTTGGGGGATATAGAGTCTCCTTGTTTTACCCCTCTTTCTACTGGGAACTCTTTGGTGACTTCAGCGATGTTGACAAAAGCATTGGAAGTGGTGTAGATGTTGTACAGTAAGTCAATATAGCCGGGATTCACTCCTTGTTCTAAAAGGGCTTGCATGATTGCAGAGTGATGGACTGAATCAAAAGCTTTTTCAAAATCGATAAAGGCCAAACAGAGGGGCATCTGGTATTCATTTGCTCGACTTATTACTTCGTTGATGACTTGGATGTGATCTACTGTGCTGAATCCTGACCTAAAACCAGCCTGTTCAATTGGTTGCGCTGTGTCCAAGGTGGAACTGATGCGGTTATTGATGACCTTTGTAAACACTTTGTATATGACAGGAAGAAGGCTGATGGGGCGGTAGTTTTTAATATTGTAATGACTGCCCTTTTTGTATAGCAACACAATCATTGCTTTGTTCCAGCTGGATGGGATATTTCTCTCTTCGAGGCATTGTGAAAACACCTTAGCTAGGTGTCTGTAAGTTTCTTCTCCAGTCAATTGGAGTACGTCAATAGACAGGCCGTCATAACCACTAGCTGATCCTTTTTTCATTTCGTTCACTGCCCTTCTAACTTCATATGGGAGGACTTCAGGAATTGGTGAGTCTGGGCTTGATGTCATTAAAGGATTTTCATCTTGCTTGCTGTATAAGGACTGATAGAAGTTTCCTGATATGAACCAATACTGCCGTTTTGTCTGTAATACGCTCATTATCATCATCTAAAGCTATTATTTGTTTCTTTCCTATCATTAATCTTTGTTTTGCTTTCTTATAGCCTTTCTTGTTCTCTATAACTGATCTGACCAGGTTTTCATTATATTTCTTGATGTCAGCTGTTATTTCTTTTCTAATGGTCTTGCACAGTTCAGCATATTCAATTAGGTTTTTTTCAGGTTTTACTTTCATATTCCTCCGTTTATTCAGGAGAGTTTTTGTATTATTGCTGAATTTTACTTAATTTGGTGGTTTTAACAGTTCCTGCAATTTCTATGGCTAATGTGTTAATAGTTGAAGCTAAATTTCCATTGGTGGTGGTAGCTAGTTTCTCCGATAGTGTGCGTTGAAAAATGTCTTTCTTTTCAGTGAGATTGATTATATTTACTGATGTTTTATTGGTTCCTTTTATTAGCTTTCGCCTTTCCTGTTTTATGCAGATACTAAGTTTCACTCGGACCAGCCTGTGATCACTTCCGGTGTTGAATTGATTTAGAACAGTGACGTCTTGAACAAAATGTCGGCTATTGGACAGGATGTAGTCTATTTCATTTTTAGTTTTATGATCTGGACTTCTCCATGTCCACTTTCGACTTTGATGTTTTTTAAAAAATGTGTTCATGACGTGCATTTTTGTGTGCTCTGCAAACTGCACAAGTCGTTCCCCTCTGTCATTCCTAGTTTGTATTCCGAACTTATCGACCACAGTGTCTCCTTGTTTCCTGGTGCCTACAATAGCATTGAAGTCTCCCATGATAATCTGGAAATGGCAGTCTTTGCCTCTGTCATGCAGTGTCGTGACATCATCGTAGAAAGACTCTACTTCATCATCTGAGTGCGAGGATGTTGGAGCATATACCTGTAGTATTTGTATTTTGTAGCGATTTGATAGTTGTAACACTACTCTTGCTGCTCGATCTGAAATACCTTCTATTAGTTTAACCTTATTTTTCACACTACGGTTTATCAGGAAGCCCACACCATTTAGCTTTCCCAAGGAGTTTCCGTAATGGTACAAGATGTGGCCTGATTTAAGTTCGATACATTCTTCCTCTGGACGTCTAACCTCACTGAGGCCCACTATACTCCATTTGATTTTTTGGAGCGCGTCTTCCAACTCTGTAAGTCGGGATTCTCCTTTAAGACCTGCAGTTGTAAGTGCATATATGAATTATTTGCTGTTTTTCTATTGATGATCTGGTTTGCTCTTTAGGAACTTTGACTGCTGACATTAATGTAGCCCCCTCCCGGAGAACCGAATGGGGGGCTGTTTTACCTCCGGATTGTTTTCCAATAATGCCGCTCATCATAGTTGCTTAAAGGGGTGAAGCATAATCGCCACGCTTGCTTCAGAACGGATTGGCGATTTCTTGAACAGCCGCCCACTTTGGGTCAGACGCTGGGTGTAGCCGCTCAACTTGAGACAGACGCTACGATGAATGCACTCATATTAATCCCTGAGTGCTGGGCTGCCTCTTCCGCATCCCTTGCCGTACCGAAGTACTACTTCTCCGCCAAGTGATTCGTTGAGGTCTTCTCCGTAACCCTGGTAAGGAGCCCTCACAAGGTGCTGCCAGCCGGGCCAGCTGGGCCAAGGTTTTTTAAAGAGGTGTTACTCCTCTATCACTCCCCCTTAGTCCTGGCTTGTGACAGGCAGAGCCTGGCTTCCCAATTCTGTGAAAAGATGCATACAGAATCAATTTTAATGGCTGACATGACTTCATCATCATCAGTAAATTCAATAATGTAATGAATCAGTTTTTACAGTAAATAGCCCAGACAAGGAACAATTTTTCCCGGTGAAACTGTCTTCGGCAGTTCTGTGCCATATGATTCCAGATAGTGTTTCTTACATGGATCTTTTTCTTTACCTCTGACTATCTTTCGCCACCACTCCAATAACATTTTTAAATACCTGGAATATTATTGGAGTAACATGGATGACTGTTCTCTTCACGTCTTTGCAACAGATCTGATGTCAGTCGCTAGCTTCATGCCTTTCCTAGTGAAATTGAATTTTCCGTGCTAGATGGGACGTTTTCAATTTCATTTTTCCAAATTCATTCGGTATCCAAGTCTCATAGAGGTAAGTTAGCAACGATGAAATATGTAAATAAAACAGACGAAGATCTAAGTTGCAATACGTACGGGGCGATTGAGAATTGTGTGCAGTACAGGAATCAAACAGAGTGATTAATTACAGAAAAACCATATTATTATTATTAATATGTTGGTGCAGAGTGCCTCAAGAAAGGGGTAAATGTTCGAAATGTCTGCCTTCTCTCTAAAATTTACTAGGGTTATGTAATTACGTAAGGTTTGACAATAACAAGTAACGTGTAGCTATCTCAAACATACAATCGATACAAAACAAAAGCAATGTCCAAATTATGACTCCTGCGAGAAGGCCGAGCGGCTCACCTCTATTTCTGGCTGCTTGAAGTCGGCCATAACACTCACCAATCTACGAGAAGAGTTACGGCCAACACGACACAGTAAGTAAACAATGAGACAACAAATCATATGCTTACGCGCACCATTCATTCCACGTTATTAATTGTTACATATCTCCCCAACGCCATCCTCTAAAGGTAACAATATAAAATATGATTACCATTTGCTGACATAAGCGCTATTACAAAAACACACTGCTAAGTTCTCCAGAGCGAAACAATCGCGGCGTTACCGACACCGGTTTTCCCCTGTTACATCATCTTTATAAACTTGAAGGGGAGAACAAATTTGGAACAGCTACAAGAACGGCATCGCCTCATCAGTGTGGAACACTAAGAAAATCGACAATATCATACTATTCAGGAAAGATCTCTTAAATGTCTGTTATTACTCACTAACGAAAAGATTGCAAATGGAAAGAATGTTATACATTATTGTCCCACGTTTCGGTTTCCCGACGTAAAGTCATATTTTAATAAAAAAAAAAATGAAATGCCGGTTCATCTATTAGCATTTACCTGCTGATGTGAACTAATATTTTGTTTTTCAGTCAGTACAGTGTTCAAACTGAATATGTGTCATTTATTATTATTCTTTGTAATACAAATACCAACAAATAGAAAAAGTACAAAAATATGCACAAATATGAACATATAAGCAATGATGAGCTGATACAAACTGATGGTGATGTGCTTGCAATATTAGGAGTTGAAAGTCACTGTGCCAGAAAACACCTAATCCAGCTCAACCCTGGTGATTTCCTCCTCTATGTTGGCACAAATGAGCACTGAGCAGGTGGACAACTGTTTGTGTTTGAAAGGAAAGAAAAATTGTCCCGTATGTCCATGTAAATCTTTCACTTTGACACCTATGTGCGGAGACGGTTTAAAGGTTTCCATTTGGATCGGTACTGCTGATAGCCTGGCAGTTGCAGTTAAGCGTGTCTAATATCCAGCACTGTCTCCTAGTAGCAGCATCGCCTCCAACATTTTGAGTCTTGTTGTACATGCTGTAGCGTCTAGAACATAGGTTTCCCACCTTTTTTGATCTACAGTCCCTTTTCTATATATATAAAAAATTACCCACCACCCCCTTTTCAGAAACAAAACAGTGACTTCCCTTCTTGTAATTAATAATTTAACTGATGCTATTCAAACGTTTTTAACGCATTTCTTCATGGACAGATTTTTAAAATGGCTTTATTAAAAGGTAATTATACTGCTTTGAGGCAATCCACCATCCCTTACAACCCAAGTCATCAATTATCTGCTTCATATATTCGAATCTCTGCCTTTCTCTACAGTTCTTAGATTAGACTGTTCCATCCACTAACAAATTAACCAATCCAGCATGTCTCAAAATATGACCTACCAGCTGGTCTCTTCTTTCTGTAAGCTTCTTCCACAAACTTCTTTCCTCACCCATCATTTCAAAAACTCGTTCTTTTTGTTCATTGTATGTTCACTTAATTTTCAGCATTCTTCTGTAGCACCACATTTCAGATGCTTCATTGTTATTTCTGTCTGGTGTTCCTAAAGTCTATGCTTCGCTACCATAAAGTGCTGTTCTCCACACAGAGAGTTTTAAAAAGTTCTTTCTAATTCCTAGATCAATATTTGAAACTAAAAGATTTGTCTTTTTCGTGAAGGCTCTTTTTGCTAGTGCTATTTTGCTTTTAACATCATTCCTGCTTCGGCCATCGGTTGTAATTTTGCTTTCCAAGTAGCAGAATTTACATTACTTCTATTGTCTCCGATCCTATTATTATATTTAATCTACTATTATTGGCATCATTTCTGCTACATTTCAACACTTTTTTCTTGCTTTGATTTACATTCAGTCCAAAATCTTCCTTCAGTATTTTGTTCTTGCCATTCAGTAACTTCTCAATATCCTCAGCCTGTTCTAGTAACAAGACAATGTCATCAACAAATCGTAGAATACTGATTTTTTCCCCTTGAACACATATGCCACATGGAAATTTTTCTATTATTATTGACTTTCTTTATTACTTCTTCTACACACAAGTTGAATATTAACGGGGATAGACTAAAACCTTGTCTCACACCCTTTTTAAACTGATGCATGTCTCTCGTGATTCTCTGCTTTTATTATAGCTACTTGTTTCTTATATAGTTTATAGAGTATACTTCTATCTCGATACTTTAGACTGACTTCTTTAAAATTTTGAACATCTTGTCCCACCTAACATTATCAAAAGCTTTTTCTAAATCAACAAACGTCATAAAAATATTTTTGTTTTTCTTGATCTGTCCTTCAAGTATTAATCATAACGCCAGAATCGTTTCTCTTGTACCGCGGTTTTTCCTAAACCCAAACTGATCTTCACCTACTATTTCTTCTACAACACTTTCCATTCTTCTGTATATTACTCTCAACAGTAATTTTGAAATATGGAATGTTAGACTAATGGTGCGATAATTCTCACATTTGTCGGCTTGTGCTTTCTTTGGAAGTGTGAAGATGATATTTTTGTTAAAATCAGTTGGAATTTCTCCTGTTTCATAACTTTTTGATACCAGTAGATTCATTCTTCTCTTGGGGATTTAAGAAGTTCAGCACGGATCTCATCAATTCCAACTGCCTTATTTGCTTTCAATTCATTCAGAGCTCTATCAAATTCTGTCCTCAAAATAGGATCTCCTAAGTCATCAATGTCGACACCGTCTTCATTTTCCATTACGCTGTTTTTCATGTCGTCCCCATCATACAGTTTCTCAAAGTATTCCTTCCATCGGTTAGCTCTATCTTCTGAGCTTAAAAGAGGTTCAGCTTACGCCTCTTTTGTTCGTTTCTCCAAAATTTTGTTTGATCTTCCTATATGCAACATCTACTTTACCTACAGCCATTTCCTTTTCCAGTTCTTCACTCTTTTACTGTAGCCATTTTTCTCTTGCTTTTTTGCATATCCTGTTTATTTGATTTCTAAATTACCTGCACTGCTCTCTTCCTGCATCATCCTGAGCATTTTGTGCCTTCTCCTCTGATTCATCAGTTCCAAAATTTCTTCTGTGATCGAAAGTTATCGGAGGGCTTGTTTACCAACTTTGATTATTTCTCTTCAGTGCATTCCATTCGTGTAAACAGGGTGCACCACGGGAAGGAGAGGTTGACATTTGGTAGGAAAAGGCTAATATAGTCTCCCCAAACCATGCAGCCCATAAAGCCGGATATAATTCTGGAAAGCAGAGGGTCAGCGATTCTTCCTCGACGCGTCCATTTGGACCAGAAACGCCCTCTGTGAGAGCTTCCAGAGCCCAGCGGTGAGCGGTACCACTCACGTTGGGAACCACTGTTCTAGAGGTACCACAGTGTTGACGAAGCAACTTCTTGATTACAAACGAGAGTGAACATGCTCTTGACCATACATAGGATACTCATCTAGCAGCTTTGGCCGCTCTCCCATCCTGTCAGATACTCGACTGATCTGCAGGGAGGCAGGTACAGCTCGTTTACTGGAGTTGGTTTCGGAAATCCAGTAATTACTAGGCAAGTTTAATTTAGTACGAGGTCTGCTTTGTTTGGTTGAGCTGATCTCTTCCACAACCGGGCAGTGCACTCAACGAATTAGTAGGGCATAGCGAAAGCAGTAGTGCTCAGAGTATGTGTGTGTGCTTTCATTTAGTACTAATCAATACATCCGGGCGTAGGCGATTACTATGGAGGACTTCGTGTAGTTGCCTTTCACAATGCCAAAGTCTTCGTAAGTGATACTATATGTGCTGACCGCTACAGTATGTGTGTTCAGTTTAAGTGTAGTTTGTGTTGTTACGTAATCTTCAGGAAGACATGAATATGACCACCAAGTTTTATGTCTCCACCTGAAGCACGAATCAGCAACAACATTGCCGTTTGCTCGTATGTTTCCCGGAAACGTTCGGGTCTAGCCCAGAACTGTGGTGTACAATCTGGAAAAAAAGGAATAGTATTCCGCCACCTGTCCAACACTTCAGCCAAGTTCAGAATGGTGAAAATTCCACCATCTGGACTAGCAGCTGTTAACCCAGCGTTGAGACTCTCTGAGCGTCATTGTGTATCAGCTCCCTCGGCCAATAAGCAGTTGTAATTTTATCGGTCACGGGGAAAATGAAAGTTTATTCATACATGACATTTCTATATCAGTATTTATTCCACGAGAAAGCTGAACATACGTAGTGATGGCTCAATCTCTGAATGAATAATTACTAACCATTAAATCAGAGTACGTAGTAATGAAAGAGTTAACGTTTCAGTGCGGATGTTAATCTAAGGTGATTTTATCACTGATGCGATGCGATGGAGCTTATACATCGGTGGCAATTTACTTATACATCCGATTTTACACTACAGAATATTTACTTTAATTTCTCTGTCTGAGGTAAATTTTTCAGCAGTTACCTCGATAAATTATTTTAGACGCTGATTACCCTAACACCAAATGATCCCCAAAGGCAACATGCAAAAATTACCTAGCGTTTGAGGCAGCCAGGTAAATAATCAAGGCAACAAGAGAAGAAGCATCAAACTACAATGGATCCCAGGGTACTTTGCGCGTAAGAGGAAATGAAGCGGCGGATGCCATAGCACGGGGACAATTAAATGCAGCAGATATAGAGGAGTTACCCATCCCTTACACCGACTACAACCACACAAATAGTGAAGAAGGAGTGGAACAGAAGAGGGATAGAAGAAGAATCGTGAAACAGCCTCTGGTACAGAACCATAGCAGGGAAACCAGACTACGCGCCCTTCAAAATAAACAGAAGCGAGATAGCAAAAAGCCGGCCCCGGTAGCGTAGGGGCTAGAGTGCTAGCTCCGCGTGCCGAAGGCCGCCGGTTCGAATCCGGCCGCGGGCATGGATGTTTAAGTGTTGTGTGAATGTCCTGTCCTTCCTGTGGCGTCCATACATTGGAAAAATACAATATATAAACTGGATGATGACTAATACACTGAAAAGCTATAATAATTACATAGAGCTGGCTGTATGGCCTCCGTTGCCAAATGCCATTAAAAAAAAAAAAAGATAGCAACAATAAGTGGACTGAGAACAGGACACGCACTCCTACGAGACAGAATGTACACCATGAAGATTGCGGACTACCCGAAATGCCAACAATGCGATGACGTGGAAGATATATATCACTTTATACTAAGATGCAAGCATATAGAAACATAAGGAAAGAGATAATAGAAGGTGAACTCGGAATCAAGGACATAACAGACCTAATACAAACTTATCGTTACCATCGCTGAAAGCAATAAAATAAATTCACAAATATGTAATACAGACTAAAAATAGAATATAAAAACAAAGGGGTATTCAATACATGATGATGACTGAAATAGCCAAACGGCTAAAGCAAAATAATAATAATAATAATAAAATAAAAAAAATATTTTCCACATTCCATTCAGGAAATTTTTTAAAGTTTAAGTGTCTCGGTTCTGTGATACCCTTTTCTGTATAAAAACTCAGGAGTCCAACACAGCGACACTGGTAGTGCAGAAATGAGGTTTATAGTAAGAATATAGCTTTGTATCTTGGGTTTGTGATATACAGTAATTACATACTTATGGATAGCGCAAAACGAGAGGAAAATCCCAACAGTCCCAGTTTATGTCACAGTGATCTTAGCTATGGCATTAATTTCGTGGTTTATGAGACACTCATATCTAATGTCGCAGGGTGAAAGAACGTAGCGACTGAGGATAGTGGCTAAATGACGTCTATGATTTTATGTCTCTATTTGCTGGTAGAAGTAACTAACGACTTTTAAGGTGTTACGAACTTTACTACACTCCATTCATTTGAAAGCTTTTATTGAAATAACACGCAGACGGGATTCATAAACGTGTGACATTTTCCAGTTTAAGGGCTATTGAATCTGATATGAACTTCCGAATCCAAACACATATTATTACTGTGTCCAAGAAGAGTGACGCAATGTAATTTTGACCGATAAAGAGATTTTAAATAAACAATAGAGGTGGTTTTATGTGCAGTATACCTACGTCACACCGTACTCCACAATTCCCAGCAAAGATGACGTTTTATATGTTGATGTCACGCCCGTTACGTATTGATATTATGATGTGTTTGGTAAACCTCCAACAGGGGTTTCGATCACGTATCCTTTGACACACGGTCTTCTCTGTTCTCTAAATATCTAATGGATGACTACAAACAATTGCTCAGCAGTCACGACGGATATCTTTCGGGTCCACTTCGTACACCTACCCCTATGCATATTTCTAAATCTTTCGTGCGCGTTTCTGGCTATATACTGTGGTTAATATGGAAGTATGAATAATTACCAGGACTTCGCGTGATTATTACATCACTTATACTCATAAGAAGATTAAGTTTCAGGATGACAAATTACCCTATCACAGGGCCCATACAGTTTTCGAGTGCTTTGAGGAGCATTCTGTTGTATTCTCCGCGTAACATAATTGGGACGTGATCGATAAAGACGTTAGTGCATCTAGGATTAAATCTAGACGTCATGTTGTAAAAATATTACCTGCTATCCGAAATAAGATTTTTCCTAAATTCGTGATTACTCTTTAAGCACAAGGCATGATATCAGTAAAGTCTGTGTGCATGACGTTACTAGGCATGGTGAAATAGGACAGCCCGTTTCAAATTTCCTGTGGTCACAATTATAGGCGATTTTTTATAAATCATCTACGCGAATGCTGGGGGGATCTCAAATTTTCGCCTCGAAAGTTTACCATCTTATAAAAAATTAACACTGAACATAGAAAATACATCTTGACATGGTTCACAGATAGATGGAGACCATGCTCCTTAAATATGCAAAGGACAGCAGTGAGCAAAAAGGTAATATCACTTAAGAATTTAAGTAATCGTTAAATAAAACAAGAAAGTAGAACTAAAAGAAGCCCTTGTATCGATTTAGTCATCTAAAGTGAACGCATAAGGAAAATATTACTGGAGACATATGGCTAGAGCAGTAATGGAGCAGTATAACGCTCTCCTCGTATTTCGGAGGACGCTAGTTCGAATTCCCGTCTGACAATCCAGATTTTGGTTTTTCATAATTTCCTGAAATCATTCCAGGTCAATGCTGGGGTAGAGGCCATAGCTAAATTCCCACCCGTTCCTTGCCACCAGTCCTTTCCCACTTCTAATGACCTCTGGACCTCGATGTGGTGGAAAGGAACAAGCAACAACAAAAAAAGCTAAAAAATTTCATATAGAGGAAACACGTATTTACAATAAGTAAGCATGTTTATTTGGTCACTGTTGATAATTTATTAAACTAATATCTTTGTTTTAAAAATAATTACCTCTGATTACTTTCGCTACTGTCACTGCCACACCATCTATTCTTTCTCCATTTTAATCAGTTGTGCTGCTTCATGTGACAGATATATTCGTCACAAGTTATTCTTTTATGAGGATCATCTTCAAGAACTTCTGCGAATTCAATTTAAGTTTGAGAGAAGTAGCTTGAAGTTATTCTGATCTATCTGGATTTAAAATAACATGTTTGAACGATATCACGAAGATAAGAATAAATCAGTTATAAGATACGTCCTAGAAAGTGCATGCGTATTGACCGTTGGTTTGTAAGCAGCAGACACAGAACCCACTAAACACGGTAAAAAAAAAAGTAAAATAATCGTAACGCTAAATCATTACATTTTGATTACAGAACGTACCATTTACCAATATTTGAATTTTCTACTTAAAAAAAGAGTAGATTTACTCATGAGAACTGTAATAGCTCAACGGAATGGCCGGTTTGATGCCAGCTTATGATAACAAACCTTTAGTTTATAAACACTAGTGTTTTAAGCGTCGCTGATTTTCGGACTTCCTTCGCTTGTTTACGTTAGCTGTGTTTCTCGGAAATGAGGCCACCACATCCACGCGAGTTTCCATTACCGCCCTGCCTGGTGTCGCAGTCAAGACACGTGGTAGAGGGTTTACAAACACGCAATAGTAAGTAGGCCGAGCTATAATAACACCAATAAATTAGGACCAAACAATAACCGGAAGCTATCAAGCTACATTTAGCTCTAACCTTTAACAACGACCAACTTCTGATACGTAGTATCTGTAGGCAGTATTGTTAACTGAAAAATAAACGTCGTAGCTTCCATACTGTCTCTAGAAACATTATCAAAGTTCTGTACTAAGTAATAGAAAAGTTGTGAGGATGATATTATGAAGGTAGTTGGAAGAAAAAAAAGAATTAAAAACCCATATGAACATAATCCCATATCTGGTAATTAAAAGATACTGCTCTTCCACGATCCGTCTGGAAATGCATATTTAAACCTATGTATTGAAACAAATGTTACCTCGCCTATTGGCCATCAGTAATACGCCACACAACATCTGTGCTTTAAGGAAGTACCTCCACAAAATAAACTTAATATCATCTACAATCTGTGAAAGCAGAGCGGTTAGGGATGTGAATTACAGTTTCCCTGTAACCATTCATACATGTATAAGCTACTTAGAGTTCTGTAATACGTGGTTTCTGCCAGAATATTGTACGATTTTGTATTAGCCAGAGACGTGAAGATTTAAAACGTGACCGACGTCATAAGATACCAGAGAGTGAAGACAATGGACTAAATCAATTTTTGTGCGTGTTATCATTGCCTTAGACTCTAACAGCCACTTTTATGTTTCATATTAAACCTTTTCGATGATGCAGTTAGAAGTTTCGACATCTGATGTAAATAAACATCCGTGAATAATTACTGGGAACTAAGTTGGTATTTCTCTGCTTTATGCAGGCTTATCATAACAGTTAGCATGCTGCTCGAGAGAGTATGTGCAGGGCGTATCAGATAAGCAAATCCAAAACTAAACAAGAGCATTCCTAGCTAATGTTCCAAATTCTTAACGATATATTATGCTGTTCCCATTATGTCTGTCCCCTTCTCCATTGTCCTTCAAGGTTTCAACTATGGTATAGCGTTACATTCAGAGATAGAATCTCCTTATGATGCTCCCTAGAATCAACAGGATGTTGTACCCATTAATATGACAACATGACGTCAGAACGTTCGAGGGAAGTGTAATGTAGTCCATAATAAACTCAGCCTCATATTGTCCAAAGTAACTGCTAAAAATTACATTTCAGCCGCAAAAACAGCAACAAATTATATAATTCCAAACTGTTAAACTACACTGAAGAGCCAAAGAAAATGGTACACCTGCCTAATATCGTGTAGGGGCCCCGCGAGCACGCAGGAATGCCACAACACGACGTGGCATGGACTCGACTAATGTCTGAAGTAGTGCTGGAGGGAATTGACACCATGCATCCTGAAGGGCTATCCATGCATCCTTCAGAGTTGTCCGATAAATCCGTAAGAGTCCGACGGTGTGGAGATCTCTTCTGAATGGCACGTTTCAAGGCATCCCAGACACGCTCAATAATGTTAATGTCTGGGGAGTTTGGTGGCCAGTGGAGGTGTTTAAATTCAGAAGAGTGTTCCTGGAGCCACTCTGTAGCAATTCTGGACGTGTGGAGTGTTGCATTGTCCTGCTGGGATTGCCCAAATCCATCTGAATGCACATTGGACATGAATGGATGCATGTGATCAGCCAGGATGCGTACGTACGTGTCACCTGTCAGAGTCGTATCTAGACGTATCAGGGTCCCATGTCACTCAACTGCACACGCCCCACACCATTACAGAGCCTCCACCAGCTTGAACAGTCACCTGCTGACATGCAGGGTTTATGAATTCATGAGGTTGTCTCCACACCCGTACACGTCCATACCAATTGGAAACGAGACTCGTCAGACCAGGCAACATATTTCCAATCATCAGCAGTCCAATGTCGGTGTTGACGGGCCCAGGCGAGGCGTAAAGCTTCGTGTCGTACACTCAGTAAGGGTTCACGAGTGGGCCTTCAGCTCCGGAAGCCCATATTGAGGTGTTTCGTTGAATGGTTCGCACGCCGAGGGCCGGGCGCACATTGATGCGCAGTTGAACGCAGGCGGCGCAGCACAGTTTCTGTGTCCTCTACCTTTTGGGGCGGAAACAGCGCGTATAGAGACGCAGAGCAGGGCAGCGCAGTACTGCTCCGCACGTGGCCTGCGCCACGTTGTGTTCACGACACAGAAACTGTGCCACGCAGCTCACTCGTGCCGGTTTTTGCCGTAACACTTCTTGCGTTATTTATAATCTTGCTTTGCTTATAATAATTTTCATCTATGGAATAAGACAAATTGATTAAACTGGTGCGCAACCACCCTGCGATTCACAATACCAGTCATACTAAATACTTAAAAATTAAATTTAAACATGAAATTTGGACAAGGATAACCAATGAGCCCAACAAGTATCGAGTAAATTCAGCATTTATTTATCATACAACTGTCCACTTACAATTTTCACTTTTATTTTCTCTTTTTGAGTTCATTTTTAATAAAACTCATATAAACTTAAGAAAAATATTGATATATAGGCTATTATTACATTATTTGTTTTCTTATTATTTGTACTACATCAGTCAATAGTGTCCCCTAGAAACAATTTTTTTCTTACCGTGGAACACATGCGACTGAATTGAGCGCTTCTGCTTCTTCTCCCTCTTCAAGGCAACCTCCGTCCTACTGCTAACGAGAGGGGGAGGATTATTGTGAAGACAATTTCCCGAATAATTTTTTTGGTTCCAAGTGTTTTATGTTCTATTATGTAGTTTTCTTAAAAATATAGTAAGAAATAAAAGAGAAATATATCCTTATAAATGTCATGTACCATCAAACGCTATATAATTAACAAATAACCACAAAAATACTGCCAGATTTTCTTCAGTTCCAATAGATATTTGAGCGTCGTCGAGAAAATAACAGGTTAGAATATGCTGTGAATCTCCGCTCGAGTCATCCGGAAATAATGCATAAATCTTTTGACAATTCTGTCACTGCAAAAGCCAGATGAGATTTTCTTCTTTTCATATACTCCCTTTTCATATTTTTATCTAAGTCAGCTTCTGATAAAATAGTAACCATTTTCCAAGCACGGTATCCCAGTCTGATTCAGAAATAAAAAATCAAGTTTTTGCATCGACATGTTTGGTTACGCTGTTTATTAGTCGGTTTCTGCCACAATACTGTCAATACAACAATGTTTTATAAACTGCCGCACGAAACTTCGGTCTAATATGCGTGGGTAACTGCCCGACACAGTTTCTGTTTTCGTGCTGCCCTGCCCTGCTCTGGGCTGCCCCTACTGCGCCACGCAGCTCAATGTGCGCCTCGGGTGACACTTGTTGATGGCCCAGCATTGAAATCCACAGCAATTTGTGGAAGGGTGCATTTCTGTCACGTTGAACGATTCTCTTCGTTCGTCGTTGGTCCCGTTCTTGCAGGATCTTTTTCCGGCCGCAGCGATGTCGGAGGCTTTGATATTTTACCGGATTCCCGATATTCACGGTGCACTCGTGAAATGGTGGTAAGGGAAAATCCCCACCTCATCGCAACCTCGGAGATGCTGTGTTCCATCTCTCGTGTGCCGACTATAACACTCAAACTCACTTAAATCGTGATAACCTGCCATTGTAGCCGCAGTAACCGATCTAACGCCTGCGCCAGACACCTGTTGTCTTATATAGGTGTACTCTGAGTGTTTAAAATTCTATGTGTTTCATACGCATGCCTATACCAGTTTCTTTATCTCTTGAGTGTAAATGAAATATGTATCATACATGTATCAGGACTGAATGTGTCACTTCAATTGAATTTCTTCCCCTTTGCCTTTAAAGTCACTGGAGCCTTAAGCCCAGCAGGCAGTTATTGATGCCGAATGAATTAAAAAAGAATACTCCAACTTGTATAAGATATATCTCCACTGCCAAACTATTTAGACGGCTAATCTTTAAATAAAATCACACTGAGATAGACGTTCAGAGACATTTGCGTTTGAGTAGCTAGAATAGTCGTTTATTGCATATCGAGAGTTTGTTTTAGGTTCGCGTCGAAACGCACAAGCCAATAGTTCAATGTTTTTTAAATTACTGCTAAGACACCGCTGCCCATTAGGTGGGTGCCGTATTGTTCGTTAGATTGGTCACTTTGGTGAAAAAGGTGGCTATGTGTGTCTGAAGAAATTGTGGAAAGGATTCAGCAAGCACTTGTTCGCAGTCCAAGAAAGTTTGTTTTTAACGGGGTACGTAAGTGATCTAACGTTTGTTTCTCTAACATTAATTAAGTGAATACAAGAATAACTGAAGCTTATCCAAACTGTAACACTAGATATAGTGTGAAGAGTAGATATCAGTCTGGTTTCTCGTTATGAGATAGCTGATCCACTAAGGTTTTGATTTTATTTGTTCTGAAAATATATTGTATTTCCAATGTGTCAATTTTAAACAATGGCGTATACAAATTTCTACGTTTTTGGATGGAATTTTCTACGTTTTTGGATGCTCTCTGTCGAGCAGAATGGCTAGAAACAGCGTGCTATGCGGATTTTATGTTTCAATAAAAAGTGTTTTCAATGTAACTCACAATGAAATTGATTTTATTTTATATACAGCAAGCGGAGTAAAAGTACTGCTGAATCTTCCGAATAATCAACACAGTTATATGTTAAATGGCGACATTTTATATCGTTCTTCAATAAGAAATTACTTCACTACCTTTAGCCCCCCGTTAATTAGCTAGTTATGCATAAGCTAAGGTTTCATTATTGAGAAATGGGGAAGCTTGAAAAGGACCAATAATAAAAATAAGTATGAGGGAAAGCATATGATACGCTTATAAAGCCAATGTATCACCTGAGCAGTAATCATCATGGAAGATATCCGTGGAAATAGTGCCGCTGAAATTATCGCCGACAATACACAATTTTGATCACCCAATCAAATACAGGAGCTTCTGAAAACTAACACACTATCTCAGGAAAAATAAATAAATAAGTAATTGGCTCAAGGAAGTAACCTTTTATTAAGAAAAGGCGTCATTCTGATATGCACCCTTCTTGTGAGTTAGGTAATAAGACGGAATTTACTTCATTCCGTTACATTAATTGTTTCGACTGCTTGGTCATCTTTGGCACATAATCATCAGCACTGTTATTTGGTTCATTTTACATACAATTTCAGTTACAAACGATATGATGAAAGCCATTCTTACTTTGAGTCTTTATTTTACCTGTTGTACTACACAGCAGAAGCTGAGCTTTAAAGCTCAACAAAGGTAATATTACCGTTTCTTTATTATCTCGACCTTCGTAATATACTATCACTGCACCTTTTGTTTCCTGTTACTACTATGATTTTACAGACCTTGACGGAAACGGTAACTTGTAAAATGCAAGACCCAATAGCAACCGATATAGCAAAAATAAGAAACGCCTATGGAACAATACTGTTCCTTGTATGTATATTTGACATAATGACAATCTTAGTACCCACACAAACCTGAGCCCACAGACACTTTAGATGGGTTTCCGAGCTATTAGTGACGAAAATTAATTACATCGCTCAATGGTACCTTTCAATAGAATCAAATGTTGACAAATTATGAATTATTAATCGCCCATGTTCCCGCTACTCTCAAAGCGGAAGTATGATGTGTAAAATACTGTATTCACTAACTATATTAAGGACTGCAGTTCACCTCATGATTTTCTTAAATTACTCTAGTGATAAATGGAGAAAACATATCCAGCAAAATTCAATTAAAAAAACTTTCAGACGTTTCAACGATACACAAACGGGATACTTCATTTCCCACTATAGACTCCAGACGAAGAACAAATCAATTAAATGAAATCATCCATACAAAAACACTGCACTCAAAACGCAATCTGGCCATAAACTGCCATTTTGCAGGTTCGCATTTCGTGAAACTATACCACTTATAGTGTTAATGAATAATACTATCAATTTCAGTTTACAGCATTTACAATAAGGTAGTTGCAGATGAGGAAACAACAATCAAAAGTGAAAAAACACTAAAATTAATAGGTTCAAAACATACCTTACTCAGTGAAATCAGTTAATCATGGCAGCTGAGCGCACGCTCTTCCTCAAAATCTGAGGATCTTCATTTGGATATCAAATTGGTAATTTGCTGGTGACATACGTATTCTGCAAAGGGACTTCTTCCTTCTTATATGAAGATACACAGACCAAAACAGTCGATTTTTGGAATTTTCGACCGCCTGTGCACGTATCACCAAAACACTAAAAAACCAATTTGAACGAGAAAAGAATCTGCTACCCCCGGCATTCTTTCTCTTCTTTAATGCTACTGAGTCGGCGTATTAGCAATATCCATCTCCAGCCACGAGGATTTAAGGACTCGACAGTTGTGTTACGAGTATCTGACATAATGACTACTGGTATGCCACACAAGCGCGAAGCCAAAATAGGTTGATTGCAAATAACAATTCTGGTAGTCCATAAAACAGCCGCACTAGAATAGTAATATTAGAAGAGAAGATGGTTCAATGATTGCCGTTCATCTGAATTTACTCTTCCAAACAAGATCTTGTCACCGAGCGTCGTGGGTGTGCGGAAACACTCTTGCCTCGCGTCCGGGAGATCACGGGTTCGAATCCCGGTCCGGCCATCCAGATTTGAGTTTCACATGGTTTCCCCAAATCACGAATGCAGGGATGGTTCCTTCAATAGACCATGGCCAAAATTATTTTCCATTCCTTGCCCCCCATCCTTTCCCGCCTCTAAGGGAGCGTCCGTAAATTACGTGGTTCAGTCTAGGGGGGGGGGGTTGGCTGGAATGCTACGCTTGGCTGGGGAGGGGGGGGAGTGTCCGAGCCAGGCCACGTAGCTTTCCATTCATATTATTTGTCACAGTTAAAATGAGGTACAGAACACACAACAGCATGTGAATATTTATTTCCGTCATTTAATTATATCCGTACGTAATTTACGATAGTCTGACAAGAGTAAACAGTACAAAATGTCTTCTATAATCAATAGGGGGAAAAGCTACGTGCTACGTGGGAGGGGGAGGTGGTAGAGGCAAACGCCAATTCGGGCTACGAGCGACGGGTGGAAGGTGGGGGGTGGGGGGGGGTTCACAGAGGGCCAAAATGAAGCCACGTGGTTTATGGACGCTCCCTAATAACCGAGACGTCGACTAGGCGTAAAGACAGAATCAAAATAATACTAATCTTATCTCTGGCTTCAGCAAGAAGTTGAGAAAGCCTAAGGAATACTTCGGTAGTAATTGTGAATCTAAAACTCGTTGGTGCCTTGGATAATTTTTTTTTTTTGCTTATGTTTTTACTTGTCGACGACGAGGTCATTAGAGGTAGGAAAGTACTGGGGGGCGAGGAGCAGGAAGGCCATAGCCTTTTTGAAGGAATCATCCCGGCATTCGCCTTGAGAGATTGTAAGAAATCATGGAAAATCCAAATCTGGATGCTCGGACGGTGATTGGAACCACGTCCTCCCGAATGCGAGACCAGAGCCTTACCGCGCACCCACCATGCTTAGCGTCCTGGCTTAATGTGTGACGTTAAGATTCTCTTACAATCCTTCCTAATGCAACCTACCGAAATGAGAGTTAACAGGTTCTTAGACATTAAAAAACGGATCTCTGAAACGAAGCAAAGTTGCACGGATCGCAAAAGATTACTAAGCCGAACACAAGAGTTTTACGACGTTCGTTTAACGCCCATCACCTACAGGAAGTTACATCATAGCTATTGGCATTCCACTCGCCTAGTATAGTGTACGCAAGGCTTCCGACATGTCGAACATGCTGTGTTTCGTTATCTCTATTGCCGGTTGACAGTGTGTGGGCTGAGAGTTTGCCGCTAACCCGTGAAAGGTTACTGTTACATCGCTCCCACGACTTGCCCCCGACCTCTCCCACATATCTTTTCAAATAATTACTGCCGCATTCATCTCAAAATTTAATTCCGTTTTGTTGAATAAATAAGTAACTAATTAAAATGACATTGAAACGTATTTCGTATGTAAGTACGACCAATCTTTCTCCTCTTCACAAATAGAGTACTGTTCTCTTCATACAATAATGATATGAATATTCAACTGCACCTTGTTGACGCTATCTTTAATACAAAATTTTTGCCCCTGAAGGAAACTAATGTCTGCAGTGTAGTTATGAAGTTTCTGCTCGTGGAGAAAATATAATGGAAATAGTTGAAATAAGTATTCTGATCCACTTAATTTAAAAAAAAACTTCTGCCTGTCTAGGAAAGACCGTTCTGAAATATATCTACTACTGCTACAAAAGAAAGGAGGGGCAGATTATAATTATTTCAGGTTCGAAGCAGAACATTAGACGTTCTCGTGACAGTCTAGGTGGTGACAGCCAGCTTGCGACAGCTAGAAGAGACGTGACACCTGATGAAGACAGCAGAGCTCGCTAGCTGTCGAAATGTCGTGTTTATTCAACACCATCCGGCTGCAAATAATAACTAATGTTGCTATGGAGTCTGTAATGTATGTGGGCGCATTTTTCTTTACTGCAGTACGTAACCTCCTTGACATAAAACAAAACCCATGTGACTGTTAAGGATCTTTGTTGTACCGTAGATGATCATTGTTTCGGATAACACATTCAACTGTGGAGACAAAAGATTGTAGGAAGCACGAAAATGAATTTATTATCTAAAAACCTAATTTGCATGTCAGTAATTATTAATAAAACCTTACCTTTCGCTACACATTTCTTGGCAATTAACATTTGTCAGTCCCCAGGTTTCTTATCTTTTCGGTCTTCTCTCATCAAATGAGGATTTCCACTTACCTGAAACAGAAAATGGATTACAATTAAAATTAGATATATATATATATTTTTAAATTAACAGGATCTGTAAAGCAATAGTAAAACAACCGCATCACTGTTTTTATGGTAATAATTTCAGGAGCCGCTATTAAAATTGCTGACACTAGAAAACACTAGTTCAAAAATGCTATGCTAGTAGCGTGAAATTAACCTTGATGAGTTGAAGAAATTGCAGTTCAAACACTGAGTACAAAGATTTGTTTATTTAATGTTTTCTATCTTTTCAAATTAATAAAAAAGATAAATATTTATACATAAGCCAAGTATTTAGGCAATATCGACGCTCCACCAATATTAAATACATAAGGTAAACACATAATATCTTACTGCGCTTACTGCTGTAAGGGTAGGACTAACGATGAAAATTTAGCCGAAAGTGCGAGACACCCGCTTAAAACAGTGCATTTGACGTCTAAACCATTTTTTCGGCAGTCTTAATTCACCCAGGTGTTTTATAAAACTCCGGAAAGAAGTTTCTTCCATTCCAATTGTTCCTTCATTGAAACCTGAAATGTTTTGAAATTCTACTGATATATTTATCCAGAAACTATGACAGTTATGTGGGCGCCAACACTTATATTTCAATATTATATAAATGAGTGTTACTAGCAGACTATTTGTTACCGTTGGTTGTCTTAAGGACTTTGCAACTCTTCGATTCCGACGTCATGAGAACCGAGAAGAGATTAGGGATAGCGGGAAGGACTTCAACGATTAACTATTGATGGAAAGCGATTGGAAACCGAAATCCGGATGGCCAGATTGGGGATGGAACCAGTATCCTCTCGAATGCGAGACCTGAACATTAACCACGCAACCACGAGGCTTGGTTTCGACGATACGGTTGTGAAAATCAATTTTCTCAGTTGAGAATGACATATTGTTCATCAGTAACAGCTGGAGCCGGTATAAACGTGGGTTGTTTCCTTACTAGTTACCAACCCTTAGCTTAGATGTAACGCATACGAGGGTGATTTAACCTCAGGAAAATTTTTATTCCGCTATGTAACTTCAGGTTCTTTTTTATCAAAGTAGTATTTTCATAAACAAACCAAACCACTTGTTCTTTGTGTTGCAGGGAATATCGCCAAATGCCAGACAATAACACGTAAACTGTTGTGAACAGGATCATTCAGCCAGGCGTGAAAACAAGTGAATATTCAGATCATGAAGGACTAAATTTGCGCAGTATTTCTACAGCTAAGGCCAACGGTGCGCAGGCACTCAACAGTGCTGGCAGAAGTTTCGCAACGCTGAAACTTGCAGCTAAAGTTGTTTCCATCGTTTCCTGCTTCCCTTGTCCGCCTCACGCCTTCACGTCCTGATCAGTTTGGGAAGACTTAAAGCATCGTGTAAGCCTTTCTCTTTATTAGGCAACTTCCCTGTAACAGCAGCCTCTGAGCCAATGCCGTTCATATGCATTTTAAAATTCTTTCTTTTTTTCAATGATCCCTGCGCAGGAGAATTATGAGTGGTGAAACCTGAAATATTACCCTTGGAGATACTTCAAAATAATGACTGCGCAAAACTTTTTATGTTACAAGCAACCAGGGCACACTATCTGATCCTCTCTATCTTTCTTTTGGAGGCGTCCGTTAACTACGCGAGTATTTTTATCTGAAATTTTAACCCCCGTGCCTCTTTGGTGGCATCTAGTCGCACCCCCCCCCCCCCCACCACCACCACCACCAACGAGAGATTGAGATTGACTTCGTAACTTTTGAGACTTTTTGTTTTTTATCTCTACTGTCTTTGATGAGCCGGCAATTTAAAAAAAAATTACGTGAGAATTCCTATTAACTCCCCTCCCTCCTTGGTTAGATTTGCCAGAACACCTCAACCTCCCCGCAATTCTGACCTTAAGTAAAAATAAAACTATTATTTAGATAACATAGGGACTAATTATTGTTATCTTCTGTATGGAATATTTTGTATATTATTACAATACTTGTTTGCAAACTACATTATTAGTTTCCCCTACAGGTGCAAAAACGAACAAAATTTGGAGGGAGAGTCGCCTGTGTAGATGTAATACAAAAATCGGTCATATGAAACACATGGTCATATTAAATCAAGTATGTTGCCATACAAAATCCTGCTACTAGATAAGCCTCACCTCCTTCCTGGCTTATAGGGCATTCATTATGCTGTTACCTACAACCGTAGTTACTCTTCACGCATTTGAGGATATCACAATTTCAGCAAAAGAACTTATTCAACACCGTGGTATACACGTTGACTTTATCCAAACATTACAAAGCTAGTTGTATGGTTTATTTTTGTGCAAGCAGTTGAGAAAATTGTTTTAACAGGCAGTTGCTTCCTCACAGCAGAATTAGCTTTGAAGCTCTACCATCCAACTATCTTCCACCGTCTCACTGTTTCCTATACCCCTCACAAACGCAGCGTCAGATATGAGGACGACTGAAACTAGTGTACACGCTGAGAGGTGGTGGAGATACTGAGCGACGGGTCGCCAGCACATCAGCCGTCACATCTGTCCAGTTAGCGGCTCCACCCTGCACGCTCGCTGACGGCTCTAATTTAATGTCAGCGTAATTACATAGCACACGTCTAGCGCGTTTAATTCCTGTGGTAGACGGTCGACTTCCATTAGTTTGAAACACAATAATTTGACAGTCAAATATCCGAATCAGTGCTCCAAAATAACCGCAAAAAAAAGTGTTAGTTATGTGTTAGAAAATCAAAGTATATAAACAGAGTAGCGAATTTCAGCTAGAAGAAGAGATGCAGTAACCAGCAGAAATCAGATGACGTGATGATACGATCAGAGTAATATATATATATAATATTGTGGCGTTACATCTACACTATAAGAAGAATGAGGGGTGAAAGAGAGAAAATGGAATTGTGAACAAGGTATATTCATCAAAAGACTATCTCTTACCAATTTAAGTTTCTATAAAAATAATGTTTCTTAATAGCATCGAAAAACTTACAGCAGCGAGCAAATTTCCACCCAGGTGCTTCAATCATTAATTCAATGTGACGTAGCCATTCTAGTTCTCTACAACGTTTCTTGTACTGATGAAAATAAGTAGGGATAAACTTGACTATGTCTTACGGCAGCACACAATCGGGTACGAAGAAGTAGAATGGACCAGTCATCTTTATTTCGGCTTAATGCGATTTTTCGTGATCATATATGCGATTACTAGGAATTTCCTCAATTTCCGCCAAAGAGACAATAAAAAAAAAAAGACTCTCAACACATAAATAGCATAGAGGTTCACAGAGAGATTACTCCAGTACATTGCACACTATTACAACAAATTAATGGGAATGTTAGGCATAAAATTTGCGACTCGGTGTTACGATCTTCACAACTTTGCAGACGAAAAAGTCTTAAAATAAAAAAGTTAAAAACAAAGAAATCTACGTATGTTACTTTGTTTAAACTGCTCGTTTCCACTCTCTCTGCCATACTTTTTTGTTAACACGAAGCATAAAGGAGAGAACAGCACTTAAAATAAACCAACGATAAACTTTATGTTTAGTCTAATAGCCCAGTTCTACCATGGATGATCAATTATTTGTGTGTGTGTGGTTTTGAAAAAATTGTGTGGGTTTTGGATGTTTATGTAATATATTTTCTTGTGCGGTAGAGAATTTTCCCAGGTACGGTGGGAGTCGGACACAGGTCTCTGGGTTTACAATCCAGTTATACAAGTTAAGCGCGTCCGAAAGAACCCGTCAAGGTGTCGCGACTCTAAGAGAATTCTAAGGGGACGACACAAACCTGACTGACTTCAACAGATGGGCGCCTGGATATCGGGAACTTCATCCAAGCAAACGAGGACACAAACGTGACACTGCGATATGATGATTGGCAATATAATGGTAATACGGAACATATCAGCGTCAATAGAACAAACATTAGTTTTCTTGTCATGATGAAAGAGTGTTTAAAATGACATCCCGTTCTGACCTCATTTCGAGAACCCTATTTTTGGACATAACTTCGCCTCGAACGCTAAGCTACTTGACTTTTAGACTACTCGACTGTGACTGATCGCAACCAGCTGTTAAAGTGATGTGGGATCGGAGACTTCATCATACCACATGCTCTAGCGGCCGCGTAGCATGCGTTGGTGAAGTTGCTGACAATCTCAGTTTCAGTGTCCATAGTATTTGCTTAAAAGCCTTTTCTTTTTCAAGCGAAGATGCTGAATAGTGTTAAGATTCAACTCAACAGAAGGAATTATAATAAATGTAATATTCACAGTCCCTTATTTTTTTTCTTGAATTCTAACATTGCATCTTACTTTACCGATATTAATTGATGTTCCGTTAATGTGGTTGTAATAATTTTCGTAAGTGCTGTAGTATTCAGGGACGCTACCACATAGCCGCTGTTGAGTAATAAAATTCAAACAAAATATTTTGTTTGACCAATTATTATAAAACCATCTCTGTTACGCATACGTTACGGAATTTCACGCAAATAATTCTCACTTCTGTAGCATAATTAAATGAAACAAAAAGGAGCAAATAAGTGATTAAACAACAGATCAATTAACGAAATAGGATAACATTGTTTCATTGATTTCTGCCTGAAGTAACATAGTCGCAAGATGTCAGATTAAACAGTCACAATATTAGAGATATCTTTTTATTTTGCTCATAATATGTTTTTATTTTTTTTTATTTTACGAAGCGACTATTTTAGAAAACGATATTTCTAACACAAAACAAACTTTGACGGATATTAATTTTAAGAAGTAATTTATCACTTTATATAACGAAACAATATTTCACAATAATACTGAACAAAAAATCATTTAGCAACCCAATAACACTTTAAAGTTCAGTTTCTTCAATTTTCTTCTTGTAAAATCTATTAGGATATATAGGAAGCAGACCTTCCGGAAGACGTCCTTTTCCATGGATATAATGACAAATTGTTTGAGTCTCTGCTGAGGCACAGAAAATAGACAGCCATTTCTCAGCAGTTACACCAAGCGTGGTGGTGTAACGGATAGTGTTCTGTCCTCGCATTCGGGAGGACGGCGGTTCGAATCCCCGTCCGGGCATCCAGATTTGGGTTTTCCATGGTTTCCCAAATCACTCCAGGCAAATGCCGGAATGCTTCCTTAAAAAGGCCATGGCCGAATTCCTTCCCATTCCTTGCCCCCATCCTTTCCCGTCTCTAAAGACCTCGCTGTTGAGAGACGTAAAGCAGTTAAAAAAACCTCAGCAGTTACAACTGCCAAAGGACATTTACGGTTCGTGATTAATGTATATATGCGTGTGCCTCCAGAATGAGTATTAGGAAGTTCCTTCATAGATGCGACTGAATAAAGCCATCGCAAAATGTGATATTTGTTTCTCTCAAGAAAATAACTTTACAGATATTTAAGGCTTTTTGTTTTTCAAATATTCAATAACCAATAAAATTTAAAGTACTTCACGAATAGCTGCCATTATACTGATGCGGCATCAGAGTAACATCGTATTTCCAAACTGCTGTAAACGCGTTTCAAGCCAATTACTACCGTGCGACACAAAACGAGTGATATGACGGGCAACACATTTTGATTGGCCATTAATTTTGAAGCAAATTAAGCCTACACGTCGCGTAACTTTTTGTGTTATTTGTAACTTTACCATACAAATCTGTTAATTTAAAAATCTGTGTGACCTATGGATCTGCTTACAATTATTCATGTTCGGTAATTATCTTTAAAAAAAACATTTAATATATGAGAGTGATTCAGCGTTTATTAAATTACTGATGATGGGTTCACGGAAGTTATATGCAAGCAGCAACAGGACGCTCGATTAGTGTAACTCTTTAATTCTGAAAAAAGTAAAAACCACAGGACACTGACGAAATGTTTTTGTAAAGTAAAGGCATGTTGTACTTGTCTTGAGTTAAACTTCTAAGAGGTGAGGTGCTGAAAGCAATGGCGCTGGTATACTGCATAGGATGACAAACAAAACTGATGAACAAAGTTGTGCATCGAATTAGTATTTTCTGTTTTAATCTTTCATTTGTTTACCGAGCGTGGTGGTGTAACGGATAGCGTTCTGGCCTCGCATTCGGGAGGACGGCGGTTCGAATCCCCGTCCGGGCATCCAGATTTGGGTTTTCCATGGTTTCCCCAAATCACTCCAGGTGAATGCCGGGATGCTTCCTTCAAAAGGCCATGGCCGAATTCCTTCCCATTCCTTGCCCTCATCCTTTCCCGTCTCTAAAGACCACGTTGTTAAAAAGGGACGTTAAACTGTTAACAAAAAAAAAAAAAAACCCTTTCATTTGTTGAAGGAGGGAGGGGCAGGGGAAGCCATGCAGAACTTATATATTATTCTTTTCGGTTACTGGAATCTTCTGCTCCCAATTTATTTTTATTTTTTAAAATGAAAAAATACACTACAAACAATTATGTATCGAAAGAAAACAGTGGTAACAAATACTGTAAATAAGAAAAACACAATTTACGAAACAAAATACTTGGATAAATTAATAATTTAATATAGATCATAAAAATAGCAAATAGAAAAGAACTTTTGATAATGATGAGATGAGAGAGCTCACTATGAGCTTGGTTTATTTCCTAGCTATTGATAGGTATACGGGTGCTGCTGCAAATGCATTTCGGCTATTGCAGGTAGGGCCTGCAATATGAGATGTGTGAAAAGTATTCTGGTGTCTTCTTCGAAATCTTCTTATAAAATGGACAGGGTAATTATGCAGGGAGGATAAACCTATTTTCGTATAGTGCTTTTATGGTGCAGAAAAACTTACATTTTTTTTTTTTTTTTGTCAAAACTGCAAATTATGGAATGTTTATCTGTCTGCAAGCATCAAGCAAAACCTAACTATAGTTCTCAACGAAACTACACACACTTACCACATATGTTATTGTTTAAGATATAGGTTTTGGTAACGTCTAGATCAGCGTTTCTCAACCTTTTTCAACCCGAGGACTAGTAAACTAAAAAATAATTCAGCAGACCACAAAATTATATGGGTATAATTTCTTACCTATGTGTAAAGTATTAACATATGAGACATAGTTTATTGGATCATTACAACTTAACAGATCTACAAGGATGTTTCCAAATCCTATAGAATCACAATTTCGAAACTGGAAGAGAACTATCAAAAGTAAATTATATGTTGAATAGATTCCTAATACTTAATAACCAAATGAATAATAATGTTACTGTAGGGTGGATGCTTCAATATACCATTGACCTACATGCACAAAATAAGAGAATCTAGACCTGACGCCTTGTATTCTTTTTTACTTCAATACTCTTATGTCATCAACTTTACCACATAGCGCGGTTCCTCACACCTACAAGACCCGCAGAATAAGGCCATTAATTTGATCCTTAAACAAACGGCGTTCTTTTTGATGCCAACTAAAAATGAATAGACCATTTTAGGAACAATGCTTTCCTATCGTCATCTTGAAAATGCCAGATCTTTGCCTGGTCACTAAAATATTTGTGGCTTTTAAAAATTATGCTTATTGTTTGTAGTTGCTTACAGCCTTATACAGTACAAATATGGTATTTAAATTTATGAAATTCTGTCTGCGGACCACCTAAATCATCTTCACGGAACACTAGTCGCCCGCAGAAAACAGGTTGCGAAATGCTGGTCATGACTATTTGTGCAAGAGAATTAAGATAAGAATGTGCCTCATTTATCAAATTTTACATTGGTTATCATCCAAAAATCCTTGAAAAAGGCATTAATGTTTATCATTTCTTGTGTATCGTATTTTGTGAAGCATATGTTATGCTGGTGAATATTAACAAATATATTTATGAATAACAGTCACGCCAATGCAATTGAATTTGTTGTTTATGGCCCACAATATTCAGACTATTAATTATCCTCGGAGTGGTCAGCCAAGTGTTAGCTAGCCACTCCGTTAGTGGATTACGGCGTGTTATTTAGACGAGAACGGTACAAATTCTCATATTTCAACACATGCAGGCCGTCAGCTCGCATAAACAAATTGAGAAGTACTTTGACATAGTCTGTAAATGAAAAACCCATAGTTCTGGTCGAAATACTAGTGAATTTAATTAATATCGTTTCTTGACATAACTTATATAACATTTATGTTATATTGAAATACGTTTCCGATACAATTCACAAGCTATTTTAGCTCGAGTACAGAGAGCCTGTGCTCGCGGCATACTACCATCTCCGAGCGGCTAGACACATACACTGCTTCGCACCTTACTTTGCTACAATGCCGGCACAAAACCAATAATCGCTGCCGCACAGCTGTGCTGTCCAGCGTCAAATATTCTTACATAGCTTAAATAACAACACTTTGCTACCCCGATTACTAAACAAACTATAGACTGTTGGAAACCCAACAATATTACAAATGAGTTGCAAACATTATTCAGTATATTTACAATTAATAAATGCAACATTATTGAATAATGATAATAATAATAATTATTATTAAGAGAGATTTCCCTCACTATAGAGGTTTTACTCTAACACAACAATAAAAAACTCGGAACACAGATCTTGACTTCATCTTCTCAAAATATTTCTCCAGATATTTTGATCTTGTATATCTTCCTTAGAAAAGGGGTTCTTGGAGAAGATCAGCAAGAATATGAAGAAAAAGTAAGAACTACGGAAATAATAAGGCTAATGGAAGTGAAAGAAGAAATGTATGAAGTTATAGAACGAAAAAGACTGGAATGATAAGGCCATGTAAGAAGGATGGAAGACACTTGAATACTAAAACTAGTACAGGAATGGGAAGTTAAAGGAAGGAGGAAAAGAGGACGGTCCATGTTTACCTGGCTACAAAGTATACAAATAGCAAGATTTGGAGCAGAAGAGTAAGATATAACAATAATAATAGTAAATTAATAATAAAAATGATTGGGTGAGGGGGTTAGTAATAATGTTAAAATATCCAGCATTAACCGTCTACTGCAGTCGCCAAATTTCTTTCAGCTAAAGAAAATATTTTCACCAGAAGATGGCGACAGTGTTTGCGATCGCCGAAGTACTCGTATGGTGTGAGAACACTTCATTAACTCGGCTTGATACCCGAGAACATTTTATAAATTCTCAACGCCATTCTTATGACAGGAAATATTATTGACACATCATCACTCTAATAATCACATTGATTTAGCACGGAGGTGATCATTCCTATCCATTGCAGACATTTCGAGAATTGATTACTATGGTCGAATTTTAATTAGTTGCAATTGATTCTCTTTTTGAGGAGGTTCTATCTGTTGATGCTACTGGGATATTGGTATTCGAGAGAGAATAAGCTGCTATAGTGCTGGCCAGAACAATTGGCGGGTCTCCTAGAATGCGCCGTTGCCAAACCACGCGCGTAACAGTTGTATTCACCTTTTTACTTGAAGTAATAGTTTATACTGTATTTTAAATAATTTATAATCGAATTTTGTGATAAAATATTGATTTATGTCATTTCGTTAAGAAAGTTATGTTCGTGTAAATGCATTTGATATAACTGAAGAATACTTTCTCGAGAAATTAAGAAAACGTATTGAATTACTCTTCTTTATTTTATTTGTGGCTAAGCACGTATTAAATTTTATTTACAACTAAAATCAAAATTATACTTTGTTATCCTCTGCACTGAAAAACTTGCAAAATTGACGACAAAATTATATATATATATATAGACTATAGAATTAAAATTGCTGTATACCAAAAATTTATATGTAGAAAAGAAGTATGGCCACTGCAGTTCTTTTTATAAAAATCAACCATAATAAAAGTAAGCAAAAATGTTATATTGTCATCATGAATATTATTAGAAAGCCAAATGTTTTTAAGCAAAATTAATAATATCCAACAATAATATCGTAACTTACTACCAACAATAAAACAAGTTAAATATGAGTTTGGGGTTTTAAATAACATTAACACAGCAAATGTTTATAGTATCTTAAACTGTTAAGTACAAGCTATTAAAGTTGCTCAGTAATTGATAAGTTTATTGCGTAATATGTTAAATGTTCTTTAATACCTTACTTGTCATTATTCATCTCCATCAACGCCTTCTTCTTCATCATCATCATCTTCCACTTCTTCGCTGCTCTCGTTCTCTGTCGTTGAATCTTCGTTGAGGTTGATTATAAGAGGCTCGATTACATTATCTCGGACCACTTCCTTTTCGAAATCTTCTGTTTGCAGTTTTTCGGTATGGTAAACACATTTCTGCCACTGTTCGACGGTGACGTTTTCCAAGGCTTTATGCAACAAACGTTCGACATCGGCGATTTTGAAAGTGTTGTTTTTCTCCGCCACTTCTCTTTTGACTTGGGCCCAAATGAGCTCTATCGGATTGTACTGGCAATGATAAGGGGGTAATCGGACTACTTCATGTCCTCTTTCGTTTGCAAGTACATCCAACTCATACACCGGTTCTTCTTTATTCATGCGAACCTTCTCCAGCATCTCAGCTCTAGTCTCCGTAGGCAAAAACGAAATTTTCTTTTCTGTTAGCCAAGCAGCTATATCAGCTTTCGGCGATTTGGTTGTTGGAGCTCGGTTTATCACTGCCGAATGATATTTGGCGTTGTCCATGACGATGATAGAACCTTCCTCCAAAAAATTCAAAAATCTGTTGAGAAACCAATCTTTAAACGTCGTTGTATTCATTTCTGAGTGATAATCTTCAGATTTGTTGGTTTTGCTGCATCTGTAGACCAACTTACTTTCCTGGAG
Organism: Vandiemenella viatica; assembly: GCA_031002005.1. Taxonomy (NCBI): domain Eukaryota; kingdom Metazoa; phylum Arthropoda; class Insecta; order Orthoptera; family Morabidae; genus Vandiemenella; species Vandiemenella viatica. The sequence goes on from JARYHS010008074.1 coordinate 254,242,711, forward strand.
AAAGCCTGTCTTTGCTGAACCCGCATGCAAAACAATTAGCCTTGCCCCTTTTCCGACAGGTACCTTTAAGCCCCCACTTTGATTTGAATTCTGCCAGATATTTTTTAAAGAATGGTTCTGAGTTACCCAAGTTTCATCTAAGTAAAAAATGGGTCGCGTGTCACCTGAGCTACGAAGGGAGCTCATTTTCCTCAAAAATTTGACTCTTGAGGACACTAAGTCGTTTCGCTCAAGCAAAAATCGCCTACCATCATTCTGACGCCTGTATTTAAACCCTATATTGTTCAATATGCGTCTTACAGATCGTGCAGATCCTGTAAAATTTATCTTCTCTTTTAATATTTTTCTTAATTTTTCTGAGGTAGGGTACTCACCACGGTCGTAAAATTCGTGTACTGTTCTCCTGACAATGTCCCTGTCAAAGTCGTTAAGCTTTGTTATAGTGCTGTATTGTTTCACATTTTTCTTTGGAGAAACAAACGTAGGCGATTTTCCCTCACGACACACTCGCTGGACAGTTCTCAAACTGACACCACAAGCTTCAGCGCAAATAGCCTGTACATTCCCTAAATTTCTTCGCAATATGGTTGTTTTTTGCGGTAACAAATCACTACAGTTTTTTATTTCATTAACATCAAGTACGTCCATATTTTTCAAGTCTTTTCTTACCAGCGTGCATGTAGAAGACAAAATTTCACCATCATTGTCCACAAGGAGTTTGAAATATTTATATACACTGTGAATGATAGATTTACTCTGCCGGCGAAACTCTGTTGTCTTCTTCAGCCGCGGTGGTTCTGCTGTCGATGACGTGCGTCTTGTTGGAGTCGTTAGTCCGGAAACACCTGGAGTAGGAGAATAAGTCTCTTCCTGAGTATCCATTTTTAGTAGCACGATTCTCTTGCTAAATTACCGTTATTACAATTTACTGCACTTTTTGTTCGGTAAAATTAGGACACTAAATTACTGTAATTAATAAATAACTAAAACGAATTATTTAAATCGCAAAACGCTAAAATCAAAATATTCTCTCTCGAGCAAGCTCACCCTCACACTGACACACTTTCTAACTCCGATTCACAGGTTCACACATTTTTTGTGTGTTGAAAGGGAGGTGGAAGGTTTGGGGTGGGCTGCCGCTTGGACTAGGCAACACAGGCCGCACAGCGTTGCAATTTTCAGGTGATAGAAAGAGAGCGCATCGCGAGTTTGTCCCCAAGTACGGCAACAGCGCGTTAACACTGACCCGCCAATTCTTCTGTCCACAGCTATAGTGGTTTCTCATCAGTGTAATTGTTTCTTACCAGTCACATAAACGTCTCCCCGATAAAGTAATGAGATCAGAGACGGGATGTATGGTTCAGCCGGGAATCCAGTCTTAGCTCATGTGTTATTTCTGTCAGATAATGGCAATAATTTATTTTTGGAGCGAAGATCATGGAAAATTTGCAATTTTGCTTTGCGAGATGATCAAACGCACCATGTCGTTGGCAGAATGGACGTATTGGTACCGCTGAATTTGAACCTAACAATGTTGGTATGATACAAGACGATAATCCCCAGTGATGGCTTCAATTTCAGCTTTAAAAAGCGTAGTAGTCACTGCCTATTATCGAACCATCAGTGTATATTCATAAGGTTCCGGCCAATTACAATACCGGTAGATAGTCACATACCAGTTACTGATTTTGGTGCATGTGTTCACCGGACAGCATGACCAGATGAACCTCTATTACACGCACGATAAATTCATACTGAAAATAAAAATTGATCTGTTGAGTTATCCAAGACTTAGATGTAATCGTGATAGGGTGACATCTTCCGGGAGGCCATAGCTACCACGTGACTGCTTTCCTATTTCCAATATCTGTTAGTTACTAGTGTTCAAGATTAGCAGATTTCCTCAAAACACTTTAATGTTTTATTATTAATATTTATTTCTTTTTCTGTCATGTGTTTGATTATGAATTTCCAGCTTAAAAATTCCCTTTAAATGGGAAGTAAATAGAGCGAGGGAGAAATGGTAAGTATCGCCTGAATCAGCATTGTGCTCGTTGGCGTCTTAGTTGAAACTCCAGTGTATAAATGTATTGGTTTATATCAGCAATTGCCCCATATGTTTTTCACGGCTATTGATTCTCTTTTCTAAAATAGGTGCACCTACTCGTACAATCTAAGCCGTATCGTTGAAATGCTCGATAAAGTGCAATGGTGACTTTTGAGTCAGAAATCCGTCAGACTCTGGTTGGCGACAAAGTTTCATGTTCATCCTCTCCATCGTATATGTACAATACATTATACTGAACATTCTGCAATCAAAATCTCCAGTATAGACCGCTGTACAGCAGCATTAGATTACAGACGAAGAGGTGAAGCAACTCAGGAGATGCAGATGTCAGCGAAGTTCCTTCCCTATGAGACAGCGGCAGGTGCGCATGACGTCAGCTGTTGCACTCTATGCCAGTCATTAACTTCAGCCAATGAACCATTCCAGTTACATTTTTAACCTCGTCAATTTATGAAAATCTAACGTTTCGCCCATCATTTTGCGACCTTCTTCAGAGGATTCTTAGATTTTCATAAATTGACGCGGTTCAACCGGGACAACCAAGATAACATCGACAACGACGGCGGAAGTCTGCACACCCACTATCTATATTGTTGTTCACAAAAAACAATAAGGACGATTTGAAGATATCATTAAGAAAGAATGTTCTTCTTTATAGAAGAACTTGTAAAATGGTTTGCAGTGTGGTATGACAGCCATACAATAAGTTGATAACCGTTGTCTCACCTCCCTCAGAAAAAAAAGCAGCCAAGACAGTGGCTGTGCTCTTATGCTAACTGGCTAGTGTTCTAACTGGAGACTACTGACGGAGCTATCGCACAGATACAGCATCAGGGAACGGTCAATTAAAAATTAGACAGACAGCAGATGGATTCTGCCAGTGCTGGCTATTCAAAAAGAAACAAGCGGAAAGGTAGCTTGCTCGATAAACGAAATGTTACACGGCAACACGAAGTAAAAGCATGATTTGGAAAGACAGTTATTTAATTTTCTCCTAGTGGCCATGATAATTATGGATAGCAAATGCCTCACACAACAATGCGAGAACTTATTATTAGGTTCCAAATAAATGACGCTGAGATATCACTTGCAACATTCTTCTGTTGCGATACAACTCTAGTTACTACTCTTGTCAGTATGATCAAGAACCTGGTTCTAAAAAAGGAAGTTTTGGGGTACCTGCTATATCTACACGGCACTCTGCAAGATTCATATCTGTTACCCGAATGCAAGGTATATTTCGATGCACAACACTTTTTACATCATAATAAACCAAAATCGAAAGGAACATTCGAGTAGAGAACAGTGTATAACATGGAAAAAATGATATTCTTGTAGACAACAGCTAAGTACACACTATTAGCAGAGGGTACTGAACATTTATGGGAAATGTTTTGCAAAATTTAAAGGTTCTAACTACTATTTACATTTCACCCGTACAAACGTGGTGGAAAATAATATCGCATTAATTTTTTCCAAAGTTTTTTTATAATAATATAGGAATTCTTAGTTAAGCAATTATTGCCAGAAACATGATATTATAAATGTAAAATAGTCTGTAAGGGATAAACTACGTAGCTCCGACGAGGGGGGGAGGGGTCGGCTGGATAGCTTCGTTGGGCTAGATTGGGGGGGTGGCAGTTTCGCCCCAGGCCACGTACCTTTCTATTCATATTATTTCACACAGTTAAAATGAGGTACAGAACACAGAACAGCATGTAAATATTTATTTCCGTCATTTAATTATGTACGTAATTTACGCTAGTCTGACAAAAGAAAACAGTACAAAATGGCTTCTACAATCAATAGGGAATATGCTACGTGCTACGCGAGGGGGAGGGGTGTAGAGAGAAATGCTACATCAGGATACGTGCGGGAGGGGGGATTACAGGAGGCCAAAATGAAGCTACGTGGTTTATGGACGCTCCCTGACGAATTCTTGAACTATCTTCGCGAGTCATCAAATTTGCTGCTTACTGTAGTTTCGGAAACACAGAACCCATAATCTCCTTCCAATAAAATCATGTTGACATTTTTATTATTTAAAACATTACCAAAAATGATTATTTTTAATTCTGGAGATGCTTAGTTATCACAATTTTCACAGAGTATCCATGATATCCCGCATTTAAAAGCAAATTCAGTACACCAGCTTCGATCATTCATCCTTCCGTGGAATACCTGGAAAATCCTAAATCCTCAGTCACTAATTAAGGTCGCTAGTGAACACAAATTATTAGCAGCATAAATTTAATACGATATTCTGTACGAGCCAAGAAAATGTACGTAAGGCTAGTCTCACAATTGAGAATGGAAGAATGCTATATCAAGAAAAAATAAACATTTGGCAGTAATATTTGTGTCATAAGAATAAAATTTCGAGTTTAACTTCATGTCGAACGCCATGACGTAATTTTTATTTCTGACTCGTTTGCACGATACAGGAGAATCAATTTTCATGAATATAACTTTGAATATGAACATTATGAGTGATGCAATAATCTGGCAGAAATTTTGAGACATAAATAAACGACGCACAAACCGGCTTTCTGTCTTGCTTTGTGCAACTCCAGTGTAGTTCGACGCAAGAACAACTTGTAATATCAGTTCTTCAAGTCACCTTACAACAAAATTGAATACCTACAAGTATTAAATCTATAAATCCACAAATCAGTACCGATGGATAGGACGAGATGAGAAAACTTGTTAACCACCGTTATTTTCACTGACCTCCGACGAAGTGGTATACCACGTTGCTAGTCCAACAGATTGGTGTGTCCGGGAAAATTAAAGATTAACCGAAACTTGTATTGCCATCATCGTTCTCTTCTTTATCACTTACTCCGGTGGTTTTATAAAATGAAGTGTCCCTTGGTGGGAGATGGATTGGCTGGAAGATTCTAAATTGATGCAAGTTCAGGATATTCATTCAAAGAAAGGGATGGGTCTTTTAGGACATATGTGTGAACATAAACAGAAAGTTCCATTTTTTCACAGCGGATTTACAGATCGCATTAGTCCAGTATTATGATTTATTTTCAAATCACTTTAAGAGAAATCGCATAATTCGGCAAAAATTATTCGTAGAAATCATGAGAAATCAGCTTTTCCATACACTAGTTAGAACGCTGTCATTTCTCCCATCATCTAATTCTAAAATTAGTATTGGCTCTTACAGAGAGATTTTTTTGTTGATCTGAAAAAGCGGATGTACTCGTAATCTATAGATATATGTACAGAATTAGATTTATGTCTGTTTTTTTTTATCGTATTTCGTCTGAAGGATTAAGGATGTGAATGATCTATCAAACAAAATTTGTGTGTGTCTGCCCGTTCTTATCGCCTCAACAAAGGGAGTTTTAAAAAAGATTTTGGGCCTTTACGATTCACATGTTCTCACTTAGAATATTGGCTACCAGCTGTGGACGCTTGTAACTAGCCTAAGACAGCCAGATGCCGCTCTATTCGCGCTTCTAATGGTGAAACTGAAAACATGCGTAAGCAAGAATAATTCCTATAATTTCTTCACAAGTAAATCCGTCAGTGAATATTTTTTCACATTTATATATCATTTGACTCACTATTAAAATTGATCACGAAGAGATTATGAATTAAATGAATTACTAACATCCTTGGCTGGAATTCCTGGAAACGTGGAGTGGGATTGGGGAATGGCAATCCCGCAATTAGTGAAGTAATTGTGTAGCACAGTGCTTGTTAACCTGTGGTTAACAGTTAGTCCGGGAAAATACGTTCCCAGGTGACATCAAGGAGCGTGTCGTTGCTTTGAGGCTTAAGGTAACGACCGTTTTAGGAGCTTTGGCCTTAAGGAACTGAGGTACGTGCGGATAAGGACTGGTATCGTTGATTAATAATATACAAATCAATTTTAAAAAAATTGCCTATCTTGGTGGTCCATAGAATTATTTTTGACATTTAATTGGTCCTGTGCTTCAGAAGGGTTGAGAAATGGTGCTGCAGCACATTCTTAATTGAGTATAAATTTGTTGCCACGTTAATGTCACTATCTATAGTATCTATACATATACGAAAAAATAAACGGAATATATTATAACTACATTTTATAAATTTACTTTGTTTCACAGATATTTGAAAAGCCAGTCATCGATGAGGTAAGCTTTATCTTGAATTTAGTATTAATTCCGGCAGAGTCTGTGAATCTTGAGATAAGAGCTCGGCACACGTTGTAGATATACATCACCCAAGTCGAAATGTATCGAGAGCGACTTACATCCGACGCTGCTCTCTGATTGGGTAACGGATCGACTCTGCTGGTGGATGACAGCTGATATCGACCGATAATTATCTCGGGCCTTTGTTCGGCTCTGCTCTTTGTAACCACCTGCTGAATCTGACGAGGCGCTGAGCTGTAGGCTACATCCAACACGAGGGATTGCATTACACCTCAAGCTCGTTATACGTAAGGCAGGTAACGTCTTTAACAGTGCAGCGCGACAAGAACGTCGTCAGGACAGTCGTAGACGATGCCATGACCAGAGCCTCAACTTGTAGAAATAAACTTCTCTAAAAACACAATAAATTTTTCTACCTGTTTTTAATTTTTTTAATTCTTCCAAGACTTGCAATAATTTTTTCAACTCTTTTGAGTTTTATTTACACGCCACACTTGAAAGACAACTTGAACTCTATTTGAAAGTAACTTTGTTATTATTTTTTATTAATATTTATAAATTTTTATTATTTTCTAAGTGAAAAAAAACCTTAGTACACAATCTGTGCACGGAACTCTGATTGCAGGAAACTAACTCGCACTGGTAATGCTAGTTTTAGTTCAGTGTTACCCTTGTAGCTACAGCGCTGTGTGATGGATTGGAACAGTCTTTGGCTGGAGGAGATATAAGGACATATCGCGCCAGGCGGATAAACTATGATTATAATCGTACTGTGACAAACGTAAGAAATGTTGTGAAGCTAGTTACTAATACTCTGTATTGAAGAATCTGTAGAAGGTAAATCATAATAAGTGTAAGTAAGCCGATGCAGCTAGTAAATGAAGAAAGCGTCCTGACACAGGCAACATACTGTCGAATTAGCATTACTGAAGAATTAAGTTCACGCCAAGGCAGCTTTGAGAAACGCTGTTGAATAAAATGAACCTGAATTATAACGAGTTATAAACGATTGGGGTCAAGAATAATTGCAATTTAGTATGTAAAGATGTAAGTTCAGTAAATGTACAACTGGGAGATGAAAATCAGTGTTCGAAATCGGATATCGAAATCAATAGTATTGACTGAAAGCAGAAGAGTTAACCAACGTTAAAAATAGAGAAGTATAAATATACTGCTTTCCAGGTAAGTGGAGTACTGATATGTTTAATGATATAGGGAAGAGCCTACATTCGGCGTTCTTTTTAGATACTAAAGAGGACGCATAATGTAGTCCCTCTGCTAGAAGGCGATAAACAGTCCACAAAGCGATAAAGAAGAATAAATTATTATTAGTTAAGAGATGTCTTGAAATCAAAATCAGCTTATAATACGTAAAAAATGTTTAGTAGAGAATTAAAACTCTTTTCTATCAGTGGTTAACCTTTATAGGAACTGATATCCTTCATTTCTAAGTAATGTTGTAGGATTATAATATGGTTTTTTGCATTACATTGAGGCGTGTATTTTAAAGAGGAATGAAGTGAGCAGCGTTGAAGGATAGGTGTGGAAAAAAGGCATGAAAACTGCACGCAGACTGGGCGAAGCGACTACCTGTGCTCTGATATGCCAATTTATATCTGCATTGTATGGCTAGAAGGTCTGGCGCTCTGTGGAGGCACAAAGCACGTGCGACCCCGTGTCTCCGTCCTTAATTGGCCACGTGTCTACCCCACCAGCTGGGGCTGATTGTTTTCTCACCACGTCATCAGAGTACGGCAAAGACTTGGCACAAACAACGAAACTACAGTCTACAAGTAATTTGATTCAATCCGATTTTTTTGGAAGTAAAAATATTTTATGGAGACACGATGGCAAATATGAAATAAAATTCGAATCATTATGATGTCTCTAAAAACTGACATAGTGATTTTTTTTCACGTTGTACACACGGCTTGAATTCCCAATTTACCAAACTTTTTGCATTATGTTGTCTCCGTGTAATAATGTAGTGAAGAAAAATGATGAGATGGGCTTTATTTAAATTTTTTACTTAAGGCTTTAACGCCTCGTCGACGTTAAAATCATTAGAAGCGGAATGGGATTGAGGGACAAGGAACGGGAAGGAATTCAGCCATGGCCTTTTGAAGGAAGCATCCCAGGATTCGCTGGAGTGATTTGGGGAAACCACGGAAAACCCCAAATTTGGAGCCTGGATGGTTGTGCAGCGAATGATAAATAGTGAATGTGAGTAACGTATTTAGTTTTAGATGGATCTGAAATTTAATTGCAACCATAAATGTGAGCTAAGGTTCTCTGACAGTTACATTTGTACGCGTTACGGTAGCAACTATTTTGTATGCGTCTTAGATACACTGATCAGGCAGAACATTATGACTACCTACACACTATCGATACAAAACCGTCCAGGAGATAGTAGCGTCACCTGACGAGGAATGACTGCTAGACATACGTACGGTGCATGTAGTATCAGTGACCATGCTATACGTGTTAAAGAATGAGGAAAGCGCGCGATCTATCTGAGTTTGACCAAGGGCATATTGTAATGGCCCAGAGGGTTGATACGAGCATTTCAGAAACTGCACGACTTGTCGGATGGGTGTTCGAGGAGTGCTGTGGTGAGTGTCTTCAACAAGTGGCGAAACCAAGGTGAAACCACGTCCAAAGATCCAGGGGTTGGGCGGCCACCCCTCATTACAGATGTCGCACGTTGCAGGCTAGGCAGACTGGTAAAAGAGCGCTTGCGGCGAATTGTGGTGGAACTAATATCAGTCTTTAATGCTGTGCAAAGTACATGTGTTTCTGAACTCATAGTGCACCCTTCACTCCTAACGATGGGCCTCCGCAGCCGGCGACCCCTGCATATGGCATATGTTAACACCACGACATCGCCAACTACTACTGAAATGATCACGTGACCATCGTCACTGGGCTTTGGCGCAGTGGCAAAGCGTTGCATGCTCTGATGAATCCTGATATTTTCATCATGCAGATGGGAGGGTGCGAATCCGTCGTTTTCCAGGGGAACAGCTTATTGACACCTGTTCTGCGGAACGGAGACATTCACATGGGCATCGATGGGTTTTGTGGAGTTCGTGCCAGACACCATGACGGCTAATAAGTATCGTTGCAGACCGCGTACACCCCTTCATGACGACCATGCTTCCCAATCGCAGTGACATATTTCAACAAGATAATGCGCCACGTCACAATGCCAGGAGTGAGATGGAGTGGTTCGAGGAACGCAGTGGCGAGTTGCAATTGATGTGCTGCCCTCCCAACTCACCAGATCTGAAACCGAGCGAACAAATCTGGGATGTGATTGAACATGGCATCAGAGCTCATCGCCACCCCCCCCCCCCCACCTCTTTCTGCCTGGAATTCACGGGTATTAGGTGACTTTTGTGTGCAGATGTGGTGCCAACACTCTCCAGCCACCTACCAAGGTCTCGTTGCTTCCATACCAAGACGCGTCGCCACTGTTATCTGTGCCAAAGACTGACATACCGGCTATTAGCTAGGTGGTGATAAATTTCTGTCTGATCAGTGTATCTATGTAAGTCCCGGAATAAATGAAAGGAGTTAAGGAACACAAAATCACAAAAATCTTCCGGGGGAGGGGTTAGAAAACTGAAATGGAATTTAAGTGTCACAGAAAAGCGCATTAGTCCTGAACTGCTAAGATCACCATTTCGAGTTCTGTCTCGGGCACGAGTGTTTAAAATTAATTATTGTTTCCGTCCAGTGTTGTCCGTAATGCTGTATATAGAAAAATAAGAGAAAATAGACAGTTGAAAGAATCGACACGTATATACTGTTAGCGATGGTGATATGCACATGATGATAAAATGGAAAATGTTGCAGCCAGATTTATGGTTTCCGAGCCAAATGATAGTAAAAAAAGTGCAAATGAATTATTCGTCGAACATTCTACATGCCCAAATTGACGTAGGGATCCGAAGTACGAGTGAGTGATGAAAGAAAGAAGTATAATTTGAATGCGGGAAATGTAAATGAAATTCCAGAGGAGATGGGTTGGAGTAACTAGAGCGAACAAGTTTGGAAATAAACATGTGAGGTAGAAATTGAGGAACATATACAGCAGAGAACAAAAGAATGAAAACTCCAGCTTCAGAGGCACCTGAAGGGGGAAGAAATAGTGCAAAGGAAAATACGTTTTTTGCAACAGAAATAAAAATCACCTCGACGTCGACAAAGAGACGCAGGATTGATGGATTACAACTAATTGTGCTAAATTTAATGCACCGCAGAGCGGTCAGGTGGCTCAGTGGTTATTACATCTGACTGGGGACTTACAAGACCCCCGGCTCGACTCCCGGTTTTGGTTGGGATTTTGAACGGCCCTTAACCCAACCTTTACCACTGGATCAGTTTGCTATGTGAAGTATGTGGAAACGCTTCCGTGTCTCGGATTCCAGGTTGAACTGTAGGTGTCCCATATTAGGTAAGATTACCTGGTTTGGCTAGGTGGTTACGATAGGAGTAGATTGCACAACTAGTAAGAAACCCTGTCACCACGTCATTACGGCCACGCGAGATTATTTTATAGTGCAAAACAGTACAAAATTCGTGGGATTGTACTAATAAGTAATAGACTATTATTGCGTAAGTGAAATATAGAGTTGATATACTGTTCGTCATTTATCGGATGACTGGATTGCGGTGAATTGCTTTCTGTGGCATGTCATTGCACTGCTTCCTAAATCATACCCGAGGAACACTGGAATTAGCTGGAATTAGCAGTCTTAACTCTGAAAAGAGGGAGAGGAACATGGAAGTGGTCGAATTCAGTATTTTTGGCTTTACAGTTCTTCAAAGTCGAGGACATTCGATCCAGGAGTAAACTGGGGAAAGGAACAGGAGGAAATTCGGCAATAGCCTTTTCAACAAACCATACGGCACGATTTAGAAAAACCACACGATATCTGGATTTCCGGACAAGTGATCCTCCCAAAGATGGTAAATGGGGTGTCACCAGTGCAGTTGCTTTGTGACCAGCATCATATATGCTGTAGCAGCATGTTGGCTGAAAGGAGCGTCTTATAATTGATGTCGCTGCACCTTATTTGAAGTTGCTCGTTCCTTGAGTTTGAATGTTGATTCAAGAGAATTGTTGTTTTCAATAACCTTCTACGGATCCCACTCAGCTGCCTATAGAAATTGGCTATTCCACACAACCATCTGGATATTCTTCCCCCATAGTCATTTTAGCCTACAACGATGAATCCCTTAAAATATACCACAATAACAATACCAATGCATGAAATAGTAATCTACAAAAACATTATACTGCCTCTAATGGCTGCTTTGACAACTATTTATAATGTGGAATACACCATTACTTGAATAAATTATTTACTTTAATCTAATTTTCATTTTATCCGAAATTATAATTTTATTGTGATCAAAGTGGCTATCAACCACTAGTAATTGAATCCAGATAACATGACACCATACCTCAATCAGGAAACTTAGTGGTAACGTACAAACGTTTTCTACTGGAAAGTGTAGTGAGGAAGCTTCACATTCTGGTGGCACATACAGCGCTAGTTATATTTAACGCAAATCTTACGCTTTTTTCCCCAGGGAAATGCTAGTGTAGTTCTAGCCTTCCAACTCAAATACCATTTCAGCAAATAAATAACTTTTTATTTTTGCAGTTATAGTATTCACTCCAGGCGAATTCAGAGATGGTTCCTCAAAATAACATATGGGCACCTACTACCATATCCCGTATATCCCTTCCAAATTATTATACTTTAGGATAGGTGCTATACACCCTCCGCCACTCACTTTTAATAATAAAATAATAATAATAATAATAAAATCTGTACTTATAAAATGCAAGTTTTGGTCATCTGTCCCGTCTTTTATCACACAATTACGTCACACTATGACGTCACGCTTATTGACTTCGTAGCCGAACTTACGACCAGAGATGTCGTTCTAGGTAATACACAATATTTAATAAATAATTACACTTCTAAGCATCCGCGACTAAATTAACTGTCAGAACACTGAAAGAAAATTATGTATTGCGTTTAAATTTACACGTCAATCATTAGAGGCATATATTTACGCAATATTCGTTTGATATATAGGAGTAATCCTTAAATTCTTTGTCCATAGATATGTGAGACAAAAGCTTTAATTTTCGAGCATCGAAGTTAGCGAAAGTTTTGATTATATTTTTATTTAGCATGGGTCAGAATTACAACTGGCATTTAATGTCACAGCAGAGGGCATGAATAATTTTTTTTGTTTGTTTTTCAAAATGATTTAAACTGTGTCCTATTATTGAAATTATTAATTCGTTTAACGGAAATAGTTGCACACTGACCGCGGTTTGTGCAGCCTAGACTACAATTAAAACAAATATTACGTGGAATATTGTAAGTTTATAAGATTTATTTTAATTTCCTTTGATTTCACTGGGCAATATTATTGGGGTTATTATTTCAATAACATGTAACTGTATTAGCCATTCAAACGTTGTAATATCAATCTGATTCACGGATAACAAAAAAGAAAGTGTAAGAACTCATGAAGATTTTTGAACAAATTTATATAGCGATGCATTATTGCTACTAAAATGCGATATAGTACAAGTATTAATATTGAAGTATTGTTTTTTGCTACAGCGCAAGGCACGAGGAATTGCATTAAATTTTATTTTATAACAATTCTATTTAGTTAACCAATTGCTAAGAAATGATTTGCCAGAACACTGAAAGAAAAGTATGTATTTCGTTTAAATTGACATATTATCAGCTGCGTTTTTTCACTGAAATCATTACTTGATTTGAAGGAAAGAAGTTACAAACTGCTCACGATCTATCCTGCCTAAACCACAATTAAAACTAATATTACGTGGCATAACATAAGTTGTTAAGATTTATTTTTCACTGGGGTCATTATTTCAGCCGCAGGTAAGCTGTGTCAGCCGTTAAATAATCGATCTTCATCACATATAACAAGAAAGAAAGGTGTAAGAACCCGTAAAGATTTTGGATCAAGTTTATATTGTGATGCATGGTGACATTGACAGGCGAATAGGGAATGTATTAATTCGCGTGTGATTGAAGTTTTGCTTTTCTAGCGGCAATATTAGCGGAGATTGTGGTTAGGCTGAAATGCAACCTGGACCAAGTTGACAACTGAGGCTTTTTGATACAGCACAATGGACGAGAAATTACAATGAGCTTTATTTTCTAACAATTCTATTTAGTTAAGCAACTGCAGAGAAATAAATCACCACAACACTCCGTTAAACCCGTCATTTTTGTTGGGCTTTGAGGTTTGTAATAATAATAATTAATAACAATTTCGGCCATACTTTAGAAAATATGTACTAGTTAATGAAAGTAAAACAATAAGTGATAACAATTTCGGCCAAACTTTACAAAATAAGTACTAGTTGATGAGAGTAAATGATGATAGTAAATTTGGTGTTGGTCATGATCCACAGTTGTTGCATAAATGTTTATGAATTAAACTCTGTCTATTAACAACTGTTTTATTAATGTTTTAGCGATGATATGTGGCCGTAGGGAATGCCTGACGGGGCTGCATAACAATAAATTTGGTGTTGGCCATGATCCACAACTGTTGCATGTAAATGATTTTTGCTGGCATCGCGTATTATGGCGAGAAGTATAGAAACCGTTAGTATAGGCTTCCTCTCTGAAGCGAAAACATTACGCAATCAAAGAGGTTAGCAGGAAGAAAGATAAAAGACATTTCAAAAATAAAATAAATAGTCTCGAATCATTTGCGTTGACTTCGAGGAAACGCAGCTTTGGGGCGCTATTCACCGTGACGTGGTACTTTACTCTTTGATGCGAGGCTGTTGTTCTGTCAGGGAGCTGATACGAGCAACAACAGAATGAGTATTGCGCTCTAGCTACAGCCAACGTATGCGGCCTCCGTATAGCCCGTTCATCCAACCACACCATGAATAATTTATACCTTAAAGGTGACGTACGTTACCGGGCATTGTATGCAGTTCCTACACAATGCGTAGAATGCTCAAAGACCTTAAGCAGAGTGTGAAATGTGTGGCGTTTCGCACAGTACTGTGGCAAGTGGCATTTGGAATGTTAGTGTCAGCGCAGTAGGCACTAAACTCTTAGGAGGGTGAGGTTAGTGTCAGAGGAAGACAAGAAGCAATACGGTGTAAGGTTCATAGTGCGACGTGCGATAGCAAACAGAAAGACCCTCTTATAGAAATAGTTGCCACTGAACATTTCCTCGTTACTTTATAGCAGTGGAAAGACAAACAATACAAGACTAATCTTGGAATGGAAAGCGAATTGGTGATGGGTAAAAGAAGAAAAATGAAGAATGTTAAGTATTGTAATCAGTGGATATTAAGATGAGTAAAGGTACAAGAAGAATGGTGAAAGACTAAGGAAAAATTGAAGTTCATGATCCATTACGTCACACAACAAGAAACAGGATATATGACAATGGAAAGAAAGACATGAAATGTTGCCTGTAAACCAGGAGATAGAATCTCACGGGAACAGACGAAAAATAATTTCTTAAATTTTAAATTACAAAACTTATCATAATAAGGCTGACTGCTGCGTTAGAGGGTTAATTCCTAGTCTCAGTGCTCAACATTTGTAAAACTGGTAACTAGGTCACTTTTGTAATCGCGTACGCCATTCACAGCGGAATAATGAAGACACTACGTAAATTGTCAGATAAGAATTTAAAAAGTTCTACTGCTATGTGCTAAACACCAAGAATATCTCTTTTCTCCCGCACAATGCTATCATCTTTGGTTCCTGCGAAACACAATATGACAAATATTAGCGCCTAATAAAACATATTGAAAGTATAAGAAAAAATTGTCGTCTCATTTAAAATGAAATCTAAGTACAATCCAGGTTATTAATAAAATTTAGCAAAACTGTTTCCATTAAAATATGTATATATATATATATGTATCAGTTCTTCCAAACATTTTTATCAACAAAAATAGGTACACGTAAGTGATACATGCATAACTATAACCTTCAACCTTAAACTCGGTCATGCACAACTATTTTACATTGAACAGTACATTTAGTATGCTGTGGAATGATGTGTAGAGCGGAATACCGCTTAGCCCACGCATTGACGCCAGACAGAGAGGAGTTATATACTCGTCACCACCGAGCCTGGTGGATGAGCGGTAACGCATTTCCTCGTATTCGGGAGGACGCGGGTTCGAGTCCCGGTACGGCCATAGAGGTTTCGGTTTTACATGGTTTCCCCAAATCACTGCAGGCTAATGGATTACTTTTGTGTGCGGGTCTTGTTTGTTTTTAGCATAGGGTGTTATGTGATTTTTTTTACCTATGGCTTTACGCCACGTTGAGGTCATTAGAGGCTGGATGGTAATGCGGACGAGGAACGGGAAGGAATGCGGCCATGACTTTTTGAACGAAGCATCCTGGCATTCGCCTAGAGTGATTTGGGGAGTCCATGGAAAACCCAAATCAGGATGCCCGGACAGGGATTCGAACCGGCGTCCTCCAGAATGCGAGGCCAGAACGTTAACCGCTCACTCACCACGCTCGGTGTGTTGTTTGAATTGAGTTCAGATATCCAATCGTCATCAACAGCCTTGTGAAGAGATGTGGCAATTTAGATATATGACTATTTTTATTGTATGCAATCTGGTGTTTACGAATGGTGAACCACAACTTCTTCCAAGCACCATTGGGGAAAATTTCTTCCATCATTTGAGTTAAACCTGTTTCAGGTGGCAGACATTATCGTGACGCCGAAACGGCTTGACACAATGGGCCTTTTTACCCTGCGGAATAGTGAGGAAGAATGAAAAAGATTTTTTAATTTTTTGCTTAAATGATGTTCTAAGGCGATTTTGAACACGGTATAACGAATAGTTGCTATTGAATGAAACGATAAATGTCCACGAGATACTCTCAACATTTGATGATGAAGGTGATACGTCGGTTTGAATCTGCCAGCCAAAGGTCTTTACAATTAGCCTCCTAGCAAATTGTCACAACTATTATACGATTCTAAGTGGATATAATATTAAGGGCTCAGCTGTACACAGTTACTGTTTGAGGAATTGTGGTCCGTTTGAATAAAAGAGGCAGATACTAACGTTTAAGCCTTCAATTCAATAAAAAATTGTAATTTAAGAATTTTCTAAGTGGCACAATTTTTTTTTATATCTGTTTAACGTCTCTCTAACAGCGAGGTCTTAAGAGACGGGAAAGGATGGGGGGCAAGGAATGGGAAGGATTTCGGCCATGGCCTTTTGAAGGAATTATCCCGGCATTTGCCTGGAGTGATTTGGGAAACCATGGAAAACCCAAATCTGGATGCCCGGACGGGGATTCGAACCGCCGTCCTCCCGAATGCGAGGCCACAACGCTAACCGTTACACCACCACGATCGGTATTTTTCTATTTGACTACAACATTATATGTAACGTGTTAAATGATTCTAAATTTAAGTTTTATTCTGATTTCATATTTCATTTTACTATATCGTGTAAGATACATCTATTTTTAATTTTTGACAATTTTTAACCGTGTTATCGTTACCATGTTTTAGTCACATCCGGTCACCCTCCCTCAGTCACCCTTTTTTTTGTGTTTATAGTAGGCTTAGATGAAAACGCACATATTTATTTACAACAAAGCGAAGTTGTATGAGCTGGATGTACAGTTCTTAGCAAAAGTCCACCGAGCCTGGCGGGTGAACGCTAACGTTGTGGCCTCGCGTTCGGGAAGAGGCAGGTTGAAATCCGTGTCCTGCAACAAGACTTCGATTTTACATGGTTTCCAGATATCCCTCTAGACAAATGTCGGGATGGATCCTTCAAAACGCCTTGACCGAATTCCTTCCCGTTCCTTGTCCCTATTGCTCTCGGGTCTTTAAGAACCACGACGGCGACGAAGTGTGAAGCAATAAAAAATGAAAAACTAGCAGAGAAAAGAATGAGTATATATCGTTGGGTAGTTATTTAACAGATGTAAAAAAAAAATAAAAAAAATAAGGGAATTATAATTACTACAGAACATTAAGCGTGTTTATCATAGTAATTATTTATTTAAATGAGGAAACATGTTGACGTTTGGTTGAGTATACAGTCTGTATCCAGTTCTAATTTAATGAATAAATACAAAACTTAGCGTGTTACTCTTTGGAAGAGGCGAAATCAGAGCGTTGTTTGTTTGTTGGTAACACTTCAGCGAAGCGGGGAACAGATTGCGGAAGACACTGGAAAAGTTTTCCTCTGGTGTTGTAATGGCCGTTGCGAGGGCTTCTCGTTACAACGAAGTCCACTGTCATTTTCCAGAAACATTAGAAGCCCATCGTAGCACTGGCCTCTGAGTTTTGAAAGTGGAAAATCGTGTTATGGTTTCTGCCTTGGTATTTGCAGTTGAAAACAGCCGAATAAAATATTCACTTGCAATGAAATCTTCAGGAACGATTCTCAAACAAACGTATACTTGTTCAGTTCTGGAAATATCGGGAATGTCGTCTACTGATATAGGTTAAAAAATCTGCTGCTCTTATTTCTATAACGGTTTCTCACAATACTGTAGTAATCATCAATTCAAAAATTTCATCATGACAGTCATGATGAAGCCATTTGTGGGCATCTCACTGCAGCCCCGATTTCAGTTCGTTCACATCTTGAGCTCGAGCCTTTAAAAAAGTCATGAAATTTTAATTTCTCTCATAATTCTATGCCCCCCCCCCCCCATTGCAGAAACGATCAAATGAACCATTTTGTCCTTAATATTGGTGAAGACCTATTCTAAGGGGATGTAAAAAAAAAAAAAAAAACTGTACGGAATGATGGTCGGCGCCATGGAAAGAATTGGAAATGGCATAGGAAACCTGTTGTATATTTCACATTGCTTCGCGATATATATATATATATTTAGGTTTGCGGAATTGGAAATGTGAAAAAGCTGTGTTGCCTAATTTTATAAAATTGTACTCTACATATGTTTTGTACCATAGATATGCTTAATAGGCCATGTCTGACTTACTGTAGAAAAAATATCAGAATGGGAATAGAGCCACTGTCATTCTCTCTCTAATTTGAAAATGGTATTAGAACGGCCGTAATCGTGGCTCTATCTTGGAGCCCTGGGTTATGAGAGAATGAACAGTCTATTACGTATAACTCTATGCTCAGCTGGTCTGCTCATTAATTCTTTCTTTTTCTCAGTTCTTTCCTTTAGTCACTCTCAAATTCCCACATTTTCCGCCGGCCCTTACTGTGTGATTCTTTACACAAGCAACACATAAAGTTACAAGACCATGCACTGAAATCAGAGCGAGTATCATCTAAACTGAATGTTTGATTCGAATTTAGCTAGTTAAATTGCTTCTGTGGTACAATGCTACAAAAATTTAAGCAAAAAATTACTCATTTGATAGGCTATAGTATGGCACAAACGTCAAGAATAATACAGTTTTAGAGATTCGATGGCAAGTTTGCAAAAAACGATGTTTTAGAAAGGCGAAATCATTCTATATATTTTTCGATCAAATTTTCTATGATAAATGCTCTTTCTCAGTAAAATTCCTCTTCACTTGTCGGTAGAAGGAAATCGATTAGGCATCAGTTTCGGAACGAGATACTGCTAGTCAAACCCCCCAGATGTTCTGGGCCGATACAGCAAGTGCTACCTTCACATGCTGAGGGTCACCGGTTCGAACACGGCCTGGGCACTGGAGTTTTTAATCAAGTATTGTGTTTGTGCGTCGTGTTGTTCTTCGCTTTACCTTTGAGAAATATTTTGAAAAAGCATGATAGTAATACGAATTAATACACTTTAGTTAACAATATCGTTTAATCGGACAGATTCCACACTGAAATAATATTTCTTTAAAAAAAATATGTACAGAGAACACAATTGTCTCAGTTATGTTCGTACTATTGCTCCTGTAGGAAGTCTAGTATTGAATTCCAACGTCTAAGCTTGTAATCATACAATCAAGGACAATCCCATATCCGATGTACGGGTATAGGCAGATACAGTGTAGAGTATTTCTAGCCCATAGTATCTTTCCGGAGAAATATAACAGAGTGGTTACGCTCAGAGTGGATAGTGTTGGTGTTGTTAAATGTAAGTATGATTGTAATGTTTGTGTGTCCACTATAGTATGTTGCTGATGAGAGATGAAGGAAGCGAAAGGGTTGTAAGGGATATCAGCGTTTTTACAAGTAGGTCTTCTCTTAGGAAAGATACCAAACGGCCAGCGAAGTTTAACGTTTCAATTCGACGGAAGAATCAGCATATATAGCAGGGGTAGCCAACCCAAATGATCTTGCGGGTCACTTTGGGAATGCATAACTCCGCGTCTCGCATATAAAATGATATATTCGCAAGAATATTATTTTAAAATCAAAGTTAATTTTTTCTCATAATTTCGACTGATAATTTTTGTATATAGGGGCCTATAAATTCAAAAAAATAAAGAAAAAAAAAAAATTGGTTTTCGCTACTTTAGCCATTATAAAATAAATATATTTTGTAAAAGTGTGAAGAATCTCGCAGGTCAGAAAAATGATTAAGGCGGGCCGCGGGTTGGCCACCCTTCATATAGAGTGTAATATCCGCCCGCTCATACGTACAGCGGAGAGGTTTGGGTTTTATCCCAGGCGTTTCTAACATAATATAAAATTAAAAGAACCGATCCATATCAACGGTGAAAATTAACCAGTTTATTTTCTACTCGAGTTAGGTAATTTAAGTTTTAACTAAGCAGATTTGTTAAGTATGCTGCGTTTCTGCCCATAAATGCACATCCCAAAGCCCTGTTTCGTCACTCCATATAAGTTTCGAGACGCAGACTCTTGAAAACAAAACGCTTTGTGCTGCGCTCATATTATGAGTACCAACACCACTTCAGGCGCTTGAAGAGTTATAACAGTGACAGTATAGCTGTAATTAATATTTCCATTACTAACGCAAAACACAGATAGTTTTTGACACTGATTTGGTATCATACATACAACTGCTCCCCCAGGAAGTCGAAAAGTCTGGTACAGAATTCAAGCGTCTCTGCGCGCCAACCAGACAGTCAAACAATGAGTGTCTGCCCGAGAAATACGATGTTTCTGTAACACAGGTAGCTGAGAGTGAAAACAATCATGACTGTTTGCTTGATTAGCCTACGGTGTTTTCGACATTCGTCCCATATAAGTAAAGGTAAACGGTGTGGTCTTTTTTTTTTTTTACTTACTGATTTACGCCTCGTCAACGGCTAAGGTCATTAGAGGCGGGATGAGACTGGGGACAAGGAACGGGAAGGAATTCGGCCATGGCCTTTTTGAAGGAAGCATCCCGGCATTCGCCTGGAGTGATTTGGGAAACCATGGAAAACCCAAATCTGGATGCCCGGACGGGGATTCGAACCCGCGTTCTCCCGAATGCGAGGCGAGAACGTTAACCGTTCACCAATACGCTCGGTGTGTGATCGTAATGACGTGCTGACAGTGTTTATACTAGCTGCGCAATTCGCACCCATCGAAGCCGCCTTAACTTATTTTTTTTTTTTTTTTTTTTTTGTAACTGTTTTACGTCTCTTTTTAACATCGAGGTCTTTTAGAGACGGGAAAGGATGGGGGGCAAGGATGGGGGCAAGGAATGGGAAGGAATTCGGCCATTCGGCCATGGCCTTTTGAAGGAAGCATCCCGGCATTTGCCTGGAGTGATTTGGGGAAACCATGGAAAACCCAAATCTGGATACCCGGACGGGATTCGAACCGCCGTCCTCCCGAAAGCGAGGCGAGAACGCTAACCGTTACACCACCCCACTCGGTCCTTACTTATCCATATAAGCCTATTGGGCCACTGGGGACCTAGAATTTATCGTCGAATATGAACTACCGAAGCGTTCTGACGTACTCCACGTTACACAGCAAGCTGTGCCAGACGTGAAAATCACGTTAAAGCCCTTTCAAAAATGGCCACCGAGACAGGGATTCGAACCAAGGATCTTTCGATCTCCAGAAAGACGCCTTAACCACTGAGCCACCAGACCGTTCTACAGAAGAGCGAGACCTGTATGTATGATCAATGTTTGGTAATTTATTGTTTATATTTGTAGCTCGTTTCACCAGCCACGACTGAACGGAAGGCCAAATTGGAGACACGGTAGTTTTAGTGATGAACGGTATAACGTGGGAAGCAGTGTCGTTGTTCCCGCTGTTGCACCTAGGTGAATCTTTGTCGACGACTTTCCGTTTGGCTGCGAGGGAAGCAACTGTCCTGATGAGGAAGCGAGCCCTTCGTGGGAGGCGCTTACGTCAGCCGCTTCCTGCGGATGACGGCACAATGTCTAACACCACTCCAGTGTGCACCGGTCAGTTGCCAAACGCCACGCGCATGCGCGCCTCCCTCCCTACGAGGACTATATCATACCCTACATCTCCATCTCCCTTCCGGACTAGTGTCACGCAGTGGTAATACTGTAAGTCATACACTAAATGACTCTAGCGTATCGTCGACCGAGTCTGGTGGAGAGCGATAACGCTCTCTGGCCTGGCATTCGGGAGAATGCGGTTTCAAACCCCCGCCCGGCCATCCTGACCACGGTTTTCCGTAATCTCTCCAGGCGAATATCGGTATGGTACCATTTAAAGGCCTTGGCCAATCTCCTTCCCGATCCCTATCCCCTTGGATTACTTCGATGAAAACGGTCCTCGTAGGAATGAAACCATCAAAAAAAAATGTGGGCAGTCATTTGGGACTGCCGACAGTAGTGAAAACGTAAATCTATGAGTATCATACGCCCAACACGTAATACTTATAGCTACTGGTATGTGGACGTAATGACCTGCTGACAGAGCTTCTACTGGCTGAGCTTTCCGCCCCTATATTAGCCGCCTTAACCTAGCCCGGTACAAGAGACCTATAGTTTATCGTGGAATCAGAACAAAGTAAGCATTCTGGTGCACTTCAAATTACACAGCAAGCTATGCTAGATTGGTAGGTCGGGTTAATGGTCTTTGAAAAAACCGCCGAGACTGAGATTCGAGCCGGGGACCTTCCGTTCGCCAGACACCTAAACCACTGAGCCACCAAACCGCAACAGATATGCTATTAACATTAGCATGTCGGTATCGCGAACTTATAAGATATTAGCCATTCAGAAATTGCCTAAATCGCCTAAAGAAGTTTTGCTTCCAAAACTAAAATCTATCACATAGTCAAATAAAATTCCTAAAATTCCTACTCATCGTGGATTTGAACCTGTGACACGGAAACAGAACTGTCGAAAGTAACCGCCCTAATCACTGAGCTTCCATACCGCCTTGTTTTGAAGCATATGTGTGTTAACTACTATCAATATCGGATAAAAGCTGTGGGTTTGTATGAACAACGGTGACAGAAATTAAGATGAGGGGGGGGGAAAGGAGAAGAGGGGGTTAGCTTTCTGTAAATCAAACGTCAACAGTGTTTTTTTCTATTTGTTTTAAAGTGAACGTGTGCAAAATTCCATCAAAATCGGATAAAAACTGTGCGTTTGTATAAAGATTTTGCGAAAAGCGTCCTACGCGCATATCATACGCGCAGCAGGTGGGCGTGATCTGACGCGCTAACAGGTGGCTGCATGCGAACTCATAGATCTACCTCCACCCAAACATAGCGTAACGTGACTATAGAAGTTTTTTTTTAAAAAAAACGTTATAATCATCCCACTCATTAGTGTATGAGTATTATGGAGGCAGAGATCATAGCAATCTCTGCTTTTCCTTTGATATAACTCAAGTCAAAATAATATGAGAAACGAATTTTACACAACAAACAGTATATCTTTCAACCGTAATACGTAATAATCTGAGCGCAAGAAAGGAGAGTCGAATGAAACTTGGTTCACAGGAAGACGAATTCTTTTTCTCACCATGTTACTCCCTTGCCGCATGACTCTGACAACTCTACCTGTCACCTTGTCGCAGAGCCTGAAGCTGGTTGTGAAAGGTGCAATCTACGCCCAGAGTTTGCTTTAGAAATGTATAATTCATGAGGAAGGAACTGTAGACCGCTGCAGCATACGCCAAGATAATTACGCAAACCGCCCACAAACCGTAATAAGAACAACCGGTGCGCCAGCCCAGGCGGTTCAATCTGAGTACGTTGTACGTCGTCGCGTAGGATACAGGGTGTTAAAAAAAAGTGTAAAATATTTTAGTAGGTGATAGTATGCATCAAATAAGACAGAAATGTCAAATAAACACTGGGTCGGAAACTCATACTTTCGGTGTTAACGCCAGTTTGAAAGAGTGTGTGATTCCTTTATGCCGAAGTGCTGAGGCATGGTTTGCCGTGGACGGACGTCACATGGCGGACGTGTTATTAACTCCGAAAGTATGCGTTTGCGACCCTATATTTATTAGACATATTTTCCTTATTTTGATGCATACTATCATGTTGTAGCTATTTTAAAAATTTATTATCTTCTTGTATCATGTATTCTTAAATCTCACGAAGAAATTTAACTACCAGACATTTGGTAGATCCGAAGATTGCAGGTTTATTTATTTGATAAGGTAGGAAAATGTTTATAATTACAATACATTTAATAAAGATTAACACTTAAGAAATCACGTCTAAAGCGGATCAATATTTTAACTACAATCAACACGCCATGCCTCATCAGCGATAATCCTACTATATCTGTACTTCAGAGAGCTTACATAACCAACGTATCCATAGATGTAAATTCTATTACCTTAAATAAAATTACTATAAAGGCATTATGCCTGTTCTGTTACACTCCCACCGATGGAACCAGGCGGAAGTTGGCATTGACAAAGCCCGACTTCCGGTCGCCAGGTAACCCTTAAACTAAGATTGAAATGATTATACATATCAGACTATGAAATGACTTATGAAATACAAAAAATTTGGCTGGCAGCCACTCGACTACTCTTATGTTAATAACAATAATTTTTAACATTATTGCACAAACCTTGAAGTCACATATAAATGGAGGAAAGAAATACAATGGAACATTAAAACAAAAATAACAAAACAAAGAAGAAGACAATCAAACACCACTCGTTGAACAAAAGTTGATATTGATCTTCATAGTGTTTTTTTTTTTTTTTTTTTTTCTTTGTCCCCCAAATGCACACCTTGCCACAGGGCTACAACGGCTACACTTCACCTACGAAACACAACATGACACTGAGTTATTCTTATTATTAATTGTTTTTCACATTGGTCCTATTACTTTGCCTATGTCGAAGCTGAACTTCTAATCGTAAGTTAAAAACAACTACCTCATTTTGGACCCTAATGGCCTCAGAAAAGTGAGAAACGTGGAGGATTTGTCTGCATATAAATGCACTTTCAATCAGTGCCTGACCCCGCACTCCCATTCAATTTTACACTTTTATAAGATTTTCGAGAAACCACCTTGAAAACTCCTCTTATTCCATCATTCGGTACTCTTCTACAACATCCTCTTCTTTCACACCTACTGGCGTTCCCCTCGAATTCCCGGTGTGGTTCTCACACACACTAGTCATTCCCACCAAGGCTGCCCAGCATTCCTTCCTATGTCGCACAGTTCTTGCGTCTCCCCATGATATCACTCTTATCTTTTTATGCTCTGGCACTTCACTCCAATCGAGGTATTTGCATGAGA